>CM060252.1:13581461-13901848 GCA_030684275.1 Acipenser oxyrinchus oxyrinchus | reverse complement strand
ATATATATATATATATATATATATATATATATATATATATATATATATATATATATATATATAATAAAAGTTTTAGGCAGGTGTGAAAAATGCTGCAAAGTAAGAATGCTTTCAAAAATAGACATGTTAATAGATTATATTTATCAATTAACTAAATGCAAAGTGAGTGAACAGAAGAAAATCTAAATCAAATCCATATTTGGTGTGACCACCCTTTGCCTTCAAAACAGCATCAAGCATCAATTCTTCTAGGCACACTTGCACACAGTTTTTGAAGGAACTCGCAGGTAGGTTGGCCCAAACATCTTGGAGAACTAACCACAGTTCTTCTGTGGATTTAGGCAGCCTCAGTTGCTTCTCTCTCTCATGTAATCCCAGACAGACTCGATGATGTTGAGATCAGGGCTCTGTGGGGCCATGTACCATCACTTCCAGGACTCTTGTTCTTCTTTGCTTTGAAGATAGTTCTTAATGACTTTTGTTGTATGTTTGGGGTCGTTGTCATCCTGCAGAATAAATTTGGGGCCAATCAGATGCCTCCCTGATGGTATTGCATGATGGATAAGTATCTGCCTGTACTTCTCAGCATTGAGGAGACCATTAATTCTGACCAAATCCCCAACTCCATTTGCAGAAATGCAGCCCCAAACTTGCAAGGAACCTCCACCATGCTTCACTGTTGCCTGCAGACACTCATTAATACGCTCTCCAGCCCTTCGTGAACAAACTGCCTTCTGCTACAGCCAAATATTTCAAATTTTGACTCATCAGTCCAGAGCACCTGCTGCCATTTTCTACACCCTAGTTCCTGTGTTTTCGTTGCATAGTTGAGTTAAGCTTGGCCTTGTTTCCACGCCGGAGATATGGCTTTTGGCCGCAAGTCTTCCATGAAGGCCACTTCTGACCAGACTTCTCGGACAGTAGATGGGTGTACCAGGGTCCCACTGTTTTCTGCCAGTTCTGAGCTGATGGAACTGCTGGACATCTTCCGATTGCGAAGGGAAGTAAGCATGATGTGTCTTTCATCTGCTGCAGTAAGTTCCTTGGCCGACCACTCGTCTCTACGGTCCTCAGCGTTGCCCGTTTCTTTGTGCTTCTTCAAAAGAGCTTGGACAGCACATCTGGAAACCCCTGTCTGCCTTGAAATTTCTGCCTGGGAGACCTTGCTGATGCAGTATAACTACCTTGTGTCTTGTTGCTGTGCTCAGTCTTGCCATGGTGTATGACTTTTGACAGTAAACTGTCTTCAGCAACCTCACCTTGTTAGCTGAGTTTGGCTGTTCTCACCCAGTTTTATTCCTCCTACACAGCTGTTTCTGTTTCAGTTAATGATTGTGTTTCAACCTACATATTGAATTGATGATCATTAGCACCTGTTTGGTATAATTGTTTAATCATACACCTGACTATATGCCTACAAAATCCCTGACTTTGTGCAAGTGTACCTAGAAGAATTGATGCTGTTTTGAAGGCAAAGGGTTGTCACACCAAATATGGATTTGATTTAGATTTTTCTTCTGTTCACTCACTTTGCATTTAGTTAATTGATAAATATAATCTATTAACATGTCTATTTTTGAAAGCATTCTTACTTTACAGCATTTTTTCACACCTGCCTGAAACTTTTGCACAGTACTGTATATATATGAAACACTTAAGCAATTTCAAATATTTATTCATGACAAAAGTATTTACACCCCTGCTTTATATTTCATGCATCCTCCTTTTCTTTTGCTTTTATTATGGTTTTCAGACATTTATGATAATTCTTAACCAGTATGTTACATCTGGGCCAATTCTGTCTTGCATATTTCCTTCAGCTCAGACAGATTGGATACACAATGCTTGGCTACAGCTTTTTTCAGATCTGGTGATTGCGAAGGCCATTCCGGAACTTTTATCTTTGCTTTCTTCAAGAATTCCAGTTGACTTAGCCATATGCTTTGGATCATTGTTGTGTTGGAAGATAAACTGTCTACCAATCAGCCTATTTGTAGAATACAATGTGATGCATGGCTGCTTTCTTTCAATCTTCAATCACATCAATTTCTCCAGTCCCTGAACTGCTAAAATGCCCCAATATCATGATCAAACCACCTCCATGGTTTACTGTAGGTACACGGTTTTCATCATTTAAGTGTAGCACCCGGGAGGGGCACCCGTTCTTTTCAGTCAGGGTGGGATCAGTCAGGCAGAATACCAGAAGGAAATAAACTAAGACCACAACAATATGCAGGGCAATGAACATCGTTTTATTAAATACAGGTGGTAAACTATATTCAGTCATTTTTCTTATTTCCCCAACCCACCGCTGAACACAAACCAGGAAGTCCAATTCCTTCTCTGCTCCTGCTGGCTGTGCATCCATCCTCCACTCCAGACAAACCCGGGTTCACTTCAACGACAAAATCCAATTCATCGAATGGATGAAATCAGGAACTTTTATACCAGGTGCTCAGCTTCTTCAAATTGTTCAATTAGCACCTATGGGGGCCGAGAACAGGAGAACATCAACGTGCTTGTGAGATGTGTACAAATCTACAACAAAGTTACGTGCCAAAATAAACATGCTTTATAAATGTGTTAAAATAAAACAAACTAACTAACATTAAATGAAACGTGACAAATCAAAACGTGAATATACTACAATAACAAAATCAGCGTGCCTAAATTAAGTGACATGGGTCACCCCGTTACATAAGGCTTTCCTCTTTTTTCTCTATTTTTCGGACCAGATAATTTTGCTAAAGAATGCTTCATATCTTTTGGCTTATTTAAGAAGGTTTTTTTTTTTTTTTTTTAATGAATTTTCTAAGTGCACTCTTATCTACACACTGTAGTCCTCTGAATCATTGGTAAATCTGTTTGCTTACAGATTTACAGTTATTAGAAAAGGGAGTGCCTGTTTTTAAACTGTAGGTTCTGGTGTTAGCCTGTGCCACATTCCAAGAACAAGAGAGATAAGCAGACTAAGGTCTGTAAAGGTCATTCAATGTGTCTGGGTGAAATTGACAAGGCATGTGAGGGTTAATCAACTTGATCCCATGGTGTTGTTGCACATTTTTTCCAGGGTAAACACATGTTTGTTACAATAGATGGTTGGATGTTAGTAAATATAAATATGTATAGATGAGGGTTCCATAGCTCCTGAAATGCTCTCTGTTCTTCTAGCCTTGTGCCCAGTATACCTTACAAATTATAAAAACTACTCACTTTCATTATATGTTTTACTAGTGTATCATTCTCTGTTTTCTAAAAAATGATCATCACATCCATTGTTATGATGATGCACACTAAAAATAATAATATGAGAAATATGGACGGGCACAGTACTCCACATCACAAAGCAAAACCACATGAGTAAGCCTCAATCTTAGCTCTCCGAGCCCCCTTTCTCAGCATAGAGAAGAGGATACTTCCAGGTCACATCAGAGGCTGTTCACAAGACAATGTGGGGAAGTTCACAATAAAGAACTTCATTTTCCATTATCTTTATATTCATAAAAGAAAAACAGTATTAATTATGTATGTGCGCAGTGTGTAATCGAAATGTCAATAATGGAAAGCAGTCACACTGTTAAGAAGTATATTTTTTAAAAGTATATAATAGTTTACTGCATTTGAATTGATCTTTTCACCATGTTTCATAAAACTTGAAGGTTGCTATATACTGTACATTAAAAAAAGTATTTTTGGAGCTGTACAGCTTTTACTATGTAGAGGAACAGCAACATCGTTTAAAAAAAACCTAAATTCGGGGATGAATGGATGATGTTGTGCAGTACTTAATCTAAAGTATTGCATGTAGAGCACTCCCCTTTATGATGTACTGTATGTATTTTTTTTTCTGCGGTTAACATACCTTTGTCAAGATATCACGTTTGTTTAAATCGGAATCCGCTGCTTTTCATGAAAAGCAGGAAGAGTGATATTTGATACTAACGTAACAAGGGTCTCTCCCTGAAAATAAAAATGCATCAATGCCTTTGAATGATCTAAACAGTTGTGACAGGATGGCTGCAGGGAGGAACTCAGACCAGAACTAAAAACACACAGAGCAGACAGAGACTTGGGGTTTTGGTGAAGCTGAGCGCGTGATCGCGCTCAGCATTTAATAAACAAAATAATATAACACAAAAAACAGGACACGGCACTTGCGCCAAAATAAATATATAAACAAAACGGACTAAACAGTAACAAACGGTGGACGGACAGACACACAAACACGGTGAGTAAATAAATAAAACAAGTATCGTGCTGGTACTACCAGCACGCGATAGCAATTGTTATAAATATTTCTTTCTCTCTTCTCTCTCTCTCTCTCACCCGTTCTCCACTCACGAACACCCAACCCGAGTGAGTGAAAACATACAGCTTTTATGCAGTTGTACGAGACTTCGATTGCTAGTCAATCATTCAATTGGAATCTCGGTACAACTGCACGTGAATAATTAAAGTGCAATTCCCGTGCTCACATATTATTACTTTTTACTTGCACGTGATGTGATTTGTGCCCTCCTCGTGCCTAAATACAAATCTACAATTTAAACACATGTGAAACACAGACCGCTTATATCCCGTGTACCAATGCCTATACACCAACATTTACACACAACACGTAACACAAAATACACACAGGGGGCACTTTGCCACATATACCCCCCTTGTGCAAAGCACACATGGCCTCAATGGCCACCTCCCCCTCAGTCCCAAAGTCCCGGAAGAGGGGAAGCAAGTTGTTTCTGGGGGTGGCCATGGTGGAATGTCCGGCACCCCCAATTCTTCGTGGCGGCAGCTCCCTCTTCGGGGCTTCAGCCACACTATCTCCTGCAGCGAAAGTGCAGCTGGGGAGCTGGTCTCCTGACCTCCCCCTTCTTCATGGCCGGCAGTTCCCCTCCGTGGGGCTCCGACCACACAATCTCCGGCAGCGAAACTGCTGCGGGGAAGCTGGTCTCCTGACCTCCCCCTTCTTCATGGCGGCAGTTCCCCTCCGTGGGGCTCCGGCCACACAATCTCGGCAGCGAAACTGCTGCGGGGAAGCTGGTCTCCTGACCTCCCCCTTCTTCATGGCGGCAGTTCCCCTCCGTGGGGCTCCGGCCACCCAATTCCGGCAGCGAAACTGCTGCAGGGGAGCTGGTCTCCTGACCTCCCCCTTCTTTGTGGCCGCCAGCTCCCCTCCGTGGGGCTCCGGCCACCGTGTTCCTGCCACGGAAATGCGGCTGGGGAGCTGGTCTCCTGACCTCCCCCTTTCTTCATGGCCGGCAGCTCCCCTTCATGGAGCTCCGGCCACAGTGTAGCGACCGAGGCAAAGCAGAGGCCCGGCGACCCAGGCGAAGCAGGATCCCTGGCGACCCCAGGTGGCGGCAGCAGCAGCGGACCCTCGGGAGGCGGCGGCAGCAGCAGCGGACCCTCGGGAGGCGGCGGCAGCAGCAGCGGACCCTCGGGAGGCGGCGGCAGCAGCAGCGGACCCTCGGGAGGCGGCGGCAGCAGCAGCGGACCCTCGGGAGGCGAACTTCGGGAGGAGCCCCTGGCCATAGAGGCGGCAGCGGGAGCTCCACTTCTCCCTCGCACCCTGCACCCTGTGTGGAGCAAAAGGCAGCCCCAGGCGTCGCGGGCGACAGGCAGCCCAGGCGTCGCGGGCGGCTGGCAACCCCAGGCGTCGCGGGCGGCTGGCAACCCAGGCGTGCGGGCGGCTGGCAACCCAAGCGTGCGGGCGGCTGGCAACCAAGCGTCGCGGGCGGCTGGCAACCCCAAGCGATGCGGAGCGGCTGGCAAGCATCGCTGGCAGGCGATGCGAGGCAAGCATCCTTGGGCGGCGAGGCAAGCATCCTTGGGCGGCGAGGCAGGCATCCTTGGGCGGCGAGGCAGGCATCCTTGGGCGGCGAGGCAGGCATCCTTGGGCGGCGAGGCAGGCATCCTTGGGCGGCGAGGCAGGCATCCTTGGGCGGCGAGGCAGGCATCCTTGGGCGGCGAGGCAGGCATCCTTGGGCGGCGAGGCAGGCATCCTTGGCGGCGAGGCAGGCATCCTTGGGCAGCGGGCAGGCAGTCAGGACAAGCTGGGGTGCGGGTTTTGGCCCTCTTCTCGGCCACTGCGGCGGGCGGTTCTTCCCATGCTTTCCTCAGCAGCCTATGCAAGGGCTGCTGAGGACCGCCAGCATCTAGTCCTGGTCCTTCTGGTGGCGGGAGAGGCAGCTCCTGCTCCTCTCCTCGTGGCGGTGGGGAAGTGATACCAGCAGGCATTCATCCTCTGCTGGTGGGGAAGTGATACCAGCAGGCATTCATCCTCTGCTGGTGGGGAAGTGATACCAGCAGGCATTCATCCTCTGCTGGTGGGGAAGTGATACCAGCAGACATTCCTCCTCTGCTGGTGGGGTTGGCGGAGGCAGAGGCAGCTCCTGCTGCTCTGCTCCTGCCGATGGAGGTGGCGGAGGCAGAGGCAGCTCCTGCTGCTCTGCTCCTGCCAGTGAAGGTGGCGGAGGCAGAGGCAGCTCCTGCTGCTCTGCTCCTGCCAGTGAAGGTGGCGGAGGCAGAGGCAGCTCCTGCTGCTCTGCTCCTGCCAGTGGAGGTGGCGGAGGCAGAGGCAGCTCCTGCTGCTCTGCTCCTGCCAGTGGAGGTGGGAGGCGTGTAGTCTCCTGGCGGCGGAGGTGGGAGCAGCGTGTAGTCTACCCTTGTTTCAGGGGACTGGTGCGGCCCTCCCCTCTTGCAGGGGACTGGTGCGGCTCCCCTCGGAAGGGGAGACCAGCAGGCATTCACCCTCTGCTGGTGGACAGGGACCCAGCAGGCATTCACCCTCTGCTGGTGGACAGGGACCCAGCAGGCATTCACCCTCTGCTGGTGGACAGGGACCCAGCAGGCATTCACCCTCTGCTGGTGGACAGGGACCCAGCAGGCATTCACCCTCTGCTGGTGGACAGGGACCCAGCAGGCATTCACCCTCTGCTGGTGGCAGAGGCAGAGGCAGCTCCTGCTGCTCTGCTCCTGGCGGTGGAAGTGGCGGAGGCGGGACCAGCAGGAATTCACCCTCTGCTGGTGGAGGTGGGAGCTGCAAGCAGTCCTCCCATGGCAATGGAGGTGGAACCAGCAGGAATTCACCCTCTGCTAGTGGAGACTGGGGCGGTGGGCGCTCTACCTTCCCCTTTTGGGCCGTGGGCGCACCGACTCCTCCCTCTTGGGCTGTGGGCCACCGACTCCTCCCTCTTGGGCTGTGGGCGCACCGACTCCTCCCTCTTGGGCTGTGGGCGCACCGACTCCTCCCTCTTGGGCTGTGGGCGCACCGACTCCTCCCACTCAGGCGTGGGGCGTTCGGGCTCCTCCCACTCAGGCGTGGGGCGTTCGGGCTCCTCCCACTCAGGCGTGGGACGTTCGGGCTCCTCCCACTCAGGCGTGGGACGTTCGGGCTCCTCCCACTCAGGCGTGGGACGTTCGGGCTCCTCCCACTCAGGCGTGGGACGTTCGGGCTCCTCCCACTCAGGCGTGGGGCGTTCGAGCTCCTCCCACTCAGGCTGTGGAGGCAAAACCAGCAGGCATTCTTCCTCTGCTGGTGGAGACTTGGGCGGTGGACACTCCGCCTTCCTCTTCCCCTTTCCCCTTCTCTGCCTCCTCCTCACCTTCCTCTCCTGGGCCAGTTCCTCCTCTCCCTCTTGGTAGGGGCAGTGCACCACTGGGTGCCCGAACTCCCCACAGGCAAGGCACCAGCCTTGGTCCTCTAGACCACCGAGGAGGACCTCCAGATCCTGGCAGCCATCTCTCCAGTTCCAGCCTTCCATTTTTCCCCTTTTATTTTTCAAAAAAAACAAAACAAACAAACAAAAAAACTGCGGTTCCCGCTCTGGCCTGAGTCCTGGAGCGCTGTTATCCCGGTTCTGACACCACGTGTGACAGGATGGCTGCAGGGAGGAACTCAGACCAGAACTAAAACACACAGAGCAGACAGAGACTTGGGGTTTTGGTGAAGCTGGCGCGTGATCGCTCAGCATTTAATAAACAAAATAATATAACACAAAAACAGGACACGGCACTTGCGCCAAAATAAATATATAAACAAAAGCGGACTAAACAGTAACAAGCGGTGGACGGACAGACACACAAACACGGTGAGTAAATAAATAAAACAAGTATCGTGCTGGTACTACCAGCACGCGATAGTAGTTGTTATAAATATTTCTTTCTTCTTTCTCTCTCTCTCTCACCCGTTCTCCACTCACGAACACCCAACCCGAGTGAGTGAAAACATACAGCTTTTATGCAGTTGTACCGAGACTCGATTGCTAGTCAATCATTCAATTGGAATCTCGGTACAACTGCACGTGAATTAATTAAAGTGCAATTCCCCGTGCTCACATATTATTACTTTTTACTTGCACGTGATGTAATTTGTGCCCTCCTCGTGCCTAAATACAAATCTACAATTTAAACACATGTGAAACACAGACCCGCTTATATCCCGTGTACCAATACCTATACACCAACATTTACACACAACACGTAACACAAAATACACACAGGGGGGGCACTTTGCCACAACAGTGTATAAGTTTATAACTACTCCTCAATATAAATCCTATCAGTGTTTCCCCCAGGGCGATTCATTGACTTGAATAATATCACTAACGACTATACAAATACAGTAGAATAAGCCAACTGATCTGTGGGCAGTTGTACATTAAGAGTGCCAGTATTGACATACAGTACACTTGACTGACTTTTAATACATGGAACTGCCTGGCAAAACCAGCTATTAGATCTGAAGAGCAGCATCTGAACCTCTGAGAATGACTGCAAATATCATGGGGGAGTAATGTAATTTGAAGCTACTTTTAGTAATGAAGCAACCTGCACCTGACATTTAGATTTGCATAATAATTTAAGCATTAAATAACTGATATATTGTACATTTTCTGTAAGGTCCTCTGTTATTCTATAGTCATATACACTACCTAACAGTTCTGAACTCTTTGTTAGGCATGTCATGTTATTTCTTCTTTCTTATCATCATACATTACCTTGTCTCTTGAGAAAGTATAATAACCTGTGCTGTAAAAGATAAAGAGTATCCCTTAAAGCTCTATATTGTAAGCAATTGCTGTGTTCCCTGGTCATCATTTGCGACATTTCTACTTGCTAACATTTTTATTATTGTCTTAAGATTGTATTGTCATCTTATGTGTTATGTGCACCCAGACATGAATACCTCATGCTATTTACCATCGAGACTACAAAATTAAATTCCCTTGTGGCGTGAATGTGATTTGAACTCAGGCCTCTAGAAGGGACAGGCATGACTGAATAAGCCTGTGGTACCATTCTATCAGATATTGTACTTACGAACTATAAACATAAAAATAAAAAAATGTACCTCATCCTGTGTACAGATGTTATTTTTCACCATTTTAGTACCAAATGGGTTTGACAACACTGACAAAAGTGTTATGGATACATATATGCATGTAGTGTTGGTTTTCAAGATGATTATGACTTTTTAATAATCAGCCACCTGATTTACAATAAGCAGGCATATTGTTGAGTGACTGGTTAACAGCAGTAGCAATTAACAGCAGCTAAATATGTAAATGTTATGCAGGTCAATGAGTACATAGAGTAGGGTTAGGTACATAAAGAGAAAAATGGTAAATCAATAGATTCGCTGTGTGGAGATAAATGTCATTACATCTGAATGCAATACTTCCTGTGTGGCTTGCTGACAGAAAAAAAAAAAATGTATCACACGACTTAGTGAAAATGTAACTGCTCTGAAAAGCTCACTTGCACAGATGCAGTCATGATAAGACATGTTGCTCAGCGAGAGAGAGAGAGAGAGAGAGAGAGAGAGAGAGAGAGACAAACTGACACTGCCTTTTGAAAAATATTTTAGAGCAGAGCAGGACGGACATAACAAACTGGAACAGCAAAAACAGAAACTCCCAAAAGAGGCTGATCAATGATCTATCAGCAAGGAATCTAAAAATCGATTCATGGCACACTGGACTGCACAGATCAACAAACAGAGAGAGAGAGAGAGAGAGAGAGAGAGAGAGAGAGAGAGAGAGAGAGAGAGAGAGCCCCGAGTGGGCAGACCTACAATGATTGAAATATTTGTATTCTGAATATGATGGGAAACTTAACAGACTAAACCTGTTTTTTGTAAATGTGCTACATAGATAGGCATGTATGTATTACTAAATGTAATTAATCTATGGTCAGTTTACATCCTGAATATTGTGTGATTGATAATAGCCATTGTAGAGTCCTGAAGTCCTAATGTAACATAAGATAGTGATCTCCTTCAGCTTCCCAGCTGCAAATAATAATAATAATAATAATAATAATAATAATAATAATAATAATAATAATAGTTGCTATTGATGCTTAATACTGACTTATTTCAGATACCTTGAAGCAATGTAATTTTATTTGTATAGTAAGTAGGTTTTATTCAGATTTATTCAGCCGATAATCATGATTATCATGATAATTTACAGCAGATAATCGATAACAGAAAAATGTATTATAGTCCAACATTAATTGCCAGTACTAGTAAAATATATATATATGATACTGTAATAACAACCTACACATTACTGTAGGTTGTGATTATCATTGTTTGGATAAGCGACATACAGGGTTAGGAACATAGGGTTAGGAATATCCTTGAGACAAACTCTGCTGCATTGATGCTGCAATCCTGTGTAAACTCAATACCAGCAGAGTGCACCAGAGAACCTTTTGGGATTTGCTACTGGACTGTAAATCTACGTTCTCACAAGATAACTTCTGTATGACCATACTGAACTATAGCATTTTTTGTACTGATCTTTAATTTTTAATTAGGAATCATTTTAAAGCTTGCTGTATTTGTTTAATAGTCCTGCCTCTTGGCTAGCACTAATAATTGTCCCACTGTATTTTTAAAATCAATGTGCTGATTGACAATTAGCTTACCATGGTATTGGTATGACATATATTGTTCCTTTTCTATATTATAACATAAGTCATGAATAAACCATGACATACTGTACATAGGAAACTATTTACACAAAATGTCAGGAAATAGAACTATATAACAAATTCAGGGAAGTGAACACATTTCTTTATTTTTCAGTTACTGTCATATTTGCTTTGGTTTTAACTCCAAAATTTCAGGTAAGCAACACAACATCAGACTCATAAAAAACAAAACCAATGCCATTTATAGCGGATTTTTATTTCAGCTCACTTTGCTTAAAATGTAAATCGACCTTATTATTTTCTATTCGCCTCTAAGTCGTCCCCTCAGACGGGGCTCAAATCCTAGCTTCTGTCTCTCTCTCCTCCCCCCAAACCCGAGCAACTATCTCCAACTGCAAAAAGCAAATGTCTGGTAAGCCTTGTGCTGTTAAATGCCTCGAGCCAAAGGCGTGGACATTAAACATAATGAGTAGGGCTGTAGCAGAAGGTAAATCCCTCTTATGAGGGCTCTATTGCTATTAGAAAACATTTTTAAAAAAAAAACATTTAAGCAAACACTATTCTCATATATATTTTTTCTTTTTGACTTTATTTGCTATGCTAAATTTAAATAGATAAATTGAACATATAGGACAGCAAGGAAGCAGACTTAGGCTGGGACCAAATCAAAACTTTGACAACCCGCTAATCGCACTTAACAAAACTGTATTTAATAGTTGTTTTTTTTTTGTAAGTATCTTATTTCTTCTACTCATAAAAAGAAAACGCTATTAAATACAGTTTTGTTAAGTGCGATTAGCGGATTGTCAAAGTTTTGATTTGGTCCCAGCCTTAGTCTGCATTGACAGACAATGTTCAGAGGGCATGTACTAGAATGGAGATTTTCTTTCATCAAGCAGAATGATTTTCTGGCAGATTGATTTGGAAAATTGATTAAAATAGTTTGAATGATAAAATTCAAGGTCCTTTACCAAGGACTCATATTGACCAATCAGGTTAAAGGAAATCTCTGATCCTTTTTCTATTACTTATTAATGCTCTTGGGTACTGTGATAGCGAGAGAAAGGATCAATGCTGTAAATCTCCCTCCCGATTAGAAAGGGCGCTGTGTAAGGGGGAAGGTAAGCTGCCTCCTAGATCTACTACCTCGGTGGTAGCTGGAAACCGGAAGGTAACCATATTAGGAGGGGCGCGTAGCTGCAAGTACTCAGGACGATTCCATTGCAGTCAGCTGCGGGGCAGCCCTCTATTGGAGAAACCAGGCGACGCGTTGACTGCAGGGAGGAGTTTGCTGGGTACAAAGGGGAAGCAGCTACGTCAAAACCTCCCCTTGCGCTGAGTTAAAAGCGATCGGCCGGAGCCGATGTTGTTGTTTTGTGATTACGTGTTTTGTTTTTGTGTGTTAGCAGAGGAGCAGGAGGACGGGAGGCTGTAGCCAGCGAGCCAGCACATACCCCAGAGCACGCCCCTCATCGCACAGCACTTCACAGCACAGCGCACGCACCACAAACCCTGAAAGAAAAGAGCACATTTTCGTGCACGGAGGACTGTGGTTATTGGAGTGTGTTTTGTTTACTTTTGTTTTAGCAGGACGCTGAGTTTTGCCCCATTACCATCGCTGGTACTGGGGCTTATTATTATTATTATTATTATTATTATTATTATTATTATTATTAATTATTAAAACCTTTTTGTTATTGGGAGAATTCAGTCTGGACATTCACTTTCTACTGCACCACACCATTCAGCGTGTCACAGTTGGTGATCAGAAGAGGGACTCGGGATGGATGCCGCCGCATTAGGAGCAATATTGGGGCGCAGGAGCGAAGACACCAGGAGGGAATGGCAACCATGATGGAGCGGATGCATGCCATGTTCCTGGAAGCCAATCGGGGGACCGGCGACAGAACCAACGCCACCCTTACCGAAGATAAGGGTGGTAAAGATGTCGCTGGAGGATGATCCTGAGGCCTATTTGGTAGCCTTTGAGAGGCAGGCAGCGGCAGCGCAATGGCCTCGGGATTGGTGGGCTACCCAGTTGGGGCCCAATTTGATTGGGGAGGCCCAGGCAGCCTACCAAGCCTTAACCAATGAAGATGCCCTCAACTATGATAGAGTGAGGCAGGCCATTCTCCAGCGACTTCGACATCACGGAGGAAACCCACCGTCGCCGGTTCGGGAATACCAGCGACCCCCAGGACTGCGACCCAGCGTGGTGGCACAACAGCTGGTGGACCACGTGACCCGGTGGCTCTGCCCGGCACCAATAGCGCAGAGCAGGTCACCGAGCTCATTGCCATTGAGCAATTCGTGGCGGTGCTGGGGCCAGACACGAGGAACTGGGTCAGTCGCCACCGTCCCACCACGCTGGAGGCAGCGGTCAGATTGGCTGAAGGGTTCGAGGGCGCTCTACCTGCTGCTCCAGTGGTTGCCCCACCTGCTCCTGCCTCCAATAGACCGCGGCGGCAACACCACCACCACGCATCACCCCCACTACCCACGGACCAGCACTGCAACGTCACCCCATGGGCGGCCTCCCTCCAACACAGTGGAGAGCGAGGGCGACCCCCAGCGGGTAAGAGCAGAGTACCCCTCCCGCTGCCAAACCGGCAGCGGGACACGCAGGCTCCGTGGGCACCCTTTCGCCCCACATGTTACGGTGCCAGAAGGTCGGTCACCTGGCGGAATTGTCCAGTGGCCATGGAGTGTGGGGTGACCTCCCATTACGTCCTGACAGCATCAGGTAAGACCAGGGGTAATGATTGGGAGGGGCCTTGTGTTGTTAATGTACGGGTTGGTGAGGTGAGCACCCACGCATTAGTGGACTCAGGATGTGGGCAGACTTTAATTAGACGAGCTCTATTAAAGGGGGTACCTTGGTGGTCACGAGGGTCGTGGTCATTTCCTGTATTCATGGGGATAACAAGGACTACCCCTCACCAAATTAGATTTGACAGTTGGATGTCATGCCCGCCGTGTAATCGTGGCTGTGGCAGAGAAGCTGCCATATCCAGTTATTTTAGGTCGAGACTGGCCGCATTTTGACAGCATGATTAATAAAGCGGTAAAGCCAGTCTCCGGTAAGACCATGGGAGCAGCGGGGAAACTATTGGTAATATCTTCCCGCTGCACACCGACTTGTTCCACTCTCGATTTCAGCCCAAAAAACAAAAAGAGCGAAGGGTTGAAAAATGGGAGGGAACATTAATGAAACAAGGTTGGGGTTTGGTGGGGAAGCCTCAGGATCAGTCAAATGTAAGGGAAAGGGGTTGGGACCCAGTGTGACCTGCGGGGCAGGTTACTGAGGCCCCAGTGCTGAAGCTACTTTAGCTCCGCTCGATATCCCGAAATTCTGGGACCGAGATGTGGACCTAGCATTGGAACAAAAGAACGATCCTTCGCTGGCCCACATCTGGGGGCAGGTTCGGTCTATCGAGGGAAGGATGTAGAGGATAGCCGGCCGCTTACATATCCCCACCACATTATTGTCGGGCATTTACTGTATAGAGTATCCCAAGCCACGAGCACAAGTCAGATTGTAACACAATTACTCGTTCCCCAGTCTTTTCGACGTGAGATCATGCGGTTGGCTCACGATGTCCCCTGTTCGGGCCATTTAGGTATTGATAAGACTCGGGAACGAATATTGGCTCGATTTTATTGGATGGGAGTGTTTAGTGAGGTGGCGCGATATGTAGCGGAATGCCGGAATGCCAGCAAGTAGCGCCGGGCGGGTTCGCCCGGCCCGCTGGTCCCACTGCCCCTGATCTCAGTTCCCTTTGAGCGCATCGCTATGGACATAGTGGGTCCATTGAGCCAGTCTGACTCTGGATATACGCACATTTTAGTAGTGGTGGACTACGCGACCAGATATCCAGAGGCAGTACCATTGAGATCCACTAGTGCCGCAGCCATTGCTAAAGAGTTAGTGAATATTATATCGAGAGTAGGGATTCCAAAAGAAATCCTCACTGATCACGGAACGAACTTCATGTCACAATGTTTGAAAGAATTATACAAATTGATGCAAATTAAGTCGATCCGAACCTCCGTTTATCACCCGCAGACGGACGGTTTGGTGGAACGTTTTAATCAGACCTTGAAACAGATGCTGAAGCGGTTTGTCAACCAAGAGCAAAAACATTGGGCTAAACTCCTCCCTTACCTAATGTTTGCAGTGAGAGAGGTGCCTCAGAGTTCGACCGGGTTCTCTCCCTTTGAGCTGCTGTATGGGAGGCAACCACGAGGTATCCTTGATCTTGTGAAAGAAGGGTGGGAGGAGCAAACAAAACCTCTAAAAACATAGTCAAATATGTAATTATGTTAAGAGACCGCCTAGCATTGGTTGGTCGTTTGGCGCAGGAGAACCTAAAACTAGCTCAGCATCGCCAGGAGCAACAGTACAATAAACAAGCACGTATTCGGACTTTTCGGCCAGGTGATAAAGTACTGTTGCTACTTCCCACATCGGAATCTAAGTTGTATGCTAAGTGGCAGGGGCCATATGAGGTGGTTCGGGAAATTGGTAAAGTAAATTATGAAATTAGACAACCCGATCGCGAAATAAAACCGAAATTTATCATATCAATTTGCTAAAACCCTGGAATGAAAGGGAGGCCCTATTTGTAGCTGGTGACAGTTTGGAAGAGGATTTTGGTCCTACTGTCAATCCACCAGCTACAACTCATATTCCAATGGGGAACAGTTACTTCGGATCAGAAACGAGAGCTCTACCAGTTAGTGGAAAGGTTTAATGATGTTTTCTCTGACTTGCCCGGCAGGACTAATGTTATTTCTCACGCTATTATTACTCCACCAGGGGTCAGGGTCCGGGAGAGACCGCATGCGGATCCCAGAGAGTCGCAGGGTTCCTATTCGCAAGGAGGTGGAGGATATGCTTGAGCTCGGAGTCATTGAACCTTCCCGAGCGAGTGGTGCAGTCCTATCGTGATGGTGGGCAAGAAGGACGGCTCCACTCGGTTCTGCGTGGACTTTCGAAAGGTTAATGTCATCTCCAAGTTCGATGCATATCCAATGCCCCGGTGGATGAGCTCCTCGACCGACTGGGTAAGGCGCGGTTGATTTCGACCTTGGACCTGACGAAGGGATACTGGCAGATTCCACTGACTCAGAGCTCGAAAGAGAAAACTGCTTTCTCTACCCCAGATGGCTTGTTCCATTTCCGACCATGCCCTTCGGGTTGCATGGAGCTCCTGCCACCTTTCAGAGACTGATGGACCAGGTCTTAGCTCCCCATCATCAGTATGCCGCCGTACATTGATGATGTGGTGATTTTTAGCTCCACCTGGAAGGAGCACATTGTTAGAGTTTCAGCCGTCCTCCAGTCTCTGAGGGAGGCGGGGCTAACAGCCAAGCTGGGCAAGTGTGCATTTGGCAAACAGGAGACCCAATATCTTGGCTACATTATGGGTAATGGCCGGTGAGGCCGATCGCCTCCAAAGTCCAGGCGCTGGTGGAGACGGCGATCCCGAGAACCAAGTCACAGGTGAGATCGCTACTGGGGTTAGCCGGCTATTACCGCCGATTTATCCCCGAGTATGCCACCATAGTTAACCCCCTGGTAGATCTCACCCGAAAGGCTGCTCCAAAAATAGTCCCAGGAAGTGGCCTATCGGCAGCTCTGGTATAGAGAGCTCAGAAAGTACCTACCAATAGGCAGGCATATCCCATACATAATGTTTTGGTGGTCGTCTTTGAATTGAAAGGGAACCGGGCTTTTCACCCGACGTTATGCAAATGAATGGGAAAGGTGTTGGTTGATATGTAAATCAGCTATGCGTAAAGAATCCGTGCTGTTTTTGAAGATTACTAGTGACATTTTGTGAAAATGTGGTTTCCATGCGTAGAGAACTGGTACACGAGTGAATCTAAGCTGCTGTAATAAAGCAAAATATCTTGTGCCTGGTTGGTTAATAATGTGTTTTACTGCTCTTGCCCAAATTGTTTTTCAAATGTCATTAGTGGGGTGTCATGTCGTTAGTAGTGAATACTGTTTCAGCTAATTTATCTTATGACTCATTAATTAAAAATTAACTCAGAGGTATACAATGAAACTGACCAACAGATATTGCAGATCACCATGGCTGTATATACAGGCAATACAGCATATAGGGGATCAGGTGATGCTGTGTATACTACCCTGGCTTAGAAACCCTACCCGTCCGGACGACTGACAGCTGCTGAGGAAGCATTCAACACCACGCTTGGGCAAAGACGGGTAGTGGGCACTTAAAGGGAGGTGGCGGATACTGACGAAACGGACTGAAGTGCAGCATTAGTTCACTCCCAAAATTGCCACTGCCTGCTGTATCCTGCACAAACTCTTGTCAACAACAAAATGAGGCGTTCAGGAATCAGTGGCTGCCTGTGAGACAGACGGGGAAGGTTAAAAGTGTTGCCAAGTCTCATGTGAAAAAAAGCGGCACTGCCTTTCAAAACAAGACCAAAACAAGTACACTCATGTTAGAGTATGGGTGTTTAAGGTGACTCTCAAAAACAAACCCAATCCAGCTTATTATAAGAGGACTTGGCAACTGTGAAGGTAACTTCAGCTGTCAGTTTCAATTGGACAGCAGTGATCTGAGGAGGCTCGTGCTGTCCTTTCTTTTAAGTTGTGTTGAATTTACTGTTGTGTTAAATATTAATGATGCAAACAAATAAAACACAATCAATATGTTCATTTGCAATTTTATTTGGTCAGTTCTGGGAGGGTTGTTGCGCTGTTTTGGGCGATCAAGCTGGGTCATGACTTCCAGTTCACCAACTACATTTATTAACGTGGATGTCGGACATGCGTTGTCTTTGGACATAGCTGGGATAAAAAAAAAAGGACGGAATTATTTCGGTTAGACATTGTAAGAAAAGAGATATGTCACACACCAAGTTCCAGTTTCAAAACCTGAGGTTGCTTTATTGTAATCACACAAGAGTGAGTTAACAGCGCTGGAGAGAAATTCAAAATTCTCTAACGCAGCATGCATGCAAAACAACATCAGTATACACCCCACAAACTGTTTGTGCCTTTTGTCACATCAACCTTCACAAACTGTTCGTTCTCAGTACTTTCCCATTATCTACTAGCCTACACCCCCACTTCATACAGTGTATTCTCTCGAGACATCTATTTTGAGCCGATTATCAACTCCAGGCAACTTCTGCTTACAGGCAGCATTGACTTACAGAAAATGCAAAAGAAGCAATAATAATGCAGACTCACATTAACTGTTAAGCTTAACTAAATTTTGTTAGTAATTATACATTGTTAATTCAAGTAACAAAAGTGATGAAAGAAACTTTTCAATAATAATAATAATAATAATAATAATAATAATAATAATAATAATAATAATAATCATAATCATACTAATACTAATAATAAACAATGTGTTTGATATTTCTGAGCAGCTGAAATACAACCTGAATTTAATTTAAGCAAATGACACTGTCAAACGACCGATCACTTTTGTCAGAAGACATAGTTTCGCAGTGCATTGATCGGCTGTGTGACAATTATGTTGCTATACAACTCGATGAATCCAGACATTTGTAAAATGTCCCATTTACTCGCCTGTGTTCAGTATGTGTGGAATAAGCCAATAAAGTAAGTCTTTTTGTTTTGCAAGGAGCTCATACTGTTAGATGATTTTATGACTTCAGCAGAAATCAGCTGGACTAATTGCATTGGGGTCTGCACTGATGGAGCCGCAGCAATGACCGGAATGCAAAAATAAAAGCCGTTGCACCTCGCGCTATTTTGACACATTGCTTTTTACACCGAGTCATTTGTTGTGAATGATATTGAACCAGGTCTTCACAGTGTTCTGAACACAGCGTTAACTCTCCTTCATTTTATTAAATCCAGAGCAACAAACTCCAGGTGTTTTGCTGCACTTTGTGAGGAAGTGGGCGCAGAGCACGGAGTATTTCAATCCCCTTAGTTGCACTGAAGCAGGGCTCACAAAACAAGCTTGGGGTTAATCAGTATTTAAACACTAAGCAAAGTAGATTCATTCATTCAAAACCAAAACAGCATTTGCTCCAGTGCAAAGTTTACACCACTTCAAATAAAACAAATAATTCGCACACTAACACAAAATATAAGGAAACAAGCCATATTAACCCCAAAAGGAATAAACAGATAATGCTTAACAACTGTATCTTTTGACTCCCGTTCCAGCCGACAGGTGCAAAATCTGCACGTCACCATTTTGTCACCGTCAGCTGCATACATCCCCTCTTTGCAGCTCTGTTTAATTGCTATGCACATTTTAGAAACACGAGGCTCTTCTCTTCCATCACAATTTAAATTCCCAAATGACTCGCTCCAAATTATACATCTGCGCAAGTGCGAGTCAGAGCTTCCGTTTCCCTTCAGGCCGTGTCCATACGGCTCAGCCTTGACAATTACGATACGTATTTATTTAGCATTAGTATTTTTTGTAAACCTGCAAATTTAAAAATGTCATTTCATGTTTGCTTTATAATGATTTTTCGTTTTATATTTCTATTTAGTTTTATTTCATTTTATATGTTGCATTTAATTTTATGTTGTGCTGTGTTGTATTTAAGAAAAACACGGGGCTCTAATTATATACATTCGTGCCCTGTTCAAAGAAACATAAAGTCTATAAGCTTTGATTTAAAGGTTTATTAAACTCGTAGACAAGGCTTGCATATAGCTAGTTTTAACCAGTATGAAATTCAGCACATGCCCAGGAATGTATCACAGGTCATAAAATGGGGTCTTGTGTGAAGGAGGAGAAGGAGAGCTGGTTGATTATGACACTCAGCTTGTAACGTAGATCAGGGAGGCATTATTGGTTGACTTCCAGGAGATAGAGATAGTTTATTGGTATTTGGTGTAATTGTCACGTACGCTGGGTGCCGGTAAAATGTGGTTTTAGCTAACCTTTATATGCTGTGTACAACATTGACTCTGGGCTTAGACGACCATCTTTTGAAGCCAGTAAGGAAACGCTCCTCTGCTGTTCAGCTAAACATCAACTGAGACCCCAGAGGAGCCTACCTTCATTTTGTATTCTGTTCTATTTTGTTCTCTGCTGTTTCCACAATAAAGACTTAGGTTGTAAAGAAGATGAACCTTACAGTGTGATGAGATTTTATACTGTTTATCCCTTATAACTTTCATCAGCAATTCAAAACACACTATTACTGTACAAACCCCCCCCCGAAAACACACACCCAGGTACTCTATATTACTATTGCCACATAATAACTGATCAAACAAAGCACAGATTTATTTGGGTGTTGCTCTTCTTCCCTCCCTTCAACAAATGCAAAATAACAAAGTGATTTGGGAGTGGTGGATAATTGAAGAAGTAATGTAACATATTGTAACAAAAAGTTGGCACTGGGACTTTGTGTGTGTATGTGCTTGAACTGTGCTTGCACTGAACTATGCCGCTTTTCAGAGCTAAGTTGCACGGTGTGCAGCCGTGCTTCCTGTGCGCAGGAGTGCTTACCTGGCTGCAGACACTGATTCCCCTATACTGGACTATTGGTGCAGCCTTGCACCAGCGCTGACCTCTACCAAGCACGGAAAAGGGCTCCTGGTGATCATTCCGTGCACCTGGCAGGAGCCGGGTGGGGGGTGGGGCTGATAGCGTCTGCAGATTGGTTGGATAAAAAAGAGGCAGTCTGCGTGCTTGCCAGGGCTGGAGAGTTGGAGAAGTAATCTGTGTAACCTATTATTAGCAGTATTAGTATTCATATTATTATTATTATTATTATTATTATTATTATTATTATTATTATAATAATAACCTTTAGTGTATTGAAATCTAGATTCCATTGTCTGGATAAATCTAGTGAAGCCCTACAATATGAACAGGCCTTTGTTCGTTGAATTGTTGTGCCATGCTGTGTGTTGCACAATATAGCGGAAGTGGAATAAATAAAAGAAAAATAAAAGAAAAACGTCAAAGTATGAGTATTGTGATTATTATTTATGCTTACCGAAGCATTTATACTTTTAAAAAATGCAGAAATACTGTGCTTCACTGATTAGATTTCAATAAGTTGAAAACACCAAAGTTAATAAGCAGCACAGAACACTCTCCATAGGCAGAATCACCAGACCCCTGCTTCACCCAACCAATATATATGAGTGGAAATCCACTCAATCGAAATCACACATGCATACTGGTGGAAAGTACATACATGAGAGATGCTGTTTTTTTTCATCTGTGTTTCACTTTGAGCTGCTAAACAAAAGTGAAATATTTATGCACAGTGGTTTAGAGATCAATTCATGATCATATATATATATATATACACTGTATATTTATTTTTTTTACTTTCATTTTTAATTGCCTTTCTGAGTCGTCCTGTGTACACCCTATGGCCAAGTACCCCCGGTTGAAAACCCCTGCTGTAATCATTGGCTGTGTGTGATAGCACTTGCAGCAAGTCTGTTTCCATATTAACAACACAGAGAAATAAGGCCAATTACCTGCCTCTGCATCTGACTGTGTGACGTTTCTGCACTGTAGTAGAGTGACTTACAGCTTGCGTATTTCTGCAGAAGCAACATTGAAACCCTCACCAATCGTGACACGGATCCTACCCATACGGTCTATGTGGGGACGCTGATGGTTCAGCATCTCCGTCTCCCAGTTTGCGGGAGAAGGATGGTGACGGGTGTACATCCTCAGGCTCTTCATGGGGATCATTGCACTGTGGTGATGTATTATGAGTGTAGTCCATATATATTCTTCTTGACTGCCTCCAGAAGTATGCTGGAACCTGTCTCTCCTGGATGTCCTCTTACCTATCTGGACGCATGCTGTCTATTATCTATGCTGGATGCAGTGGTGTTGCAAACCCAGTCACTTGTGGTGTCCCCCAAGGATCTGTTCTTGGGCCCCTTCTCTTCAATATCTACATGCTTCCCTTGGGTCAATTCATCCTCCAACACAGCCTCATGTTTCATTCCTATGCTGATGACACCCAGCTCTACTTAAAACTCAACCCTGGAAGCCCCTCTGCCATGGCCCGGCTCTCGGCTTGCATTTAAGACATCGAAGCCTGGATGTCTGCCAATTTTCTTTAGTTGATCACTAGCAAATCTGAGCTCCTTCTAGTAGGATCTAAAACTCAACTTAAGAATCTCAATATAGCTGCACTGAACCTCGGAAACTGTCTGCTGCTGCCTTCCCCCATGGTACGAAGCCTTGGTGTACTTCTTGACAGCAACCTCTCCTTTGATGCCCACATCTCCTCCGTGGTCAAATATTCCTTCTAACCATCTTCAATCATCTCCAATGTCCGTCCCTACTTTTCCCTCCTGGATGCGGTGATACTTTGTCATGCATTTGTCTCCCCTCGACTCGACTACTGCAACTCTCTATATGGTGGTCTCCCGGCACGCACCATAACACGACTGCAGCTAGTTCAGAATACCGCTGCCAGGATCCTTACCAGATGTATTATGCACTTTCCACTGTATTTAATGTATTATGCACATTTTTTATTTATTTATTTTTCTGTATAGCATGTATTATGCATTTCTCTGTATTTATTATTATTATTATTATTATTATTATTATTATTATTATTATTATTATTATTATTATTATTTGTATATTTAGCAGATGCCTTTATCCAAGGCGACTTACAGAGACTAGGGTGTGTGAACAATGCATCAGCTGCAGAGTCACTTACAACTACGTCTCACCTGAAAGACGGAACAGAAGGAGGTTAAGTGACTTGCTCAGGGTCACACAATGAGTCAGTGGCTGAGGTGGGATATGAACCGGGGACCTCCTGGTTACAAGTATTATGGATTTTCTTGTTGTTCCTGCATCTTGTAAAGCGCTTTGTGATGGTGGTCCACTATGAAAGGCACTATATAAAATAAAGATTGATTGATTGATTGAACAGTAATGTTTTGCTTTTATAAAAAATATGTATTTTTAATATCAACAATTGTCAATGTTATTTTTTGGTACATTATTGTGGCAAGCTGGCTGGTGGATGACGTCACAGACCCGGAAGATAGACACACAAGATAGTACTGGGGTTTGAAACGTCCCATTTACTCGCCTATGTTCAGTATGTGTGGAATAAGCCAATAAAGTAAGTCTTTTTGTTTTGCAAGGAGCTCATACTGTTAGATGATTTTATGACTTCAGCAGAAATCAGCTGGACTAATTGCATTGGGGTCTGCACTGATGGAGCCGCAGCAATGACCGGAATGCAAAATAAAAGCCGTTGCACCTCGCGCTATTTTGACACATTGCTTTTACACCGAGAGTCATTTGTTGTGAATGATATTGAACCAGGTCTTCACAGTGTTCTGAACACAGCGTTAACTCTCCTTCATTTTATTAAATCCAGAGCAACAAACTCCAGGTGTTTTGCTGCACTTTGTGAGGAAGTGGGCGCAGAGCACGGAGTATTTCAATCCCTTAGTTGCACTGAAGCAGGGCTCACAAAACAAGCTTGGGGTTAATCAGTATTTAAACACTAAGCAAAGTAGATTCATTCATTCAAAACCAAAACAGCATTTGCTCCAGTGCAAAGTTTACACCACTTCAAATAAAACAAATAATTCGCACACTAACACAAAATATAAGGAAACAAGCCATATTTCCCCAAAAGGAATAAACAGATAATGCTTAACAACTGTATCTTTTGACTCCCGTTCCAGCCGACAGGTGCAAAATCTGCACGTCATCATTTTGTCACCGTCAGCTGCATACATCCCTCTTTGCAGCTCTGTTTAATTGCTATGCACATTTTAGAAACACGAGGCTCTTCTCTTCCATCACAATTTAAATTCCCAAATGACTCGCTCCAAATTATACATCTGCACAAGTGCGAGTCAGAGCTTCCGTTTCCCTTCAGGCCGTGTCCATACGGCTCAGCCTTGACAATTACGATACGTATTTATTTAGCATTAGTATTTTTTGTAAACCTGCAAATTTAAAAATGTCATTCCATGTTTGCTTTATAATGATTTTTCGTTTTATATTTCTATTTAGTTTTATTTCATTTTATATGTTGCATTTAATTTTATGTTGTGCTGTGTTGTATTTAAGAAAACACGGGCTCTAATTATATACATTCGTGCCCTGTTCAAAGAAACGTAAAGTCTATAAGCTTTGATTTAAAAGTTTATTAAACTCGTAGACAAGGCTTCCATATAGCTAGGTTTAACCAGTATGAATTCAGCACATGCCCTGGAATGTATCACAAGTCATAAAATGGGGTCTTGTGTGAAGGAGGAGGTAGAGAGCTGGTTGATTATGACACTCAGCTTGTAAAGTAGATCAGGGAGGCATTATTGGTTGACTTCCAGGAGATAGAGATAGTTTATTGGTATTTGGTGTAATTGTCACGTACGCTGGGTGCCGGTAAAATGTGGTTTTAGCTAATCTTTATATGCTGTGTACAACATTGACTCTGGGCTTAGACGACCATCTTTTGAAGCCAGTAAGGAAACGCTCCTCTGCTGTTCAGCTAAACATCAACTGAGACCCCAGAGGAGCCTACCTTCATTTTGTATTCTGTTCTATTTTGTTCTCTGCTGTTTCCACAATAAAGACTTAGGTTGTAAAGAAGATGAACCTTACAGTGTGATGAGATTTTATACTGTTTATCCCTTATAACTTTCATCAGCAATTCAAAACACACTATTACTGTCCAAACCCCCAAAGAAAAACACACACCCAGGTACTCTATATTACTATTGCCACATAATAACTGAACAAACAAAGCACAGATTTATTTGGGTGTTGCTCTTTGTCTCTCCCTTCAACAAATGCAAAATAACAAAGTGATTTGGGAGTGGTGGATAATTGAAGAAGTAATGTAACATATTGTAACAAAAGGTTGGCACTGGGACTTTGTGTGTGTATGTGCTTGAACTGTGCTTGCACTGAACTATGCCGCTTTTCAGAGCTAAGTTGCACGGTGTGCAGCCATGCTTCCTGTGCGCAGGAGTGCTTACCTGGCTGCAGACACTGATTCCCCTATACTGGACTATTGGTGCAGCCTTGCACCAGCGCTGACCTCTACCAAGCACGGAAAAGGGCTCCTGGTGATCATTCCGTGCACCTGGCAGGAGCCGGGTGGGGGGTGGGGCTGATAGCGTCTGCAGATTGGTTGGAGTTGGCCTACTAAAATGTGCAATATTGTAAGGGTTGCAGGATAGAAAAGAGGCAGTCTGCGTGCTTGCCAGGGCTGGAGAGTTGGAGAAGTAAACTGTGTAACCTATTATTAGCAGTATTAGTATTCATATTATTATTATTATTAATAATAATAATTAATAATAATAATAATAATAATAATAATAATAATAACCTTTGGTGTATTGAAATCTAGATTCCATTGTCTGGATAAATCTAGTGAAGCCCTACAATATGAACAGGGCTTTGTTCGTTGAATTGTTGTGCCATGCTGTGTGTTGCACAATATAGCTATTAAACGGGGCACACACATTCAGATTGCTGCCAATCTGCAAGATGGTATATGTTATCCTACAGCAAGAATAATGTATTGTGCACAAGTTACAAAAATATAAGTTACACAAATCAAACCATAAAAACCTGGTTCTCATGACATGTAACCAAAAGCCCCCCCAAAAAAAAAATCACACATCTTTCATGCATCAAAAAACAATACATTTATAAGGCAAAAACGAGCCTTAGATGCACTTATGAATAACATAAACATTAATGTAAAATTAACGGTTTGGGCCAGTCCTTCGTCGGCCAGCCCTGGCACAAAAGCTATGTGGTGCCACTTGTCTGGTACTGCGGCGAACAGTGGGGGGGTTATTAAACCCAATATACAAATTATCCAAAGGGATTCAGTATAACTTTGTTGCTTTGCACTTTCTCTAGACTCTGGTGTTTTCTTCCTTATTTTTATTTTTTTTGCAAGTAAACAATGTATCCATTTCAACCCGCTGCTATTTCTGTTAAAAAAAATTGCAGCCACGCCTAATAAATAAAAGAAAAACGTCAAAGTATGAGTATTGTGATTATTATTTATGCTTACCGAAGCATTTATACTTTTAAAAAATGCAGAAATACTGTGCTTCACTGATTAGATTTCAATAAGTTGAAAACACCAAAGTTAATAAGCAGCACAGAACACTCTCCATAGGCAGAATCACCAGACCCCTGCTTCACCCAACCAATATATATGAGTGGAAATCCACTCAATCGAAATCACACATGCATACTGGTGGAAAGTACATACATGATAGATGCTGTTTTTTTCATCTGTGTTTCACTTTGAGCTGCTAAACAAAAGTGAAATATTTATGCACAGTGGTTTAGAGATCAATTCATGATCATATATATATATATATATATATATATATATATATATATATATATATATATATATATTTATTTTTTTTACTTTCATTTTTAATTGCCTTTCTGAGTCGTCCTGTGTACACCCTATGACCAAGTACCCCCGGTTGAAAACCCCTGCTGTAAGGCATTGGCTGTGTGTAATAGCACTTGCAGTAAGTCTGTTTCCATATTAACAACACAGAGAAATAAGGCCAATTACCTGCCTCTGCATCTGACTGTGTGACATTTCTGCACTGTAGTAGAGCGACTTACAGCTTGCGTATTTCTGCAGAAGCAACATTGAAACCCTCACCAATCATGACACGGATCCTACCCATACGGTCTATGTGGGGATGCTGATGGTTCAGCATCTCCGTCTCCCAGTTTGCGGGAGAAGGATGGTGATGGGTGTACATCCTCAGGCTCTTCATGGGGATCATTGCACTGTGGTGATGTATTATGAGTTTAGTCCATATATATTCTTCTTGACTGCCAGAAGTATGCTGGAACCTCTCTCTCCTGGATGTCCTCTTACCTATCTGGACGCATGCTGTCTATTATCTATGCTGGATGCAGTGGTGTTGCAAACCCAGTCACTTGTGGTGTCCCCTAAGGATCTGTTCTTGGGCCCCTTCTCTTCAATATCTACATGCTTCCCTTCGGTCACCTCATCCGCCAACACAGCCTCATGTTTCATTCCTATGCTGATGACACCCAGCTCTACTTAAAACTCAACCCTGGAAGCCCCTCTGCCATGGCCCGGCTCTCGGCTTGCATTTAAGACATCGAGGCCTGGATGTCTGCCAATTTTCTTCAGCTGAACACTAGCAAATCTGAGCTCCTTCTAGTAGGATCTAAAACTCAACTTAAGAATCTCAAGATAGCTGCACTGAACCTTGGAAACTGTCTGCTGCTGCCTTCCCCCATGGTACGAAGCCTTGGTGTACTTCTTGACAGCAACCTCTCCTTTGATGCCCACATCTCCTCCGTGGTCAAATCTTCCTTCTAACCATCTTCGAAACATCTCCAATGTCCGTCCCTTCTTTTCCCTCCTGGATGCGGTGATACTTTGTCTTTTCCCTCCTGGATGCGGTGATACTTTGTCCTGCATTTGTCTCCCCTTGACTCGACTACTGCAACTGTCTATATGGCGGTCTCCCGGCACGCACCATAACACGACTGCAGCTAGTTCAGAATACCGCTGCCAGGATCCTTACCAGATGTATTATGCACTTTCCACTGTATTTAATGTATTATGCATATTTTTTATTTATTTATTTTTCTGTATAGCATGTATTATGCATTTCTCTGTATTTATTATTATTATTATTATTATTATTATTATTATTATTATTATTATTATTATTTGTTTATTTAGCAGATGCCTTTATCCAAGGCGACTTACATACTAGGGTGTGTGAACAATGCATCAGCTGCAGAGTCACTTACAACTACGTCTCACCCGAAAGACGGAACAGAAGGAGGTTAAGTGACTTACAATAAGTCAGTGGCTGAGGTGGGATATGAACTGGGGACCTATTATGGATTTTCTTGTTGTTCCTGCATCTTGTAAAGCACTTTGTGATGGTGGTCCACTATGAATGGCAGTATATAAAATAAAGATTGATTGATTGATCAGTAATGTTTTGCTTTTATAAAAAATGTATTTTTAATATCAACAATTGTCAATGTTATTTTTTGGTACATTATTGTGGCAAGCTGGCTGGTGGATGACGTCACAGACCCGGAAGATAGACACACAAGACAGTACTGGGGTTTGAAACGCAGTGCTTAAAACACTTTTATAAAACAAAAAGGCACGTTGGCCAAACAAAACAAACACAAACTATGGTTTTTCAAAACAAGTACATTTATAGCTTTTGTCATGGTGGCATTCGCTCTCTTTCTCTAGTTTCTCCGTCTTTTTCCAGAGTGGGTCTTTTATATTGTGGCTGGAGCTTTAATTACCTATTAAACAATTATAATATTAAGGCTCCAGCCACATTCCCACGAGCTACTCGGGATGGGGATTCAACCCCATGCATGCCAACCACATTTTATGAGATCGGCTTTTTTTTGCTGGTCTCAACTAATAAATAACAATGACGGACGGCTTTCTTCCGTCTGCACATATATACACACAATAACAACAATAATACAAATAAATACATACATAAATAAAATACAGACAAGGGGTGGGCACCCCGTCACAATTACACATTACATTTCCCATCTATACAGACAGTACTACGTTGCGTACATATGTGAGAGGACATACATATGCTTACCTTGCTGATTAGTTGCCTTTGTTCGACGCTTCATATCTGCCCAACGTTTCTTCAGGTCCCCACCCGAGCGCAACTACCAGGCTCTTGATGCGGTTAGCAATGTCCTGCCGTATTTTGCTCCTGGCACGAGTAGATTGCTTCTTGTATTCTTTACCCATCAGAAGTGCCTCATGAACTCATACACCACTGACTAATATTTCAACTTCTTGTGGGGTAAAGTTTTTTTTTTCCTCCTATTGCCCTCACTGTTTGCCCAATTCATGCCCAGACACTTTTTGCAATCCAGGCACTGTCTACTTGCCACTTTTTGTTCACAAAACACACTTTTACCTTCACTGACTACCAGGACATGGTGCCAAGATTTCCACACAATTCCCCCTTCAGCCAAATCCAGAGCCTACACTAGTCTGTGCACGGCGCATTCACTTCATTTAAATACTCCATCCCAAATTCAGATGCACAGGTGCAGTTTTCAACACTCCGCAGTTAATACATAGCACACAATTTCTGAGATACGCACTTGCACAGCCGCAGCATTTACTTGCACTTGCCGGTTCTTCATACATAGGCAGCAGTGTGGAGTAGTGGTTAGGGCTCTGGCCTCTTGACCGGAGGGTCGTGGGTTCAATCCCAGGTAGGGGACACTGCTGCTGTACCCTTGAGCAAGGTACTTTACCTAGATTGCTCCAGTAAAAACCCAACTGTATAAATGGGTAATTGTATGTAAAAATATAATTGATATTCTGTAACAATTGTAATAAATGAATAATAATAATAATAGGCCCCTCTGTGTTCAGCAGTTTTATGAGAAGATATGTGTTATTAAAAATACATAGTTGTTTGGATTTCAATGTGCAGCTACATAACACAATATTGGCAACAGCACTCAACCACTGAACACACAGAAAGCACCAGCCCATTTTAACTTTTTAAGATACTTGATCTGTCTTTAGAGCCTGAATTTGGAAATGGGTGAAACTTTAACAAGTATTATGCACTCCAATAAAGGTTTATCTTTTAACAAATAAAATTGTTTAAGTATTGAATGACTTGTTCAGGAATGTTTGTCAGATCACATATCATAGGAAAAAGTTGCTCACCCATTGTTACTCCCAATTGCACATTTTTTAGCCTCGTACACATACAGTTTGTAACCTCAGAAGATGATATAGACAACAGATTTTTTTCAAAATGACAAAATAGATCTATATCCACCACTCCCCTTTCACAATGATTTACTGAAACTTGCATTAGTGGCAATGATGATAAAGAGCAACACCCACAGACATCATTATCTCTTATTGTATTTTAAAAATGAGTGTTTGTTACATCATCTATTTTGACCATATATAGAAAAAATATACCCAATGGACCTCAGGAAAATAGTATATATACTGACTTCAGATGTAGCTTTTTCATTAGAACAAGTTCTCTTCTAAACCAGCTAAGGTAAGTGTCTGGCATTGTAAATGTTATTATTCAAATGATGTACCATAATATATCATGTTTTGGAAATAACTGATAGTCCAATATAGTTGGTTCAGTGCAGTAAAAAAAAGATGAAAGAGTGACAACATTTTAACATAACAGGAACTCATCTTGCAATATAATTAACTTTACACAACAATTTTGATAGTTTGTCTTTTTAAAACATGGTTATCTGACAAGTAATTCTGTTATCAAAATTCATATGAATACTGTTATTTGATTAACTGTTCCAAGTCACGAAAACAAAACTAATATTATAAATCATGTTTCAAAAACTTGATCATAGATACAATGTGTCTTTTTAGTTCCTTTGCTAAGATGTCTGTTCTCGCCTTGGCTGTGTGTTTAACTGCACTGCTGCAGAACTCTGTTTCTCAGGCTGCTCTGGTAAGTACAGGTACATGTGTGCTCTTGCTAATTTGGCCAAATCAAGGTCAAATCAACCATATTATTACGTGCATTGCTGCTTGCAGTCTATTTTACTAATTGTTACTTATAATGGAATACAACACATACTCCTTCAACTGCTACTAATATTAATGGAATATGATTTGTTTTTAAATGTAAAACATCATGTTTTAAATATCATTTTTTATTAAGAGAAGTTTGGGAACATGAAAAGGATATTCGGCCCATCAAGGCTCGTCCCTTGTTAGCACACCATTCTCCCCTATTGGGGGAGATCTACTTTAAAAGCACATAATCTAGTTTTTTTTTTAAATATTCCCAGTGTTTTGGATCCTATTACATCACCGGGTTTGCTCTTCCGTGCATTTATAACTCTCCGTGTAGAAAAGTGCTTCCTACCTTCCATTCTAAACTTACTTTTATTCAGCTTCCATGTATGCTGTCTTCTACTCTGTGCATTAAATCTGAAGCAGAGTCTTGGGTTAGCTTTATCGATACCATTTATGATTTCATAGACTTCAAGTCCCCTCTTCCCCTTCTTTTTTTCAACTGATTTATTTTAACCTTTCCTCATACAGTAGCTCATGTCATGAAGTCCTGGGATCAGCCCAGTTGCCCTTCTCTGTCCCTACAATGATTTTTTGTAGAGAGGTGACCAAAACTGCACACAGTATTCTAGGTGGGGTCTAACTAGGGCATTGTATAATATTAGCATAAACTCTTTAGACTTGTATTCCACACTTTTTGAAATACAGCTTAATATTCTCTTTGCCTTGTTAATTTCCTCATCACATTGGTGAGACACTTTTAATGATGACTCCACTATCACTCCAAGGTCCTTTTCAAAGTCCTCGTTTCCTATTTCCACCCCCTTCATTTTCTACTTACAACGTGCTTAAAATATATATACGTTTATTTTTTACTCATTGTTTCTTTAAAAAATATTGAAAAAGTGTGTATTGTTAAATGCAGTACCTGCATACAGTATTCACTAACAATATTTTCTTTCTTGTTTTCTTCCCAATTTGGTATCACAGTCTGGTGAGTTCTACTCTACTCTTTGTAATGTTGTTTTAACCAAGAGAAACCAAATGCAATGACATCATGCAACTTAGCAAACAAGAACATAGAAAGGAGCTCATGAGAAACCACCATAAAGTTTAGAAAATGCATTCTACGATCTTTATGTCAATAAAACAGATCATTTGGTCTGGTGGTTCTTGTTTTAGAGTGGCTAAATTCTAAATTAAGGAGAAAAATCAAGGTTAATAGAAGTGCCCAGACAGGGAATCTGTTGTGTAGATAGATAGATAGATAGATAGATAGATAGATAGATAGATAGATAGATAGATAGATATACACACACAAGTCCATTTGTGCTAACTGGAAAAATCTCTGCTAATATATCAACAGATATATTGACTAATGATCCCAATGTTCAGAAAACCATTGTTGACAAGCACAATGCCTTGAGGAGAGTTGTGACCCCACCTGCCAGCAACATGTTAAAGATGGTAAACTTCATATTCTTACTACTTTTCATAATACATTTTTTAATTAAATACATACATATTGTATAACATATATTTGCTTATTTTATTCCCTTAACTAATACATGTCATTTTATTTTATTTTTGTTACTCAAAGGCATGGAGTGCAGAGGCAGCTGTTAATGCTAAGACATGGGCCAATACTTGCTCTATGAATCACAGCTCTTCTGGCACGAGAAAGATCAGCAGTAAGTGTATTAGGCTTTTCAAGAAAATATTTTATTATACACAAAAAATGGCACCAAAAATATTGGCTGTAAGTGAGACGATGTAGCAGAGATGGAATATGCTTTTATTATTTGTTTATTTAGAAGACGCCTTTATCCAAGGCGACTTACAGAGACTAGGGTGTGTGAACTATGCATCAACTGCAGAGTCACTTACAATTACGTCTCACCCGAAAGACGGAGCACAAGGAGGTTAAGTGACTTGCTCAGGGTCACATAATGAGTCAGTGGCTGAGATGGGATTTGAACCAGGGACCTCCTGGTTACAAGCCCTTTTTTTTAACCACTGGACCACACAGTGTTTAAAAAATAATATAACTACTATTCATCTATCATTTATAAAAAGTCAGACGTTTTGGACATCTGTTCAACAGGTCATCTAATATATATATATATATATATATATATATATATATATATATATATATATATATATATATATATATATATATATATATAGTAGGGCGTCAAGCGTTTACATTTTTTTTTTAAAATTGCGATTAATCTTAAAAATTTTAATCTCAGTTAACCTTGGTTGTAATCACATATTTCATTGGTACAATTACTGCATCCATTTAATTTTGTTTTATTACTGATGCTATTATTATTATTATTATTATTATTATTATTATTATTATTATTATTATTATTATTATTATTATCATCCAAAAAACAAACCAGCATAAAAACCTTGTTTTCCTATTTCTGGATTCTGGATCCTATTTGTTGGTCCTTCTTTATAATTAGCAAAGGGGCCAGTTGTACTAACAAGATAAAAAAAAATAGGCCACGTTTTACTTAACGTTTTAAAAATAAAAAATTAAACAATTACCATAATGAACATTAACGTAATATGTTGCTTAAAACTTTTTTTTTTTTGTATTTGTTATGCTCTCATTAGTATCCAATAGTAGATTCAGTTTCTCTCAGTTCTGGCAGATTCTACTGTACTTGCTGAAGCGGTTTTCTTCCACAGCTAATTAAAAAATGTAGCCACTAGCCACCTAGCTAACAATTTCATCCTGAGGGCTACAGTGAAACTTACTATCTTTAGTGAAGACCGTGTGAGTACATTAATTATTGTAGGTAGTAATTCATAGTTAATTAGTCACCACAGGCTTTAACCCCCAACTCCACTTACCAGCCAGCATTTTTGTAAATAACAACAAATGAAATAAACAACAAAATAAACATTTTATTTGTGTCATCATTGGCAAGGTGACAGTGCCAGTTTCTCAACACACAGTACTGTAGTCGCTTAGTAACCAGGTGCAAACAGGTGATTGATCGATCTATAGGAGCGTTACTAAGGTGCCTTTGTTAAAAATAAATAAATAAAAAATAAACAAAATCTAAATTTATAAGTGTTTATTTGTTAGGAAAATAAAAAGTAAGTCTAATATTTTAGGGACCCCAACTGTTGGTGTTGATTCCAACTTAGGCACTTCACATAAGGACTAGTACTGTAAGTTTCAAAAGGTCCTTTCGACTAGTAACACCGTTTTCTTAGTTCTAACCCGCTACAGGTCTGCAGTCAGTAGCTATCCACTTTGCAACAGCCACTGGTTATAATATTATACTCAGCTTGATTCATGGGCTTGCAGCGATACTTTCTAAAGGAGTACTCTGTCGAAACTGACGGGTTTCATTTCTTGTTGTATTGTTGTTGTCTGCAGCAGAAGAACTACTAGAAAGTGTATTTTATGAAGTGAAAGCATGTTTAGCACACAGGTGGTACAGCAGACTAGATGCACTTATCTGATACTGGAACTCACTTTAACAGTAGATATAAGTAACACTCTTTCTATCCAATGAACCGCCAAAAAGTTTCAAAAACAAACAAAAAAACTTCCTATTCACAAGTCCTTGAGTGCTTTGCTACATAATGCAGTTCTGTGACTAACTGTATATTCAAACAATGACTACACTCATTCAATCCTGGCATGCACTCAAGTGTATTAAAATGGTGCAGCAGGAAATGAATTACAGTATGCTAAGAGGGACAGAGGAGTGGGATAAAGTTGCGTTAAAAAAAAAAAATCACCAAAGAAATGTACGCATTAATAGCTGAAGTTAACTGCGATTAATTGACAGCCCTAATTTATATATTTTTAAACTTCACAGCTAGCGGGTGTGGGGAGAATCTTTACATGTCCTCCAATGCAAATTCCTGGGATATGGCAGTCCAAGCCTGGTATGATGAAGTCAAAGATTTTAAGTATGGAGTTGGATCAACAAATGGTGCTGTTGTTGGGCATTACACCCAGGTAAAACTACTAACTATAACCTCACTAGTTTAGGTTAGCATCTATCTTATTTTGCAGCCATTATTTATCTCCAATATCACATGAAATTTCTCAAAGACGAATCTATGATAATAATAATAAAAACTACTGTTCCTAACTACATTGATAGCCACCAATGCATTTTAGTCAAAGACATGTGTGTGTTTCTGTTTTAAAAATCCCTGCTGTGAATGATTTTCAATTCCCTTTTAGGTTGTGTGGTACAGGTCTAACAAGGTTGGCTGTGCAGTTGCTCAATGCCCTGGTTCTAAATATGAATATTTTTATGTATGCCAGTACTGCCCTCCGTAAGTTATGTTTTTTTAATATATATATAATTTAACCTGAAGCAAAATTCTAAGCATTATAAAGGTGTCTTTAACAAACAAACAGTGCACATTTTTGGGATATAACTAATACTTATTTTGCACTGTTACAAAGTTTAAGTATCTATAAGTAACAATTCTTTACAAATTTAGGCATTCAATGCACATACTGATCTGTTTTGTATCTTACACTGTACAGAGGAAACGTCCAGAATTTATTAACCACACCCTACAAAGCTGGTCCATCATGTGGTGACTGCCCAAATGCTTGTGATAATAAGCTCTGCAGTAAGTATAGAAACTATTACTTTATGGTATTAAAAACTAAATTGGTTTTATTGGTTCAGAGCAACTAAAAAATCATTGTAGATGCTAATTTATGTGCTATGTTCCAGAACATGTAATTCAGTTGTGCAAATAACACTCTTAAGACTGTGGTGCCAATGAAAATACCTGTTGCAGCATATATGCATATGTATACAAGTATATAACTGTTTTTTTTCCTCTTTCTTAAAAGCAAACCCATGTTCCTACTCAGACATGTATTCCAACTGTCCTGCTCTGAAAGGGACTTTTGGATGTGGCCACCCATCGGTTTTGGCTTGGTGTCCTGCTTCATGCAAGTGTACAAATGAAATCATATGAACTGCTCCCTGGAACTTTACTTGCATGTAACATCAATACAATTTATTGATTAAACTGTACTGATACTTTTAACCTAATGATCTAGCAAACACTATATATATGCTGTAAGTGTACATTTCAATTAAAATCATGCAACTAAAAACAAGTGTCAAGTCTTATTTTTTTGTCTACTCTTCCTTTACTGGCTTTCAACCTCACAATTCTAGTGTTGTAAATATCAGGTGGTGATCATTAATAAAATATTCAGTGCATTTCTGAACTGTCAGTATTTGCATAGCAAATGGGATACATTAGCATGTTAGCAGTTTCTTCAAAGGTAATGTATAAATATAACAGAAATCCATCATATAAAAATGAACGGCTATGAATGTAGCAGTGTAACAGATTACACTGTTGCGCAACAAAGTGCTATAGATAAAACATATTTTAGACACACAAATAAATGCACAGCCTCGACTCGTTCTGTGTGAGACACTGCGAGCTCTAGGGTTGTTGGGGCAATGAGCAGGACCTGCTAACGCAGGCAGTCATGGTTAAGCTGCAGACAAAGGCCTCCATGGCCAGGTCCTACTGGATGGCTGGTAGGAAATCAGGATACCCTCTCTGGGCCAGGTAGCTGACATCAGCCACCAGTATGCCCAGTTTCTCCCCCGGGTCCTCGGGTTCGGTTAGCCAGGAGTAGGCGCAGGCCAACTACAAGCTCAACTCTCCCGAAGCGGCATTCTAGGGCTGTGGCTAGCACGTCATAATGGACCATCTCGTCTGGGCCCAGGTCCAGCAGAACCTGCAGCACTTCCACCTCCAATGCAGCTGCCAGCTGTCCAGCCTTCTCGGTAGGCTCTCAGGCATTAGTGAGTGCTGCCATTCTGAACTTGATGTGGTAAGTATTTTGTATTGAAAACATTTAAAAAGAAAATGCAAATGTCCCACCATAATAAAGTGTCTATGTGCATTTATAATGGAACATATGCATAAAAATCGCATGATGGGTGCTGTTGTTTTATAAGATGCATTCTTTGTTTCATTTGATGCAAATTGAGTTAAACTGCATTTACTATGGTGTAATGTCATAGTTTGTTGTGTAATGTCATATTACTAATTGTTAGGGCTTTTGTTTTGGTTATGATTTAGAAAGTCCTCCAGTCCATAAGTGCAGACCGAAGGATATCAAGGATCTGGAAAGATTCTGTATGGAGGAATGGTCTAAGATCCCTCCCAATGTGTTCTCCAATCTCATTAAACATTATAGAAAAAGACTCAGTGCCATAATCCTTGCAAGGGGAGGGTACACAAAGTACTGAAAACAAGAGAGCCAATAATTGTGACACTTCATTTTTTTCGGTAATAAATTTATAATTTGAGAAATGTGTAATTTTGGTTGAATCATTAATAAAGTCAAATATATTCCACATGCTGGAAAATTACAATATAGCTCAGTACTGGTATTATTTATTTTATACAGTATTTTTTGCTCATCTTTATCAAGGGTGCCAATAATTTTGAGGTTATATATATATATATATATATATATATATATATATATATATATATATATATATATAGTGCGCATAGAAAGTCTACACCCTCTTGAACTTTTTTCACATTTTGTTGTGTCAGTGCCTCAGAGTTTCATGCATTTAAATGAGGATTTTTTCCACTTATCTACACACCATACTCCACACTGTTAAGGGGAACAAGTTTTTAATGAGAAAAAATTATATATTAAAAATACAAAACTGAAAGATCATAATTGGAGAAGTCTCCACCCCCCTGAGTTAATACTTGGTGGAACTTCCGTCCCAGTTTCAGCTTTCTTGTAGAGGGCAGCAGGACTTCCTCAAGAACTTCTCTGTACTTTGCTCCATTCATTTTCCCTTCTATACTGACAAGTGCCCCAGTTCCTGCCGATGAGAAACATCCCTATAACATGATGCTGCCACTACCATGCTTCACAGTAGGGATGATGTTCTTTGGGTGATGCGCTGTGTTGGGTTTGCGCCAAACATAACGCTTTGCATTTAGGCCAAAAAGTTCAATTTTAGTCAGACCACAAAACTTTTTGCCACATGGCTACAGAATCTCCTGAGTGTTTTTTGCATACTTCAAAACGGGATTCAAGGTGGGCTTTCTTGAGTAATGGCTTCCTTCTTGCCACCCTACTATACAGGCCAGATTTGTGGAGTGCTTGGGATATTGTTGTCACATGCACACTTTGACCAGTCTTGGCCATAAAAGCCTGTAGCTCTTGCAAAGTTGCCATTGCATCTTGGTAGCCTTTCTGATCAGTCTCCTTCTTGCTCGATCATCCAGTTTGGCGGGACGGCCTGAACTAGGCAAGGTCTTGGTGGTGCCATACACCTTCCACTTCTTAATAATCGTCTTGACCGTGCTCCATGGGATATTCAAGGACTTTGATATTTTTTATACCCATCCCCTGATCTGTGCCTTTCAACAACTTTGTCCCGGAGTTCTTTTGAAAGCGCCTTGGTGCTCATGGTTGAGTCTTTGCTTTGAAATGCACTACCCAGCAGAGGGAACCTACAGGAACTGCTGAATTTATCCTGAAATCATGTAAATCATTACAATTTAACACAGGTGGAGGCCACTTAACTTGGTGTGTGATTTTGAAGGCAATTGGTTACACCTGAGCTAATTTAGGATTGCTATTACAAGGGGGGTGGACACTTATCCATCCAAGCTATTTCAGTTTTTATTTTTAATTAATTTTCCACAACTTTCTAGAATATTTTTTTCACTTGGAAGTTGTGGGGTAGGATGTGTAGATAAATGAAAAAAATAACTATTTTAATGCATTTTAATTCCAGGCTATAAGGCAACAAAAGGTGAAAATTTTGAAAGGGGGTGTAGACTTTCTATAGGCACTGTGTATGTGTATATATATATATATATATATATATATATATATATATATATATATATATATATATATATATATATATATATATAAAGTACCAGAACACAAACCTGGTAAAATCAAACTCGTGAAAGTAAGCTGATGTATAGGAATTCTTACTGTTGTGTCTGGTTCATTTATTTATCTACATTCTGAAGACGTAACTCTCTGGACGCTGAGTTTTTTTTTTATTATAACTTAATTATTTAGCAGAAACTTTTATCCAAAGCAACTTACAGAAAATTAAACAAAATATAAAAATATATAAATTACAAGCAATAAAAAGGCAAAAAAAATAAAAAATGACGATGATGATGGAAAGCATTAAAAGACTGAACATTCCTGCAGGTAACCGGTGGCTGGTTCCACCACAGGGTGACAAGGGAAGAGAACAAATCAGCCAGTAGAGGATCAATGGAGCGGGCGAGAGGGAATATAAGGAGACACAAGGGATTGGAGATAGGAAGGGACAGTATGATGAATTTTAGCCCAGGTTCATTCTCACCCCTAAGCTAATTCTCACGAGGGGATGCGAATTAGCCCAAGCTAAAATTCGCATGGGTGAGAATTAGCCTAGGTTAGCCAGGGGTGAGCATTAGGCTGTGATACCTGTCGTGTAATTCGGAGTACTCTCGTTGGTTACTAGTGATGACGTTAGAACATTTACAATTGTTACAAATTACCAGAGAGAGAAAAATACTCGTCTCTCTCTTGTTAGCCTGTAATTATAACTTACAACAAAGCTGTGTGCAGTGACAGTGCAGATTAGACAAAAACAAGTTGATTATACGATTATCACCTGGATTGCGCCAACTACCTACACAATCCGTGCGATGCCCGCCCAAGCATTATGACAGAACTGCCCCTGCCTGGGTTATGGATTGCAATAATATTTTGAGAATGTCCTGTTTATACACATGCACTAATGATCCAGAAAGGGGGTGTCCATTTTGTGTAGTTTGCGAATCTCAACTATTTTTACAAAGAGATGTAAGTCTACAATATGATACACTTGGCTTTATTTCGGGGAAAGGTGTTTTTTTTATATAGAAAAGCCAGCCTCAATGGAGTACTACTATATAGGGCTGTGGCTGGCATGTTTTTATTATTGGATACAGGTGTGTAAAACACATTACCTCAAAACAGTCTTTATTTGTTATAGGATATATGTACACACACTATATAAAATGTGGAATTACCTTGGGGCAATATGTTCTTCAGTGTGTCTGCTGTGCTGTTTTGCCCGTCCCTTGGCTCCCCTGTTCTTTTTGCCTAGGGGGATGGCTATAATATTTGGCCAGGGTTATCACAAAATAAGGGTTATTACAAAGTAAAGCCAGTGAGTCCAAATTATTCCATTTGCTTGTTCTTAACACTGAAGGATTTGATCTGCATGTTCCTAACACTGATGTGCTCATTCTTGGGGCTGGACTCTCTTTTTGCCCAAACAAAGGTTGTTAAGACATTTTAATAAAAGTGTGATGATATTTTATACTGTACATCCCTTATACATTCAAAACACACTATTACTGTACAAAAACAAAAACAAAATAACTCCACACCCAGGTATATTATTACTATTGCCACATAATAATTAACCAAACAAAGCACTGGTTTATTTGGGTGTTGCTCTTCATACATCCTTTCAACACATTTAAATTAACAGTGAGCTGGGAGAGGTGGACTGAAGTAATGCAACATATAATACTTTAATGACTAGTTTGTCTTTATGCAATACATGTGGGCTACATTATAGCCTGTGGTAGAATCTATTTTTTGTACAAAACTGAAGGAAGTACAGCCAGCATTAAATCATAAGCCGATAATAATGATCTGATCAGGGTAATCTGTCAGTTTACCAGTGAAATGAACCACAATACACATATTCAACAGGTTACGGTATCGTTTTTTCTTTCTTTATTTGTTAGTTTGTTTATGTTTTTGCTTTTTCACTTGCATTAAAATAATAGTGTCTAGAAATAAAAACTAACATCTGGTTTCATAGACCCAGATTACCACTAATCTTGAACTGCTATACCTAATGTAACATTGGATAGACCAGGATTAGTGCAAATGAGTGTCTGTTAAACCAACCATATATTGTATATGCTGTCAATAATAATATAGAAGTGCATTTGTTATATATATATATATATATATATATATATATATATATATATATATATATATATATATATATATATATATATAATGTTACAGTTCATGTATAAAAACAGGTAAATGTGTAGATTTACCAGCTCAGCGGTCAATGTATAAAATAACTAAGGAGATGGTAGTTATAATGCTTCAGCATTTGAGGTGACTGAGTCTGGGGACTGAGATGGCCAATCCATAACTGTAATCTTCCTTTTTTTCAGTAATTCCTTTGCAGACTTCACAGAATGCTTAGGGTTATTATCCTGCTGGAATACAAATGTGTGTCCAATAAGCCTTCTAGCACTGGGTAACAAATGAAAGTGCAAAATTTCTTGATATTTTGTAGCACTCATTGATGCTACAATACAAAGGTCGCCAGTGCCTGAGGAAGAAAAGCAAGCCCATAACAACACAAAACCTCCACCATGTTTAACACTGGACATGATGAACTTTTCTTTAAATTCTTCTCCTCTCTTCCTCCAAACATATTGTTGCTTTCTTGGGGAAAAAATCCATTTTGAATTAGTCTGACCATAAAAAATGGTTGAAGAAATCATCAGGCTTCTTCAAGCATTCATAAGAACATAAGAAAGTTTATTAACAAGAGGAGGTCATTCAGCCAATCTCGTTCGTTTGGCTGTTAGTAGCTGATTGATCCCAGAATCTCATCAAGCAGCTTCTTGAAAGATCCCAGGATGTCAGCTTCAACAACTTTACTAGGGAGTTGGTTCCAGACTCCCACGATTCTCTGTGTAAAAAAGTGCCTCCTATTTTCAGTTCTGAATGCACCTTTATCTAATCTCCATTTGTGACCCCTGGTCCTTGTTTCTTTTTTCAGGTAGAAAAAGTCCCTTGGATCAACATTGTCAATACCTTTTAGAATTTTAAATGCTTGAATCAGATCGCCGCGTAGTCTTCTTTGTTCAAGACTGAATAGATTAAATTATTTGAGCCTGTCTGCATATGACATGCCTTTTAAACCCGGGATAATTCTGGTTGCTCTTCTTTGCACTCTTTCTATGGCAGCAATGTCCTTTTTGTAGCGAGATGACCAGAACTGAACACAATATTGTAGATGAGGTCTTACTAATGCATTGTAAAGTTTTAACATGACTTCCCTTGATTTAAATTCAACACGACTTCCCTTGATTAAAATTCAACGCTTTCCACAATATATATATCTGAGCACCTTGCTGGCCTTTTGTTTATAGCTTACCCACATTGTCTAGATGAAGACATCTGAGTCAACATAAACTCCTAGGTCTTTTTCATAGATTCCTTCTTCAATTTCAATATCTCCCATATGGTATTTATAATGCACATTTTTATTGCCTGCGTGCAGAATCCCTACTGCGTTCAGTTTGAGGATTAATCTTTTATGAAATCTAAATAAATCATGATTTGCAATTATCCATTGTCGATATTGCATCCTTAAAAAAAAATCAAGCAGGTTAGTTAGACATGATCTCCCTTTCCTAAAACCATGATGACTGTCTCCCAGGATACTGTTACCATATAGGTAATTTTCCATTTTGGATCTTATTATAGTTTCCATAAGTTTACATATAATAGAAGTCAGGCTTATTGGTCTGTACTTACCTGGTTCGGTTTTGTCTCCCTTTTTGTGGATCGGTATTATGTTTGCAATTCTCCAGTCTGTCGGTACAACCCCTGTGTCAAGATACTGTTGCATGATCTTGGTTAGCGGTTTGTAAATAACTTCTTTCATTTCTTTGAGTACTATTGGGAGGATCTCATCCGGCCCAGGGGTTTGTTTATTTTAAGAGCTCCTAGTCCCTTTAACACATCTGCCTCTGTTATGCTAAAGTTTTCACAAGTCTTTATATATATATATATATATATATATATATATATATATATATATATATATATATATAGTACTGTGCAAAAGTTTTAGGCAGTTTTAGGCAGGTGTGAAAAAATGCTGTAAAGTAAGAATGCTTTCAAAAATAGACATGTTAATAGATTATATTTATCAATTAACTAAATGCAAAGTGAGTGAACAGAAGAAAAATCTAAATCAAATCCATATTTGCGGTGACCACCCTTTGCCTTCAAAACAGCATCAAGCATCAGTTCTTCTAGGTACACTTGCACACAGTTTTTGAAGGAACTCGACAGGTAGGTTGGCCCAAACATCTTGGAGAACTAACCACAGTTCTTCTGTGGATTTAGGCAGCCTCAGTTGCTTCTCTCTCTTCATGTAATCCCAGACAGAATCGATGATGTTGAGATCAGGGCTCTGTGGGGGCCATACCATTACTTCCAGGACTCCTTGTTCTTCTTTACGCTGAAGATAGTTCTTAATGACTTTCGCTGTATGTTTGGGGTCGTTGTCATGCTGTAGAATAAATTTGGGGCAAATCAGATGCCTCCCTGATGGTATTGCATGATGGATAAGTATCTGCCTGTACTTCTCAGCATTGAGGAGACCATTAATTCTGACCAAATCCCCAACTCCATTTGCAGAAATGCAGCCCCAAACTTGCAAGGAACCTCCACCATGCTTCACTGTTGCCTGCAGACACTCATTCGTGTACCGCTCTCCAGCCCTTCGGCGAACAAACTGCCTTCTGCTACAGCCAAATATTTCAAATTTTGACTCATCAGTCCAGAACACCTGCTGCCATTTTTCTGCACCCCAGTTCCTGTGTTTTCGTGCATAGTTGAGTCGCTTGGCCTTGTTTCCACGTCGGAGGTATGGCTTTTTGGCCGCAAGTCTTCCATGAAGGCCACTTCTGACCAGACTTCTCCGGACAGTAGATGGGTGTACCAGGGTCCCACTGTTTTCTGCCAATTCTGAGCTGATGGCACTGCTGGACATCTTCCGATTGCAAAGGGAAGTAAGCATGATGTGTCTTTCATCTGCTGCAGTAAGTTTCCTTGGCCGACCACTGCGTCTACGGTCCTCAACGTTGCCCGTTTCTTTGTGCTTCTTCAAAGAGCTTGGACAGCACATCTGGAAACCCCTGTCTGCCTTGAAATTTCTGCCTGGGAGAGACCTTGCTGATGCAGTATAACTACCTTGTGTCTTGTTGCTGTGCTCAGTCTTGCCATGGTGTATGACTTTTGACAGTAAACTGTCTTCAGCAACCTCACCTTGTTAGCTGAGTTTGGCTGTTCCTCACCCAGTTTTATTCCTCCTACACAGCTGTTTCTGTTTCAGTTAATGATTGTGTTTCAACCTACATATTGAATTGATGATCATTAGCACCTGTTTGGTATAATTGTTTAATCATACACCTGACTATATGCCTACAAAATCCCTGACTTTGTGCAAGTGTACCTAGATAAATTGATGCTGTTTTGAAGGCAAAAGGTGGTCACACCAAATATGGATTTGATTTAGATTTTTCTTCTGTTCACTCTCTTTGCATTTAGTTAATTGATAAATATAATCTATTAACATGTCTATTTTTGAAAGCATTCTTACTTTACAGCATTTTTTCACACCTGCCTAAAACTTTTGCACAGTACTGTATATATATATATATATATATATATATATATATATATATATATATATATATATATATATATATATATATATATATATATATAGCTAGCCTTTTAGCTACTGGAGCATAGCATCTTTCAACAACAACAAATCGAGACATGGACAGTTCAGTAATATTGTTCCTTTCAAATATATGGCACTGTCCAGATAAACTATAAGCAGGCATGATATGTATAAAGTTACTTGTTTTTTCTGTCATTGTGTATGTGATCCTTGCTTTTTATGACTATTTCCGGGACTATTTTCTTAAGCAGCAGATGGGTGCACAATGAATCATTACAAGTTCAAGGTAAATCTAGGTTTTTAAATGTTGTTTTAAACAAAATGAGAAAAACAATATAGCAATAGCAATCGTGCCCCTCTTCTTTTCAACTAGAAATTGCATAAGGTGCCTGACCCACTGAATGTGTGATAGTGGGAAATCCTGAATCCAACCAAACAGGTTCTTGTATCTATTCAAGAATGTCCTGGGCATTAGATTGTAGCTTGACCCTGGGGTACCATTGGGTAATGCACTAAAAAGAACCAGCAATGGGGTGGGATCAATGGTAGTCTGTAAAACAAGACTAGTGTATATGAATGAGAGAGTCAGGGGACTGTTTACATCTGTAATTTAGTGTATTGATAAAGAAGTGAAAGTATTGAGAAAGAATTTCAGATTACTTAAAAATGTTAGAGTACTGATTGCCAATGGTACTTTTGTTCAACACTTAAACTAATGACAATATTTTCCTATTTAAAAAAGAAAGATGTCTCTAATAATAATCCAAACAAATAATATTTATAAACTGGAATTAGTTGCAACAAAGTCGCAAACCATCTTCAAAAAGGCAAGGAAAGCCACATTGCTATTTTCATTCACCGTACAAGTAGGATTTATTCAAATTGATTTAGTCTTTTACACCATGCAATTTTTGATGTTATATTTTGTAGTTGATCTTACTTTATTATCACAAAATAAAGCCAGTGAGTCATTATTCCATTTGCTTGTTCTTAACACTGAAGGATTTGATCTACATGTTCCTAACACTGATGTGCTCGTTCTTTGGGCTGGACTCTCTTTTTGCAGAAAGTAATTACTTTTTAATAACTGTTTATCCATTACAACTTTCATCAGCAATTCAAAACACAGTATTACTGTACAAAAACAAAACAAAACAAAAAAACACACCCAGGTATATTACTATTGCCACATACTAATTGATCAACCAAAGCACAGATTTATTTGGGTGTTGCCCTTCAACAAATTTAAATTAACAAAGTGAGCTGGGAGAGGTGGACTGAAGTAATGCAACATATAATACTTTAATGACTAGTTTGTCTTTATGCAATACATGTGGGCTACTTTATATGCCGTGGTAGAATCTATTTTTTGTACAAAACTAAAGGAAATACAACCAGATAAACATATAATATGTTGGAAAGACATTATTTGTCTGTGTTTTGAGGGAACTACATTAGTGAAATGTTAGAGTGCTGATCACCGATGTTACTCTTGGTCAACATTAAATGTATTTGAAGGTTTTACTATTTCCAATAGAAAATATGCATTTGGAGTCTGTGTAATGTCATTACAAACTGCTTAAATCATTGTTTAAATACACAACAGTCATTACCATAGTATGTTGTCATAACTGTAACTTTAATGTGATTACCGTGACAGGGATTTTTATATATAAAACTGCAGTAGTATTAGCAGGAGTGACTTCTGTACTAATAAGGTTCTGAGGGGTTCATGTTTTAAAAATTCAGTGCAAATGTATGTTTTTGATAAAAAGAAAGGTTAGATCAAAAATTGTTAATTTCTAAAATCTAAGTTTAATTGCATTGGTCAAGAAATATGACATATAATTCTGACTGAAACTTGATATAATGATATGTAAGAATGTTTTGTTATTATTTTGCATACAGTAATTTAACTGTTTTACGAGAAGATGTGTGTTATTAAAAATACATAGTTGTTTATGATGCGTGGCTCTCAATGTGCAGCTACACAACGTAACATTAACATTGGCAATAGCACTCAAGCACTGAACACCCAGCAAGTGCCAGCCCAATTGAACTTGTTAAGGTGAAACAGTGAAAATGTTTACTTGTGAAACAGTGAAACATGTTTACTTGATCTGTCTTCAGAGCCAGTACATGGATTTGACGGAATTTGGAAATGGATGGGACTTACACTAAAAAGCATTATGCACCCCAATAAAAGTTTATGCTTTAACAAATAAAACTTTTTTTTTTTTTGAATGACTTGTTCAGGAATGTTTGTCAGATCACACTGACCATATCATAGGAAAAAGTTGCCCACCCATTGTTACTCCCAATTGCACCTTTTTTTTAGCCTCGTACACATACAGTTTGTAACCTCAGATGATTTTGACCACAGATTCCTTTCAAAATGACAAAATAGATCCACCACTCCCCTTTCACTGAAATTTGCATTAGTGAGAAGGATGATAAAGAGCAACACCCACAGAAACCATTCAATCTCATTGTATTTTGACTATATATAGAAATAATATACCCAATGGGCCTCAGGAAAATACTATATATACTGACTTCAGATGTAGCTTTTTCATTAGAACAAGTTCTCTTCTAAACCAGCTAAGGTAAGTGTCTGGCATTGTAAATGTTCTTCTTATTTAAATGATATACCATAATATACCACTTTTTGGAAAACTGACAGATAATAGAAACTCATCTGGCAATACAATTAACTTTACACAACCATTTTGGTAGTTTGTCTTTTTAAAACATGGTTATCTGATATCAAAATTCATATGAATACTGTTATTTGATTAACTGTTCCAAGTCACGAAAACAAAACTACTATTATAATTCATGTTTCAAAAACTTGATCATAGATACAATGTGTCTTTTTAGTGCCTTTGCTAAGATGTCTGTTCTCGCCTTGGCTGTGTGTTTAACTGCACTGCTGCAGAACTCTGTTTCTCAGGCTGCTCTGGTAAGTACAGGTACATGTGTGCTCTTTCTAATTTGGCCAAATCAAGGTCAAATCAACCATATTATTACGTGCATTTCTGCTTGCAGTCTAATTTACTAATTGTTACTTATAATGGACTACAACACATACTCCTTCAACTACTACTAATATTAATGGAATAGGATTTGTTTTTAAATGTAAAACATCACGTTTTAAATTTCATTTTTTATTAAGAAAAGTTTGGGAACATGAAAAGGCTATTCCCATCAAGGCTTGTCCCTTGTTAGCACACCATTCTCCCCTACTGGGAGAGATCTACTTTAAAAGCACATAATCTAGTTTTTTTTAAAATATTCCCAGTGTTTTTGATCCTATTGCATTACCGGGTTTGCTCTTCCGTGCATTTATAACTCTCTGTGTAGAAAAGTGCTTCCTACCTTCCGTTCTAAACTTACTTTTACTCAGCTTCCATGTATGCTGTCTTCTACTCTGTGCATTAAATCTGAGTCTTGTTAACTTTATGATACCATTTATGATTTCATAGACTTCAAGTCCCCTCTTCCCCTTCTTTTTTTCAACAGATTTATTTTAACCTTTCCTCATACAGTAGCTCATGTCATGAAGTCCTGGGATCAGCCCAGTTGCCCTTCTCTGTCCCTACAATGATTTTTTGTAGAGAGGTGACCAAAACTGCACACAGTATTCTAGGTGGGGTCTAACTAGGGCATTGTATAATATTAGCATAAACTCTTTAGACTTGTATTCCACACTTTTTGAAATACAGCTTAATATTCTCTTTGCCTTGTTAATTTCCTCATCACATTGGTGAGACACTTTTAATGATGACTCCACTATCACTCCAAGGTCCTTTTCAAAGTCCTCGTTCCCTATTTCCACCCCCTTCATTTTCTACTTACAACATGCTTAAAATATTTATACGTTTATTTTTTACTCATTGTTTCTTTAAAAAATATTGAAAAAGTATGTATTGTTAAATGCAGTACCTGCATACAGTATTCACTAACAATATTTTCTTTCTTGTTTTCTTCCCAATTTGGTATCACAGTCTGGTGAGTTCTACTCTACTCTTTGTAATGTTGTTTTAACCAAGAGAAACCAAATGCAATGACATCATGCAACTTAGCAAACAAGAACATAGAAAGGAGCTCATGAGAAACCACCATAAAGTTTAGAAAATGCATTCTACGATCTTTATGTCAATAAAACAGATCATTTGGTCTGGTGGTTCTTGTTTTAGAGTGGCTAAATTCTAAATTAAGGAGAAAAATCAAGGTTAATAGAAGTACCCAGACAGGGAATCTGTTGTGTAGATAGATAGATAGATAGATAGATAGATAGATAGATAGATAGATAGATATACACACACAAGTCCATTTGTGCTAACTGGAAAAATCTCTGCTAATATATCAACAGATATATTGACTAATGATCCCAATGTTCAGAAAACCATTGTTGACAAGCACAATGCCTTGAGGAGAGTTGTGACCCCACCTGCCAGCAACATGTTAAAGATGGTAAACTTCATATTCTTACTACTTTTCATAATACATTTTTTAATTAAATACATACGTATTGTATAACATATATTTGCTTATTTTATTCCCTTAACTAATACATGTCATTTTATTTTATTTTTGTTACTCAAAGGCATGGAGTGCAGAGGCAGCTGTTAATGCTAAGACATGGGCCAATACTTGCTCTATGAATCACAGCCCTTCTGACACGAGAAAGATCAGCAGTAAGTGTATTAGGCTTTTCAAGGAAATATTTTATTATACACAAAAAATGGCACCAGAAATATTGGCTGTAAGTGAGACGATGTAGAAGAGATGGAATATGCTATACAACACAGTGTTTAAAAAATAATATAACTACTATTCATCTATCATTTATAAAAAGTCAGACGTTTTGGACATCTGTTTAACAGGTCATCTAACATATATATATATATATCTATATCTATATCTATATCTATATATATACAGTACTGTGCAAATGTTTTAGGCAGGTGAGAAAAAATGCTGTAAAGTAAGAATGCTTTCAAAAATAGACATGTTAATAGATTATATTTATCAATTAACTAAATGCAAAGTGAGTGAACAGAAGAAAAATCTAAATCAAATCCATATTTGGTGTGACCACCCTTTGCCTTCAAAACAGCATCAAGCATCAATTCTTCTAGGTACACTTGCACACAGTTTTTGAAGGAACTCGGCAGGTAGGTTGGCCCAAACATCTTGGAGAACTAACCACAGTTCTTCTGGGGATTTAGGCAGCCTCAGTTGCTTCTCTCTCTTCATGTAATCCGAGACAGACTCGATGATGTTGAGATCAGGGCTCTGTGGGGGCCATACCATCACTTCCAGGACTCCTTGTTCTTCTTTACGCTGAAGATAGTTCTTAATGACTTTCGCTGTATGTTTGGGGTCGTTGTCATGCTGCAGAATAAATTTGGGGCCAATCAGATGCCTCCCTGATGGTATTGCATGATGGATAAGTATCTGCCTGTACTTCTCAGCATTGAGGAGACCATTAATTCTGACCAAATCCCCAACTCCATTTGCAAAAATGCAGCCCCAAACTTGCAAGGAACCTCCACCATGCTTCACTGTTGCCTGCAGACACTCATTCGTGTACGCCTCCAGCCCTTCGGGCGAACAAACTGCCTTCTGCTACAGCCAAATATTTCAAATTTTGACTCATCAGTCCAGAGCACCTGCTGCCATTTTTCTGCACCCCAGTTCCTGTGTTTTCGTGCATAGTTGAGTCGCTTGGCCTTGTTTCCACGCCGGAGGTATGGCTTTTGGCCGCAAGTCTTCCATGAAGGCCACTTCTGACCAGACTTCTCCAGACAGTAGATGGGTGTACCAGGGTCCCAATGTTTTCTGCCAGTTCTGAGCTGATGGCACTGCTGGACATCTTCCAATTGCGAAGGGAAGTAAGCATGATGTGTCTTTCATCTGCTGCAGTAAGTTTCCTTGGCCGACCACCGCGCCTCACGGTCCTCAACGCTGTCCGTTTCTTTGTGCTTCTTCAAAAGAGCTTGGACAGCACATCTGGAAACCCCTGTCTGCCTTGAAATTTCTGCCTGGGAGAGACCTTGCTGATGCAGTATAACTACCTTGTGTCTTGTTGCTGTGCTCAGTCTTGCCATGGTGTATGACTTTTGACAGTAAACTGTCTTCAGCAACCTCACCTTGTTAGCTGAGTTTGGCTGTTCCTCACCCAGTTTTATTCCTCCTACACAGCTGTTTCTGTTTCAGTTAATGATTGTGTTTCAACCTACATATTGAATTGATGATCATTAGCACCTGTTTGGTATAATTGGTTAATCATACACCTGACTATATGCCTACAAAATCCCTGACTTTGTGCAAGTGTACCTAGAAGAATTGATGCTGTTTTGAAGGCAAAGGGTGGTCACACCAAATATGGATTTGATTTAGATTTTTCTTCTGTTCACTCACTTTGCATTTAGTTAATTGATAAATATAATCTATTAACATGTCTATTTTTGAAAGCATTCTTACTTTACAGCATTTTTCTCACCTGCCTAAAACTTTTGCACAGTACTGTATATATATATATATACTGTATATATATATATATATATATATATATATATATATATATATATATATATATATATATATATATACAGTACAGTGCAAAAGTTTTAGGCAGGTGTGAAAAATGCTGTAAAGTAAGAATGCTTTCAAAAATAGACATGTTAATAGTTTATATTTATCAATTAACAAAATGCAAAGTGAGTGAACAGAAGAAAAATCTACATCAAATCAATATTTGGTGTGACCACCCTTTGCCTTCAAAACAGCATCAATTCTTCTAGCTACACTTGCACACAGTTTTGAAGGAACTCGGCAGGTAGGTTGGCCCAAACATCTTGGAGAACTAACCACAGTTCTTCTGTGGATTTAGGCAGCCTCAGTTGCTTCTCTCTCTTCATGTAATCCCAGACAGACTCGATGATGTTGAGATCAGGGCTCTGTGGGGCCATACCATCACTTCCAGGACTCCTTGTTCTTCTTTACACTGAAGATAGTTCTTAATGACTTTCGCTGTATGTTTGGGGTCGTTGTCATGCTGCAGAATAAATTTGGGGCCAATCAGATGCCTCCCTGATGGTTTTGCATGATGGATAAGTATCTGCCTGTACTTCTCAGCATTGAGGAGACCATTAATTCTGACCAAATCCCCAACTCCATTTGCAGAAATGCAGCCCCAAACTTGCAAGGAACCTCCACCATGCTTCACTGTTGCCTGCAGACATTCATTTGTGTACCGCTCTCCAGCCCTTCGGCGAACAAACTGCCTTCTGCTACAGCCAAATATTTCAAATTTTGACTCATCAGTCCAGAGCACCTGCTGCCATTTTTCTGCACCCCAGTTCCTGTGTTTTCGTGCATAGTTGAGTCGCTTGGCCTTGTTTCCACGCCGGAGGTATGGCTTTTGGCCGCAAGTCTTCCATGAAGGCCACTTCTGACCAGACTTCTCCGACAGTAGATGGGTGTACCAGGGTCCCACTGTTTTCTGCCAGTTCTGAGCTGATGGCACTGCTGGACATCTTTCGATATGAAGGGAAATAAGCATGATGTGTCTTTCATCTGCTGCAGTAAGTTTCCTTGGCCGACCACTGCGCTCACGGTCCTCAACGTTGCCCGTTTCTTTGTGCTTCTTCAAAAGAGCTTGGACAGCACATCTGGAAACCCCTGTCTGCCTTGAAATTTCTGCCTGGGAGAGACCTTGCTGATGCAGTATAACTACCTTGTGTCTTGTTGCTGTGCTCAGTCTTGCCATGGTGTATGACTTTTGACAGTAAACTGTCTTCAGCAACCTCACCTTGTTAGCTGAGTTTGGCTGTTCCTCACCCAGTTTTATTCCTCCTACACAGCTGTTTCTGTTTCAGTTAATGATTGTGTTTCAACCTACATATTGAATTGATGATCATTAGCACCTGTTTGGTATAATTGTTTAATCATACACCTGGCTATATGCCTACAAAATCCCTGACTTTGTGCAAGTGTACCTAGAAGAATTGATGCTGTTTTGAAGGCAAAGGGTTGTCACACCAAATATGGATTTGATTTAGATTTTTCTTCTGTTCACTCACTTTGCATTTAGTTAATTGATAAATATAATCTATTAACATGTCTATTTTTGAAAGCATTCTTACTTTACAGCATTTTTTCACACCTGCCTAAAACTTTTGCACAGTACTGTATATATATATATATATATATAAGAGGGCCGTCAAGCGATTACATTTTTTTTTTTTTATTGCGATTAATCTTGAGATTAAAAATTTTAATCTCAGTTAACCTTGGTTGTAATCGCATATTTCATTGGTACGATTACTGCATCCATCTAATTTAAGTTTGTTTTATTACTGATGCTATTATTATTATTATTATTAGTAGTAGTATTATTATTATTATTAGTATTATTATAATTATTATCATCATCATTCAAAAAACAACCCAGCATAAAAACCCTGTTTTCCCGTTTCATTTACAGTTTTCTTTACTTAGGCACTTCACATAAGGACTACTAAGTTTACATCAGGACTAGCAAGGTTCAAAAGGTACTAGTCCTTTGAACTAGAACTAAGGGTGTTCCATTCCATTGTTTTTGGAGTCGATTCCAGAATTGATTCTTAATTTGAGAATTGATGGGATTGATTCCAAGAATCGATTCCCAAAGCCATTCCTGTCGATTCCGATTCCAATAAATAGAAGGTAAAGAAACTCCCACAACAATAAAACCAAACAACCAAAAAAGCTGTCACTTTGTCACCTTTGGTAGGTTATGGTGTAAAAACATAATTGAAAAATAAATAAATAAAACAAAACAAAACAAAAGTAGCTGTCACTTTGTCCCTTATGGCAGGTTATAGTGCAGGAACATTGCTATTTTTTCCACTTGCTTTGCTTTCGTTTTTTTGAAACTGGTCAATTATTAACTCTCTACTCGTGTATGACATTGAAGAAAATAATTAGAGGCTCCTTGAGTAGCTGATGCAATTTCGTAACGACATTTGATTGAGATTTAAAGGCAGACATTTCATACCCAAATAGTATGTTAGGTCAGGACACTGCTACTGCATATAATAATAATAATAATAATAATAATAATAATAATAATAATAATAATAATAATAATAAAAATAATAATAATGTCATTGTTGTTATTAATCATTCAACACTCTAAAACAAAGAAAAAGTATGAAAATTAGTATGTAAATAAACTAAAATTACCCTCAAAGATTTAGCTTTTCCTTCTCTGCTCTGCAATTTTTTTCCTATGCCTTTGTACAATTAAATTAAAAAAATGCCCAAGAGTAGAAAATAAAAATATGAGCAAAACTATGCCTAAAATAGGGGTGTCTAGAATACAGTTTTCATTCTATATAAGGAAATGTTAACTTTAAAACATACATTACATTGGTTTAGACATTTATTCATGATGACAAAAAGCGAATTTTAGTAATATTGTTTGTGACTGCAGGTCGGCTCTATGTAAAGATGTAAAGAATCGGCTCCTCATCCTTAGATTCGATTCTCAAAATTTCGAAAGTCAGAATTGGGAATCGACTCTTCTGTGAATCGACTCCTACCACTAACTAGTACCACAATTTTGTTAGTTCTAACACGCTACAGGTCTGCAGTCAGTAGCTATCCACTTTGCAACAGCACTGGTTATAATATCATACTCAGCTTGATTCATGGGCTTGCAGCGATACTTTCTAAAGGAGTACTCTGTCAAAACTGACGGGTTTCATTTGTTGTATTGTTGTTGTCTGCAGCAGAAGAACTACTAGAAAGTGTATTTTATGAAGTGAAGGCATGTTTAGCACACAGATGGTACAGCAGACTAGATGCACTTATCTGATACTGGAACTCACTTTAACAGTAGATACAAGTAACACTCTTTCTATCCAATAAACCGCCAGAAAGTTTAAAAAATAAAAAACAACTTCCCATTCACAAGTCCTTGAGTGCTTTGCTACATAATGCAGTTCTGTGACTAACTGTATATTCAAACAATGACTACACTCATTCAATCCTGGCATGCACTCAAGTGTATTAAAATGGTGCCAAAGGAAATGAATTACAGTATGCTAAGAGGGACAGAGGAGTGGGATAAAGTTGCGTTAAAAAAAATCTCCAAAGAAATGTACACATTAATCGCTGAAGTTAACTGCAATTAATTGACAGCCCTAATTTATATATTTTTAAACTTCACAGCTAGCGGGTGTGGGGAGAATCTTTACATGTCCTCCAATGCAAATTCCTGGGATATGGCAGTCCAAGCCTGGTATGATGAAGTCAAAGATTTTAAGTATGGAGTTGGATCAACAAACGGTGCTGTTGTTGGGCATTACACCCAGGTAAAACTACTAACTATAACCTCACTAGTTTAGGTTAGCATCTATCTTTTTTTGCAGCCATTATTTATCTCCAATGTCACATCAAATTTCTCAAAGACGAATCTATGATAATAATAATAAAAAGTACTGTCCCTAACTACATTGATAGCCACCAGTGCATTTTAGTCAAAGACATGTGTGTTTTTCTGTTTTAAAAATCCCTGCTGTGAATGATTTTCAATTCCCTTTTAGGTTGTGTGGTACAGGTCTAACAAGGTTGGCTGTGCAGTTGCTCATTGCCCTGGTTCTAAATATAAGTATTTTTATGTATGCCAGTACTGCCCTCCGTAAGTTATGTTTTTTTTTTAAATATATATAATTTATCCTGAAGCAAAATTCTAAGCATTATAAAGGTGTCTTTAACAAACAAACAGTACACATTTTTGGGATATAACTAATACTTATTTTGCACTGTTACAAAGTTTAAGTATCTATAAGTAACAATTCTTTACAAATTTAGGCATTCAATGCACATACTGATCTGTTTTGTATCTTACACTGTACAGAGGAAACGTCCAGAATTTATTAACCACACCCTACAAAGCTGGTCCATCATGTGGTGACTGCCCAAATGCTTGTGATAATAAGCTCTGCAGTAAGTATAGAAACTATTACTTTATGGTATTAAAAACAAAGTTATCATTTATCTTACCATTTTTTATTGGTTCCAAACAACTAAAAAATCATTGTAGATGCTAATTTATGTGCTATGTTCCAGAACATGTAATTCAGTTATGCAAATAACACTCTTAAGACTGTGGTGCAATGAAAATACCTGTTGCAGCATATATGCATATGTATACAAGTATATAACTGCTTTTTTCCCTCTTTCTTAAAAGCAAACCCATGTTCCTATTCAGACATGTATTCCAACTGTCCTGCTCTGAAAGCGACTTTTGGATGTGGCCACCCATCGGTTTTGGCTTGGTGTCCTGCTTCATGCAAGTGTGCAAATGAAATCATATGAACTGCTCCCTGGAACTTTATTTGCATGTAACATCAATACAATTTATTGATTAAACTGTACTGATACTTTTAACCTAATGATCTAGCAAACACTATATATATGCTGTAAGTGTACATTTCAATTAAAATCATGCAACTAAAAACAAGTGTCAAGTCTTATTTTTTTGTCTACTCTTCCTTTGCTGGCTTTCAACCTCACAATTCTAGTGTTGTAAATATTAGGTGGTGATCATTAATAAAATATTCAGTGCATTTCTGAACAACTGTCAGTATTTGCATAGCAAATGGGATACATTAGCATGTTAGCAGTTTCTTCAAAGGCAATGTATACATATAACAGAAATCCATCATATAAAAATGAACGGCTATGAATGTAGCTAAACTGCAAGGATATTTTTAAGACAATGAAAACATCTGTATGTTATATCTAGGTGTAGCAGATGAGACCTTTTGCTAATTACTTTTTAATTAAGTAATGACTGAATTAACACTGCGCCGTTTCCAACAATGTGCACACCTGTATATAAACAGCAGCAGTGGCACTTGGTGAATCAAGACTGTTTCCTGTGGTTGCTTTGTTTGGGTCTCCCTGTTACTATTGACAGTAAGATTTAAAACAAGAGTCTTTGTAATTTAATTTATACACAACAAGTACATTTATTACATTACACAGTAGCAATTCAATAAAATCACGTTCCGAGATTCTCAATTTACAAAAAAAAAAAAAGTTCATGGCTGATTACTGCTGCAAATCTAGTCCCCTTTTTGCCTAAGAAACTGCATCTTCTCCTCTGATTTCCACTTTCTCTCTCGCTCTATCTCTTTTTATATAATATTTTTTATTATTCACTAACATACGTTTCTTAGAGGGCACCTGTGGTGAAAGTGAATATAGACTTATTTCAATAAAAAATATGTTAGCAAATACATTTGTCACAGCTCTTAAATACTTGTTTCTACAATGCTTTGTACTTTGTCAGAGGAGGTGCAACATTTTTGAAGGTTCAGCAATTGCCCAAGTACAAGGCAAAATCCTTACATCTCATTATAATGTTTGCACCTGCAATTCCATTCTCTTTTCTTCATTTGAAGACATTTAAATATAATTTAAATGGATTAATGATGGCAAAACCGTAAATCACTTTGTAAGTATCTTTACATCAGCCTGTGAACGGCAGAGAAGGAATCTGAGCTGCAAATCTACATCCTGACCAGGAAGGGCGCTAAGTAGGTTTGGTGTTACACCTTCACAGGGATGGGCCGACTCAGTGGTAGGACAGAACCAGTCAGCCATCTTGGGGAAAGGGCGTAACTGTAAGACTGCTGAACGACTCTGTTGTGATCAGCTGTGTTGCGTGCGGTGATTGGATAGAGCATGGCACCGCACTGATCACAGAGAGGAGTTTAGTACAAAAGGGACGCAGCTCCTCTCCTCTACACTCTCCTCTGCTAAACACTCCTATTTCCAATCTATTATCCAATCCTCCACTAACAAACCCCGGAAACTATTCTCTACCTTCTCCTCCTTCCTCCTCCCTCCTCTGACGAGTTTGCTTCTTTCTTCTCCTCTAAAATCTCTGACATACACATACTATTTAACACCTCTCCTCCCCACCCTCCCGCCCAACCCCAACACCCTCCGTCTCTCCTACTAACTCACCCTCCTTCTCCCCCTTCTCAACACCTCTCACCTCTCTGGCCTCTTTCCCTCTGCCTTCAAACAAGCCTCTATCACCCCCCTCCTCAAAAAACCTACCCTGGACCCCACATCCCTCCAGAACTTCCGTCTTGTCTCCCTCTTACCCTTCCTCTCTAAAACCCTTGAGCGGTCAGTACACCACCAGCTCTCTGCTTTCCAGTCTAACCACTTTTTGCTCAACCCTCTCCAATCTGGTTTCCGCTCTGCTCACTCCACTGAAACTGCTCTCCTGTCTGTCACTAACTCGTTACATTCAGCCCGTGCTGCCTCTCTCTCCTCTGTCCGAATTCTCCTCGATCTCTCTGTTGCCTTTGACACTGTCGATCACTCTATTCTCCTATCCTCTCTCGCTCACCTGGGAATCTCCGGCACTGCTCTGGTTCTCCTCTTACCTCTCCGACCGCACCTACCAGGTAACCTGGCGTGGCTCAACCACCACACCTCACCCTCTCTCAACAGGAGTCTTGGGTCCTGTCCTGTTCTCCCTCTACACCCGCTCCCTGAGCCCCCTCATCGGATCCTATGGTTTCTCATACCATTTCTATGCTGATGATACTCAGATCTTCCTCCTCTGACCCCACCATCCCCTCCCGTATCTCTACCTGTCTGTCTGCTATCTCCTCCTGGATGCACTTGCATCACCTCAAACTCAACGTCTCTAAATCTGACCTCCTTTTCTTCCCCTCCTCATCTTCCCCCTCCTCTGATCTCTCTATCTCCATTCCTCTGGAATCTACCACACACTCCCTCCTCCTCAGCCAAGAACCTTGGAATAACCCTGGACCCCTGCCTCTCCTACTCCCAGGACATCTCCATTCTAGCACGCACCTGCCGATTCTTCCTAAGCAACATGCTAAGAACCCGACGCTTCCTTACCAACTACTCCATGCAACTCCTCGTCCAGGCCCTGGTACTCTCCCGCCTAGACTACTGCAACTCCCTCCTGGTCGGCCTCCTTGCGTCCGCCACCCGTCCGCTCCAGCTCATCCAGAACTCTGCTGCTCGCCTGGTGTTCTCTCTACCTCGCTTCTCCCACGCTACTCGACTGCTCCACTCACTCCACTGGCTCCCGATCACCGCTCGCATCCAGTTCAAGACTCTTGTACTCACTTACTGATGCCTTGACCAGACTGTACCCAGCTACCTGCAGACCCTCTCCCTACACCCCAACCCGACCTCTACGTTCCGCCTGCAGTAGAAAGCTGGCTCTCTCTTCTCTACGCTCCCCTGCCTCCAGAGCCCGCTCCTTCTCCACCCTCGCCCCGCAGTGGTGGAATGACCTTCCTACAGATGTCAGGACTGCTCAGTCCCTGACCACCTTCCAGCACCTCCTCAAGATACACCTCTTCAGACAACACCTGTAAAACTCAACTCTTCCCTTCTGGACAATATAGCACTCTGCCTTTAACCACTTCAACTCCAGATGTAAAAATGAAACCCCTTCCCAGTACTTGATATGTATTTTTTGTATACAACTGTAAGTCGCCCTGGGTAAGGGTGTCTGCTAAGAAAATAATAATAATAATAATAATAATAATAATAATAATAATAATACTACAGCCCCTTACGCTGAAAAAGTAAAAAGTGCCGGTGCGCTGCTTTTGTTTGGTTGTTTTTGTGTGTTAGCAGAGCACTGCAAGTCCAGGAGTTGAAGCAACTGAGCCAGCAAGACCACCAGAGAATCTACACTTCCACAGTAGAGCCACTTGGACTTTCCCCTGGTGCACCTGCACTTCCTCATCACCTCAACCTGTGTGTGCACTGGTGATTTGCAAATTGTTGATATTGTGATTGTTTGGGACTGCAAACCCACCATCTGTCTTCCCCCAATATCATTGTTGGTAGCGTGGGTAATCCATTTGTAAATAAAAAGATGGTAATTTTTGGAAATATAACAGTTGTTTGGACATTCAATCCTTCCCCACACAACTCACATCCTGATACACCACCAGTGTTCAAACCACGACAAGCTTCAGTGCACTGCGCTGTAAACAGGGTACGGTGATGTTACATGACAGCATTGATTTCTGCAATTGTCGCCCATAGCTACACACAAAGTAAAGTCGTTTTCACGCAGATATAGAAATATCATGGATAAAGACAATAATTCCAACACTACACCTGTATGAGCCATTAATGTTAGACTACCCTAGTCCACCAGTTCGTTTTAGCAACAGTCGCAATTCTCAGTGTTTGGTTGCAAAGATGACTGTTCAGTAATTCTCCAGATCTGCACAGCGCTGTACAGCCGCTGTTTAATGCTACTATTAATATATATTGTAATAATAAAACGTTGGACCAGTTGTCCACCTGAGAATGCACACTACAAGAGAAATACAGCTCTCCCTACGCTTATATTACTAGACTAAGCGGTAACCTGCGCATACTCATCGATCGCAGCTGCATTCGGCTGTGGCTGCCTGAGGTTTGCATACAAGTTGTTTTTTTGTTTTTTTTTAAAAAATTTTTTATTGTTGTTGTTGTTTTTGTCAGCGTAATTGTTAAAAATGACTTGTACTCGTACGTTTGGATACATTTAAAAAAAAAAAAAAACTTACCCATTTATTTAACGACTACACAGAATGCTTTTTACAGGTACCCATCTTTTTTCTTTTTATTATTTTTAAGGTATAAATCTTTTTTTACGAGTCCACAAATGTATTTTACAGGTACAAATATTTTTTTTACGAGTCTTCAAAATTATTTTACAGTATTATTATTTTTTTTACGCACGCAAGTATTTCTGTGTTATTTCCACTCCATGCAGACACTGCGTGTGTGCGAGTCCTGTCATTTGCATCTCTTTCAAAACATTGGAGAAAGTTAGAGCATGCGCACAGTGATACTTTTGAGTTTAGATTTCAGTCATACACAAACACGGAGGAAATCAGCCTTTCTTTGTTCCTTTGGTTCAGGCTGGAATACCTTTTTAATGTATTACGTGTAGGTTCTAAACCTTTTGTTTATCGTTTGAAAAGAGAGAAGAACACACAATGAAGAAACGTTATGTGGACACGAGCAGGGTGAAGAAACCGAAAAGGAGTAAAATATCAGAGAGGCTTTCTGAAAGGTATGGACACAAAACGCGCGCTTGGCTCCCGTTGTATGGTTTCTGTGACGCTGGCGTTTATACTGTCTGTACCGTGTTTTTAATGACTGTTTCTTGCTGCTTGTGAATTTGTGGTGCCGACGTTGTTAAATACGGATTGTTATGATTAAGATGTCAGAGGTGCAATATACACGTCCGTTTCGTATTTGCTTTATACGAAACGCGCAGTCAATCCACTAATTGGGAAACGCTTAATGCTGTCATATTCTATTCTAGTTCAACAAAATGGAAACCTGACAGCGCAACCCGCTAAAAACAATTATACAGAATACAATATACAGTATATGACTTGTAGGCTGTTTCATTTTTGTAATTATTTCCTGGCAACATTGTCATGAGCCACCACTCTTCACTTAAAATCAAAATAATAAAATGTATAAATTGAACTGATTTGATACAATTGCTCGTGATTAGGCTTATGCATAGAAATTCTCAAGATGTATAGGCTGCTACAATTGCATTTCTTGGGGAATCACACAAAGAGCAGGTAACATATGATATCGCATTACCATTTACAGTTGGGTGATACAGTTTTAGCATTAAATAAGACATCCATTAAGACGCTTAAAGAGGTTACAAACAAGAAAGAATTCTGCATGCATGCAAGACATAATGCCATCATTATGCCCTCACATCTGCACAATGCAGGGCTCAAAATGTTTCTTGTCATTCCAAACTTTAATGGCATGTTTTATATATAACCGGGTATTGACTTTATTATGGCATACCCACTGTGCGGTAAATGGTAACTGATAACATTTTAAAATAAGGGAAATATCTTGGTAGCTCTCAATTTGCAGTAACCGTGCATGCTGTCTCAGGATGTTCATTATTTAGTGCCATCCATTAAATGATCCCATCAGTTTGTTGCATGGGAGGAAAATTTGTTTGAAGGGTTACAGGTTTTATAGTAGTGATGAGCATAATAGCTGACAGTGACATTGACTTTGCATAATTAATCCTTGGACTACTCCAAACCAGAAACATCTCCATTAATTCAGCTTCCTGGAAACATGATACTTTTTGTGAAAACCCCAGTTTTATTTCTATTCATCAGCAATGCTCTATATGCAAAAAAGAACACACAGGCTGGTACAAAGGCTAGAAATTATTTGGAACCACAGGCACACCACAGCACACAATGCTTTTACAGAGAAAAATAAATACACCCTGGATGATCTCTTGCAAATCTTATAACTTTGGGGTTATCTCCTTAGAGAGCTGCATACAATTCAGTTTTTGCTACAGTACCTTCTCACCAACTCATAGATACTGTTGTCATGGTTACCATATGTCTACTTTGAAAACACAATTTTACACATGTACCATAAAACATTATGTAGCCTCGGTTGCAGTAGACAGCTTTTATTAAGATCATGATTTTAAGGCTGTCTATCTTATTATTTTAACCAATGCAGAAAGCCCCTAGGGATACTCAATTAAATTTGTTTCTTGGAGAAAAAACCTCACAATTTTATTGCAGTAGCATGTACCACAAAACAAACAGCCACAGATTACACAATGAACAAAGATAAATAACCAGTTTAGGAAGTGGATCAAAAAGGGTCCATCATAAAAGCAAAATATAGGCTACATTGTACAGCATCTCTTTCTTCTTTGAATAAAGACCGTTCATGTCACAGGTTAAAATAATTTGTAGCATTCTGAATATAATGCACAGGTGTCTTGTGAATCAGGGGATGTACTCAAGTGGTTAGCAGGCAGGAATCACTTGATATAAGACTTGCATGTTTTTATTGTTAGTTTACAGCGTTTCAGGCATTTCCAAGGGGAGTTGCAGCTGCCCCTGACACAGCCACAGTTTATGTTTCCTGCAGCCATTAAAGGTAAAAGACAGCACTGAATCTTGCAGGAAAATTCATATTTTACGTTTTATTGGTTTTTCCTGTTTTGTTTTTTGTGTCCATTCCACTCAAATCAGCACATTCTGACTGTTTGTCACACTGAATCAAGTCAAGTAGACTTGTGCAATTGTAAGGTTGAGCACTGCAAAATTTCAAGATAATTTGAGGATAACTTTATTATTGAGATAGAGTTCCACCGATTATTACTATTGGGTCATTCCATGCCAACTCAACCAGTGCCGTTGCCCGTCCGTCTGGGTTTTTAGACACGCAGCAGTGTGGAGTAGTGGTTAGGGCTCTGGCCTCTTGACCAGAGGGTCATGGGTTCAATCCCAGATAGGGGACACTGCTGCTGTACCCGTGAACAAGGTACTTTACCTAGATTGCTCCAGTAAAAACCCAACTGTATAAATGGATAATTGTATGCAAAAAATAATGTGATATCTTGTAACAATTGTAATAGTTTCAAATGTGTCATCGTAACAAAGAAGTCCCAAGTCCCTGCAAGTTCATAACCCCTCAGCTCCAAGCTAGTGCCAGTGGAAGCACATACTGTTACTCTTTCCTCTAGATCAATCCTCAGAGAATGCAAAGTTGAAGAAATAGCCAGTTTGGATAGAACTATGTGGCACTTTAGCCTCACCAAAGTGGCCATAAGTAATGCTTGAATGCATGACAAATGCAACTTAAATCTGTCAAAAATCCCTGGATACCATAATATTTTGATTGGTGCTTGTATATCTCATCAACATCTATCCAAACATATCTTTGGGTGATTTTTTGGAATCCTCCCCCACGCAAGTTTTTAAGGCCTAAACTTGGTACAAATAGCAAAAATTCAAATTTCAAGGGGGTTTAATGACCAGTGGTGGGACTTGAAACCAAATGTTTTTCACATAATTTGGAAGACTGGTTCCTAAGGTTCTTACAGCAATACTTACGTTTTAGGACCCACATCCCCTACAGGGTAAAGGGTTAGGCTGAAGTTCGAATAAAACTTGTCAGTTACCCCTCGTCTGGCAATTTGCCAGAAGTGAGTAGGGTGCTCCTAGTATTTTTTTTTCTGAAAAGCCCTATTCAATATGAGTAGAACGAGGTGCTACACATGGTGGTAGCATCTAAATTGCACCCAGGGTGATTTTTCCGGTCACGGTCCCTTTCTCACTTTAGGTTGACCTTTGCAAGGTCACAGGTCGAAGGGTACATGTTAAAAAAAAAATATTATTAGTATTATTATAATAATAATAATAATAATAATAATAATAATAATAATAATAATAATATCTGAAAATTCAAACAAATATTTTTTTTACATGTATTTGGATACAAAAATCAGATGTTCTTATTCGCTACAAATGACAAAAATACCTTGCACTTATTTACTACCTCACCAGAATTTGCGTGACAGTTTAAAAAAAAAAAAAAAGGTAAACGAAAAATAGCTCTGTGTGATGTGATGGAAAGCCATCTGGGTCAAAAACGTGATGTGCTGCTTTAGAGCAAGCCAGAATCTCATAGGACAGAAAAAAAGCAAACATGTCATTCTGAAATGCTTCGCTTAAACAGTACCCAACTTCCTGAAATGTGTAGTGATTTTTTTATGTAGATTGTATATTTTATCAAGGCTCGAAGTTAACATATATTTGGTATCATTTTGCTATTCTAAACTCTTAATTTGCTACTAGTGTTTTTATGCAGTAGCATTTTTCTGATACCTTACGCTGCAGTATATCACCGACCTTGAGTGAACATGTACATATTTACCGGTATTTAGTTTTTTTTTTTAACATGTACGGTATTAGTATTTTTCATAAAGCAGATACGCGTGAGGCCCACAATGCAAATCATATTGGACAGTATTACTACAATAGCAGAGCAACGTGGATACAATTTCAAGGTATGAAATTTATTTTGTAGACCAAAAGTAAAATTAAGTAACTGTTAAAAACATTACGATTTTATAAGACAACAGGCAATAACCTAACAGGATATTAAGTTTATTCAGTACAGTATCTATAAAATGCCAATTTTAATCTGTCATGGAGATTATTTTGTTATAATGTTAACCCTGGTTTCACCCACGCTAAAAATGAAGAAAGAATAGGTAGATAGTTATTACTTTATCAAAATTCTGACTACGACAAAAACCAGGAGCAAATCGCTAGCTATAACGTTACCAGGATCCAAGCAACGACTTCCTTGTTTACTCATTACGAATAATAGACGAAATACAATCTTGAGGTGCATTCATTTATCTATCTGTTTTATTTTTATAATAGATTATCACTACCTTGCATACTTCTCCTGTTTAACTAGTGAAACGTGTGCTTTAACACAAAATGTTATATATATTGTAGCGTGCACGGGGGAAGGCAGCAGTAGGGCTGGTAGATGACGTAATCACACACAAAGACATAAGCCCGATATACGCTCCTTGCAAAGGATCCAACTCTTGTACAGTGGTATCGGCGCTATGTTTTAGTGCAAGAGGCCATGGGTTCGTGCCTGCCCTCCGCCTGTGTGTGGATTGCCTGCCTATGTACATGACACCCCCGAAGAGACTGCAACCTCAATCTAGCATGTAATACAAACTAATGTACACCCACCTTAGTCAGCAAATGTTATTTTATAGTACAGTCCTGACAGACAACCCAAGATGAACTACTTACAGCACAGCAGTCCTTCACGTCCAGCAGAGTTCAGTATATATACACACACACACACGGCTAACTAATATATTTATATATTTATTGCATTTATATAGCGCTTTTTTTTACAAAAATATTGCAAAGCACTGTACAGTACATAGCAAAAAAAAGAACAAACCACAATACATTTGTATAGCAAGTCACACATACAACTGCCACAGTCAGACCATTGAAATAACAATGTACACTTAATACAAAAGCAACAATTTTAAAGTTACATTAAAAACCACTAAGATAAGAAAGTGTATATTTATTAAATGTCACTGTTTAATAAAACGAGCCCAGTGTGTGTGTGTGTATATATATATATATATATATATATATATATATATATATATATATATATATATATATATATATTATTATTTATATATATACTGTGTGTATATATATATATATATATATATATATATATATTAGTTACTTACAGAGACTAGGCTGTGTGAACTATGCATCAGCTGCAGAGTCACTTACAATTACATCTCACGCGAAAAACGGAGGACAAGGAGGTTAAGTGACTTGCTCAAGGTCACACAATGAATATATATATATATATAATATAAAGCCATGGTTGATATCCCTTATTCGGTTATTACTTTTTAGTTAATTTCTTCAAAATTGTACAGATTTAAAAATGCAGTGAAAAGGCAGGGTGCGAACATACATATGTATGAACAAACCACCTAGTATAACATGTTGCATGAATCTTTTAAATGTAGCGGTACCGTGCTGGAATTAGCTTTCATTTTCAAAACAGCTCAGTTGTGGTTGTAACCTTATAATTTATAAGCTCTTACAATGCAGGATTCATTTATATTGTGGCACACGTTACTTTTTTTTTGTTTTTAATCGCTGTCTTTATAGGTGTGTTTGATTCGTTAGTTACCGAAATCTCAGTCAACAAGTGAAGACATAAGAGGATAATTCCGTACCACTTAATTTGCACCGATGAAACATAACTTGGTTAACTGTACTGAAGGCATATCAAATGCTTAGATGACAGATATGGTTTCATTCTTTTAGAACTTAAGGATAAAACAAAATACATTTCGACAAGGAATTGCATTAGTTCCATTACTTAGTTGAGCACAAGGTGGTTTCAATAAATACTTTCTGATTTAAATATAAGCCTACTATGTGATAGTTTGGGATATTCAGTCTATTTAAAACAATAGGTGGGTATTTACTTATTAAATTATTTTATATATAATTATTAGTCGAATAAACTGCTACCGAATAAGACCATTTTTGCTACCTACTTTCTAGGCTGGTAGCAAATCCTCACTACTGCTTTAAAAAGTTAACTTCTAGTCCTGATGTTATATATTTATTGTTGTGACTTTCTGTTATGTGGAATGTAGTAAACAGAAGCAAAACAGTGATTTTTATCACCTTTATTTTACAATGCCATTGCCACGTTTGTTTTATTTGAAATGGTTAAAGTTTAAATTTCAGTTTTTGTTTGCTTGTTCAGCTAACAAAAGGCACAAGTAAACCTCATGTTATTACTTTATGAAAACGTGTGTATGGCCACTGTTTACTGTGGAGAAACGGTAATGGCAAGGAATGAAAAAAATAAATAAAATAAAATGGCAAGGAATGTGCTATTTATTTTGGGAATGAACAAAACAACATTTAACTGTGCAACTGTTATTTGGCATCTTAAGCTCCTTGTGCTTCATCCTGCGGATGAGATGTTAAATCAGTGTCCTGTTGTAAGTGACTCTGCATGTAATGCACAGTTCACAGCCTACCTCTGTAAAGCACTTTGTGATGGTGGTCCTCTATGGAAGGTGCTATATAAAAATAAATGTATTTATTATTATTATTATTATTATTATTATTATTATTATTATTATTATTATTATTATTATTATTATAAGATAACATGTAACACATTGGAAACTGAAGACTCACAAATATGTGTATCATCCTACAGTATGTACAATACTAGTCTGTTTTTGTCTGTCCTTTTCAGTGCTTTTGCATTTCTGAAGTTCATGGTAGTCTGGATTCTGGTTCTTTTGGCTGACTTCATTTTAGAGTTTCGATTTGAGTATCTGTGGCCTTGCTGGCTTTTCTTTGGGAGTGTTTACACCTTTTTCCACGGTCATGGCCTGGTAAGCATTATAATTTAAAATAATTAAAAAGCACGCACACACACACAATGATTGTATTTTTTATGATTGGATGATTGAGGCTTGAATGTTAATATTATTTAGTCATTCAGAGGTTTTACAATTTAACTAGGCTACTATAGTTAACATAAAACCAAGGGAACACTAGTCTAATATTAATAATTGTGTTGACTCCACTACATCTTGTGGTATTAACTGACAAATTGGTCATGAATTACCACCAGGACCGATTAACACTTATTTACTTGCCTATACCACCTATAAAAAAATACCCTGAATGTGAACAATATTCCACACCGGCTGTACATTCATTTTTCTACGTTTTTTTTTTGCCAGCGAAGAAGCTAGTCACATGACATTTTACATCACTTTCATTGGCTGACTTATTCTATGACGTAATGTTGCTTCTACAAAATCAGCAGTCCTTTGATACAGTTGCTTACAACACAGTTGCCTGAAACTTGTAGCTTGCACATCACTTTCTACAAAAAAAGTATCCCTTTCTACATTTTTCTAGCAACATGTAGACTAGTGTCCTCTCGGCTTAAAAGGGTTCTGTCTATTCTTTCAGCATCATAACATTTAATTAAATATGTTTCTTTTAAATATTTACTCCACTTTTGTTTCCAGGTGGTGTGTGTGGTTTTCGTATGTGCAGCATTCACCTTGGATGTATTTTGTTTAATCTTTGTACCTCTGCACTGGCTTTTCTTTGCTGCCAGCACATATATATGGTTTGATTACATATGGCATACAGGTAAGAGAGACACGTTACTTCAACTGAATGTATTGCACAAAACAAAGCATTTCAAAAGAGCAGCATATGTAAGAATGATTACTAATTGGTATGAAATATCACTCATCTGAGTAAGCAACGTTTTTTGAGTCGTTAATAAAACATACAAAAAAAGCCTCATGACATTACAGGTCCTGTATAGCTGTGATAAATGACAGTCAGTTACAAGCAATGATTTACTATGGCACCATTAAGGATTGCATTCTTAATTTAAAACAATAATCTGTATTGTTTTCACTTACGTATTTTTCCTTTAGAGAGAGGATTGTGTTTGTCTACAGTGTCGCTATGGATACTGCTTGTTTATATCGAAGCAGCTCTCAGGTTTAAAGATCTGAAAAATTCCCATGTGAATGTGTCTCATCTATTTGCAGCACACTGGTAGGTTGACAGCAAATATAATTATTTTGATTAAAAAAAACAAAAAGCAGTTTAGTTACTTTATACATAATTATTACTTATTGTACATAATTTTGCCTAGTTAAACACAATGTCTATGTTTATGTAATGGCTTAATGCCAGAGCATCAAGTGGGTTATACAGGTTTTGACCATTGTATATTTTACACATCCCAGTAAGAAAAAAATTGTTTGTATGAAAAATGTACTTTCATTGTGCGTTTTAATGATATATAGCAGATTTGTATGTTTGTCTTGTAGTCTGCACTAGTGTATGTGGTATTTGTACTGGGTTTTGCTCAAATCTCTTCAGCAATGGAGCAGTAGATGATTTTGAGTTAGATACAAATTACAGGAGGGTTGTGGTCATCACTCTGTAGCTTCTGTATAGCCATGGCTCAAAACAGAAAAAGTATTCATGTGTCTAGCTTAGAAAAAACCTGGAACAAATGCATTGCGACGAGTCGGCTAACAAGCTGATATAAACACAAATGGCAAAATAAGTTTGATACTTTCAGTCAGTTTCAATATGTTATTTATTCACGCTTATATGTGGAACAATGGTTACATCAATAATGTGTACTTTAAACAATGTGTGAATTAATTTGTTCCCAATAGTATACAGTATGTATAAGCCACCTCTTTAATGGGTTATATTCACACTGATAATTGTGCGGTTACACGGAAACATATGTGTAATCTACTGCAAAAGCCCCAGATGAAAATATTTATAAATTGTGCAAAGGTATTGGACATTCAAATGTATGGAAATTGTTTTGGAGAAATATAAGGAGTGATTTCCCTGATGTCTGTATTATGAGGTATATATTTGGGGAATTTTGGGGAATGTATAATCTGCTGATATCCAGCAGTACTAGGATTGTACCAAATTGGTGGTAGCGATATATATATATATATATATAATATATATATATATATATATATATATATATATATATATATATATATATATATATATATATATATATATATATATATATATATATATATATATATATATATATATATATATATATATATATATATATATATATATATTATTGACTAAGGCCAGTTTCCTACGGATGCTCCAGCGGCGTGCTGAACTCAATTGAAATAAAGTATGCGTTAGAGCCGCACTTCATTAAATTCGATGAACCAATTGGTTTCATACCAGCGAACCGAAAGCGTATCACACTTATTCCAAAGAAATATCCCACAGTGCATCATTAAATCACATCGTAGACAAATGATGATATATGGCTATTATAAAGAAAAGTTATTTGAGAACAGTAGGCCTACACAGCGCGGTTCGCTCGTGTCAAACAAATACACAGCTAAACAAGTTTTTATCACATGTAATCGTCATATGTCTCCTTTATTGTAAAATAATAATAATACATTATTAATATCTCTCAGTATTGGAGAAATAAATGTTTTGATTCCGTTAGGGCTGCAACGAAGGGTACATTTTGACCTTCAAAGGTTCGGAACACATTACCAAAGGAAGGTTCGAGCCTTCGATGGTACTAATTTGCATAATTTACTGGCCTTGTCACCATAGCTACTTGTTTATATTTGATTGAAAATCCTATTATTTTACGAGTAATCCATATTAATGGAATAAAACATTCACATGTAGTTTAGAAATACGTTATATAAAACAGTAATAATGTTTTTATAATTTAAATAAAAATACACATTGTTTATTTACACGTAATTGAAGCTGTTTGTGATACATACTGTAAGCTTGCATTGCACAACTGCAGCAGAATGAGGCAAAACAAAGCTTTATTTAACAGTCACCTTTCCAAGCAGGATATCAGTCACATTTTACCACTACTAAAAATATTAGTACTAATAATAATAATATGAATTTATGCTTGTCAATTGACCCTGGGGGATTGGTTATACCTCCATGATACAAGTCGCTTGCACAGTTTGCATTCAACTTTTCTTTTGGTCGTCTGGGCATTTAACAAAAAAATCCCAAACAGCAGAGGGGATTTCAATATAGCTTATGCTTTCCAACGCTTTGCTGTCGAGATGGAGAATGAAGAAATGAAAGGTTTGCTTCTGGATAACACGAGCTGGAGGGGGGGAGGGACGGACAGTGCTCAGTTTTTGAAATTAAAATTATTAGTGTTATCGTATATTTTATATGTTTAAAACATATTCTACCATAACACTTCTCTTAGACGGTCTTGTACACTAGATATTCAGTACATATTTTACTGAAGCACTACAACCATACTGCCCCAGTGCTTTGGATACTATACCCTGCTCCATACACGACAGAGGCACCATGTAGAGTTGCTACATATAATGATTTGGTAGCGGATTTTAAATTAATACAACTTTTGTTTACGTAATATGCATTATACAAATCAAAAGATCGAGTTTTGCATGGGAGTGACATTTAACGTGTGATTTATAGTATTCATATATTGTCAAATAGTTTCTGTTAACAGGAAAAAAAAAAAAAAAAAAAAAAAACAGTGTGTCAGTGGCGACCTAGATTCCATAAAGGCGGATGACTGCATAAAAACACATTAAGCACCCAGACTCTGAAAACGGCAACTCTCAACAAAGGGCACACAGAACGCCATTTTTACATTAATTTAAATTAGGAACCTGAAATCTAAAAAACAGTTCAAATATATTTTCAGAGGAAGAGGAAGGCGTGCTAGTGTCAAAAGAGCGTCGAGGCGAACTCAATTCTTTCACACGGCGCTCTACTCATGTACTTAATTGGGACTTAGTCAAAATTTTGTGCTTGAATTGAGTTTGGCACGCCTCTAGAGCATCTGTCTGAAACTGACCTAAGAAGCATTCAGAAGTGCTCCCATCATTCCAGAAAAAGTATATTTGAATCCATGAATGGTGAATACTGTACAATGAACCGACACATTTGTACTGTGTTTACTTTGTTTTGTTGTAAAAATAGAGTTCAGCACAGCATTTACTGTACAACTTGTCTCCCTCCTTTCTTTTAAAGCATTGGGTACCCAGTAGTTTACTTGGGATTTGATGCAACCTGCTACTTCACCAGCATTGTTAAACTGAGGATACAGAAAGCTGTGCAAAAAGAAAACAACTTCAACACGCAGTTACTGCAACAAGCTCTACCTCCAGGCCTGCAACTTTACCCAAGATATGAAATAGACTGTAAGGAATATAAGTTATTGCACAGGGTTTAGTCTTGATTGTGGGGATCATTTTTAGTTAATGCATTCATTCTTTCATTCTTTATTTGGCATCTTTTTTCTGATGTCACCTCCTTTATTTTTTCAGACAACAATATACAGTCACAGACAAAAAAAAGAGAGAACTCACTAAGTTATTTCTATAATTTCTAATTGTTCTATTGAAAGATATAAATTAAAGTAGCGATTTCAGTGTTTTTTTTTTTTTTTTAAATCCCTGTTCCTGTGTGTAGATTGTGTTTTATGTTGTATGTTATTGTTGGTGTGTGTGTGTGTGTATATATATATATATATATATATATATATATATATATATATATATATATATATATATATATATATATATGTATATGTGTGTGTGTGTGTGTGTGTGTATAATGGAGCTATGGAGCATGAGTGATTTAAAATGTATAGTTGTATTTAGGCACAAGGATTGCACAATCCCTTCACGTGCAGATAAAATGTGTATTAATTGTGAGCACGGGGAGTGCACAGATTAGTTCACATGCTGGGATTCAAGTGTATAATTAATTAGTAATTGAATATATAGCTGCACGGAGCACTCACTCGGGGTTGTGTGTTCAGGAGTGGGGAATGGGTGTGGAGAGGAGGTAATTTATAGGGGTGGGAATTTCGAATAATTAGGTATTTGAGTGTTCTTTTACAAAAAAGTTTGAATGTTCGACCTCTAATTTAGAATGACAGGTTTATTGGAAGCAATCAATCTGTAATGCAGTACATAAGGTATTGGAATAAGAAAATAATAAGTAGAAAATCAAAATTCACACTACAACTTTAATCAAAAAAAAAAAAAAACTACATATATTTAAACCTGTAAACTGTATTTAGATCTTGTTTAACAACTGCTAGAAAACATAAGCTACATACATAACTTAAACAAGCACTAACCTGCACATGTTGATTCCAAAAAAAAACCTAAATAAAATCATGCTGATTTTGGAAAAGAACAACAGAATTTTTACAGAAGCTTTGGTCTTCATAAGGTGGAATACATGCGTCAAGTGCGTATTTTTCAAGTTGTGTTTTCAACAAGGTGGTTTCCGTGTAGTACTCCTCACCAAACAGTGGAGCCATAGTGGTATGCTTGTCAGAGCGAGTTTTTTTAACAGACGGACCAGCTGCTTCCATAGATGTGTGTTCCCCTCCCGCAATGTCATCAGTGCTATCCGTATCCAACAGGTCAAACAGTGAATTTGAAAAAATAATACATTTTAGGGCAACAATATGTGTTTTTTATTAAATGTCCTTACTCCAATAAAGGGACAAAAGTAGTGCCATTTATAACTGAACTACACACTAAGTTAAGCTGAGTAAATTGATTTAATTGAAACCTGCAAAGTGTTTGTTTTTGATGTGTTGAACATTGCCATTGAAAAGATCCACCAGGAGGTGGAGTTGAGACGGCACTGAAGTAATTATTTCTCTGTGAGTGCAAGACGCTGTTGTTTCAGCAGAACGGGGGGTAAAAAGAAATAAATAATAATGACGTCTCGGATTTCAGTAATATTTCAAGGTGTGTGTCGGAGAGGGGTGGATAATGTGCAGAAGTGTCTTTTTGTGTGTCTCTGTAGTGTTTACAAACCGCTAAAAAGACATTATTTGAAGTGACAAAGTCAGGGTGAGTGAGTATAAAGACAGCAATTTTTTCTATTTTGCTATTTTCCGGTTCATTTAATTGTTCTTCATCCAAATCGGAATGTCTACTTAATACTTTTGGGATTTGTTTTTGCTGGTAATTGGTCACGCATTTTTAGAGTTACTGTACATCTGTAACTGTAAACAAGATTGCTAATTTAAATTCTGTGAAGCAGCGCAGTGATTTAGAGTATGTGACAAGGCTCCACTGTCCGTATCTATCCTATATATTCAAGTTATGCATTGTGTCTACAATAAATCTTATTGTTTATTTTAAGCAATACACATAGCACCCCAAAGTAAAAAAAAAAAAAGCCAGGGGACGGTAGTTAGGGCTATTTGGTTGTCGTTTCCACCTAGTCTAACCAAACAGTATGCATTTATATCACACCACTGTGGTCAGTGTTGACTTCAATTCTTAAGAATGCCCAACACGATTGCAACGTTGATAGCATATAACAGGTGTGTGAAAACCAACAGCTTATTGCATTGTTCTGATCATATTTGAAACAATGTAAAAATGTATATTATGGTTCTGTAAAGTAAGTGTGAAACTCTTCATTCACTTTGGTATTTTGAATCGATTGTCTGATTTGCTTCAAATCGTATTTTACTCTTGGTACGTGATCTATTACCTTTCTTGCTGGATTAACCTGCCGTGATTTAATAGATTACATTTATTGTTTATGTATCCAAGAATTACCCGGATATCTCGTAACATTGAGACCCTTCAGGGATGGAAATAAGACTCCTACTGCATAGCAGTTTCACCATTCCAGGATTTACTACAAGCTTGATTATCAACAGTATACTGTAGGTAACAAGCTCGGGTGTGTCTCATTAAACTCATAGAAAACCAGAAATTGATATGCAGTGGGAGTTTTATTTTCATCCGAAGGCCAAACTAGTGTTTAATGTACATTTTGGCTTCAGATACCCAGGTTTATGCAACACTTTTTATAGTTAGTTATCTTAGTCATAGTGTTAATAATAATATTCAAGGCAGTAAACAATATTAAAAGAAAAAAAAAATCATAGCAGTCTATTGAATTTCTAACTCAGAGTTTTGGGGGGTGGGTTGTCAATGCTACTTCTAAGCAACAGGCAAAAAGACAATATTTAAGCCTCCAATGTCATTAGAGGCATATTCTCCTGGATTTTAAACTATATGAACAAAATAATGCATAATTTGTAATAACTTATTGTACTCACTAGTCCTCATTTTCTAGTGTGCCATTTTTATTCCGTGCAATTGTTTGCTTTTTTTTCCTCTGGGAAAATGTTTTGTCTACAAGCAAAACACTCTTTCCGATTTTTAAAATGTGCAAACAGACATGGTAAGTGAAAATGAATGATAAAAAAACATTTCTAAAGTACACCATTTAATTATGGTCAGTGACATGTATTTATTTATTCAAACTGTGCCGTTCTTTGTTAACAGTGATTTCAGGTCAGGTGCAAAGAGTTAAATGGATGTCTGTGTCACATTCTTCATGGTGAACAAGATTACTGCATTGATCTTGCACCAGTCTTCACCTACATTGTATTATACACTCCTAGCCTCCTATAAAAGTCTCAGATTGCATTTCACTATAACCTTGCACTTATTACGGTATTAAGAGACCCTCTGTATGTTCCTGCACTGGTTTCTATTCTAGTGGTTCCCAAAAGGAAATACATAATTTCAGATTTTTAAAACATGTCTGTGTTTTATATTTGCAGCTTCTAGGTGGACGGCAAAGTCAGATTGCACACAATACCAGTGTCAGAATGGGGCTGTTCTTACAGATGTCAAGTACCTATTAGACTGTCCCCAAACTGATTGCAAAGACAAAAAGAATGACATGGAGGGTACAAAGCTAAATGACCAGTTTTTCCAGCCTTCAACTTTTAAATCAAATGAGAGTGACAACAAGGAGAACTGCCTGAACAGAAGTCAAACTTGTGAGACATCTGAAAGTTCTGAATGTCTACCTCAAGAGGAACAAGGGGCTAAAGCTCAAAGGGCTGCTAAAAATACATCACCCAAAGTGCGCAAGACGCCTAACCGTATCCTAGTGCCTATTAAAGGGGAGAAGAAACAGAAAAGCTCTACCAAAAACCTTAGTCCTAATCGGGAGATGAGTGAACAAAGCCTTTCACCAAATCAAAACACTCACTCCGAACAGATAAGGAAGTAAGTTGTTTGTTTTATTCTTAATTGCGGGTGGTGTGGGGTGTAACTTTGCACATATCAAAATGAATATTCCTGAATTATTCTGTACTGTATAATTGTCTAACTCTAGTCCTTTCAATGGGAAGTTATTCATGCAACTGGGATAGACCTTGCTGTGCACCCACAGAGGGTGACTAGTGGATTCAACAGAGTTGAAAGATTTTACTTTGGAAGATATAAGATGTTGCAGAAATTGTGTGATATTAATTTATTTTCGACTTCTTAATTCCATTTGAATCTTTAAACTAATAAAGATCCGGTGAGTCTCAAGAGTTTCTGTCTGATTTGTATTGCATAATGCATGGAAGGTAAAAAAAAAAATAAAAAAAAGATGCTAGTAATCTCAAAAAGTTATGTTTATTTAAAACAAAACAAAAAAAAAAGCGTGATTTGTTTTTAGGCTAGAGCAGGATGTTAAGAAGTTAAAGTCAGACCTCCTGACCAGTAAACAGTGTGAACAAGAGCTTCGCAGTCACTTGTGTAACCTCACAAACAGTGAACGAAGTCTTCGACCAGAAATATCACTGCTTCGACAAGCAAATGATCTGCTACAGAACAAGTATGTGTTTTTTTGTTTTTGTTTTTTACTCCTGGCTTTAGTTCTAATATATGAATAACTTTTGTTACCATAAAATAAATAAAATAACAACAGATTTAAATATGCAGTTGTTATCTGACCTGTCAAAGTGCTTTTTCCCCTCAATTATTCATAACAGTTTATTACCCCGGAACTGGCAGTGTTGTAAAATACAAAAGGGTAGTTTTAGCTTAGGTGGACCAAGGGTGGTGGTTTGATCCAAATATTGGGTTGTAGCCTTAAGAGAGCAAGGCTTGAAAACAGTTTTCTTTCAACAAGTGTAGTAACGGGTGTCATGTTTTAAACTTAAACATGTGTTTCTTTAAAAACTGCACAGTTGGGGGCCCATGTAGTGTGTGTATCTGTGGAATGTATTTGTTAGCTACAATAACTTTAATGTCTCCAAATGAAGCTGCAACTTGTTTTTGACTGTTAATTCTGTCCTTTCTTTTAGAATTGTTTGTGTCATTAAGACCAAACAGAGAGACAAACAGGCAACAGTGCTGTTAGAAAAGAAGGTCAGAGCAGAAATGGAGGCTCGAGCGATTATTGAGAAACAGCTGTCTGATTTAAGAACAAGAAAAATAGATGAAACTTCTGCAATAACTCAGGGTGCTCTACTTTTCACAAATCGGTAACTTTACCTCTTTCCTTCCTGAATGTTCTGTAGATTGCTTGTGCTCTGGGGTGCTTTGCCTCTAAAACTCCTTGTCATACTAGCTGCAGATCAAGGTCATGTAAAGTCATACTAGCTGCAGATCAAGGTAATGTAAATGTTCCTTGCCTTGTGTCATGGGTAGATTTACACAGTTATTTACATTTTGTATATTCCATGTAGAATATATTAGCGGTTCCCAAAATATATTTTTGACTTTGACAGGTTTAAGGGGAATTTAAGTGAATAGAATGTAACATCAAACTGGTGACCTTTATATATAGACACGTTTTGTTTTCCATTGATCTAAACTCCAGTCTAGCCCTGGCTTACAACGAGGCATGCAGCATCCAATATGCCTAAGCTCGAGAAACGATCAGTAAAGTGACTGTTATTAGCTTTACTGAGGCCATCAATAATGTAGGTATATTGCTACTCCTTAGACAATACTTTTTTGTACAATCTTCAGTGGAATTAGAACATGTTTTTGTGTACTTTATGAACATACGTACATCTCTTGGCAGCTAAGCCTAAATCCCTTGCATTTATTTTTATTTCTCCTGTTAGGCAGGAACACACAGAATCCCTAAAGAAAAAAGCTAAGGAACTGGAGACAGACTGGAAACAACTTCAGCAGGAATTTCAAGCAAAAGAAAGTCAAATAATAAACCTTGAAAATGAAGTGCAGGTAAATGTTTAATTTGAAGACAAGTGTGGATTTTTAGGCTATAAACCAATATTTGTATGCATGAAAGTGATTATGCAGATATATTATATTGACTATACATCAGTCTATGCAATATGGCTCTTTAGTGCTTTCGTCACTGACACTCACTTCCTTAGAGACGGTTGCTACCTGGTTCCAAACAACGTGGCGCTTTCAATGTTTTCGGCGCTCACTTTCTTTAAAGGGAAGAACAACTAATTAAAAAGGGAGAAAACTCTCTCAAATGAGGGAAATTTCTATCATTCTTATATGATGGTACACTTGGGGTCTTAAGCCAAAGTTAATGCCAGTATGAAGGCTAAAACTTACGATGTTGAGGTAAGTTTCCCTCTAAAATGGACTCTCAGACTTTATCGTTTGATATAAAATGATTTAAAAAAAAAAAAAAAAAAAAAAAAACTTAACAATTTTTAAAACAATAATAGCAGTAGATAATATTAGACTGCTATACATTTGAACAGTTTCACTTTGTTGTTCTCGGTATGGACACATTACCTCAGAATATTGTAAATAAATGTTCTGAATTTTGTTTAAATAAAAAGCAAAAGCCTTTTTTATTCGAAAGTTGAAATGTGTGTTTATTTAAAGGTGTAGTGTCCCATAAAGTGGTTCCTGTTTAAGCTCATGTTGAAAATAGTCCTGGGAAACTGGCTTGAGACAGATATTTTAGTTTCCCCTGAGTGAAAGTAATATTATTACCGTGTTTTGAGTGAAAAACCTTTGATATTCTTGTTATAGCGAAACAGAGTTACAATAATCTGTTGCGTAGAACAGACCTGAATAATAGATACATTAATTAGTAACAAGCTTAACTGTGTCTGAATGATTACGGTCACCATCAAATCTGGAATGGCTCAAATTGCTATTAAATGGGCATCTTATTTTCATCCTTGAATTGTTAAATGTTTTACAGATATGGCTGACAGATGACAAGGGTGTTCGGGCTACATTTTTCAGTTTTATCTTTTTAAATGGTGGTTACAGTCTGCTGCAAAACACTGCACCATGTTTACAAGCTATAATTTGATTTATATTAAACAACCTCTTACTGTACAATTTTACAGATTTTTAAAACACTTTAAACAATTATCTATGGTCACGGCCAAATTTATCAGTCGATTATTGTAAATTAGTTCTTATAATACGAAATCACTTGACATGAATTTCCAGTTTGTGCAAATTATTTTTCAAGTTGCTTAGACACAGCTTTCGAGATGTGTGAGCACAATGGCAACAATTGCAATTCTATGAAGCAGCACAGACTAAAGTGGAGGTGTTGAAAGCAGTGGACAATGCATCACAGTTCAAGAAAAAGAAAGATATTGCTGCAGATTTCAACATTGCCTCGAACACTTTGTCAACCATTGTGAAAATACAAGTCTATGAACAGCAAACTGAATGCAAGTCATCAGCGTTTCTGATTTGTTCAATACCTGAAGCTAAGGAGATTTTGTGGTTTAAAAGTGCCCATGATCAGAATGGAACGTGCAGATTTGAAATGTACTGCTTTTTAAACGTTAACTTACAACCGTGTTTTCAATAAAATGCACAGTACTTTTAAAATGTATAATACTTTTCATTGTACTTGATTTGATGTAACTTCAGTAAATACTGACAATATGCATTTGGTTTAGACTCCTGATAATAAGAATTACTGATAAGACACATTTTTTTTTGCTGGTCCCTTTTTTGCTGAAATTCGTATTAATGAGAGTTGACTGTACTTCAGCAATTTTACATGGGGGATATGGGCTGAAAGGATACATTGCAGTGGCCACCATGTTGATCCTTCCTTCTACACTGGTGTTCTTTTATACAGGTTACACTGTTTCAGTTTCTGTGACTCTACTGTAGGTATTCTCTATTCATAATTGCACAGTTCTTCAGGGTGTGAGAAATTGACCAGATACTTGCTTCTAACACTTACTAAGTCTTTATTTGTGGATTGCTTTGTTTATAAATCTGGGTATCTTATGCTCTGGCTCCCCCATGTGTTCTCCTTGGTGTATTAAATCTAGAAAATCTACACTGGCATTTCCTTTACCTTTTAATTTGGTACCATTCAAATCTGTTCATGTGTTTTTTGTTTTTTGTTTTTTATTTAGTTTTTAGTTTTTTTGTATTTTGTTATTATTGATTTAACTAAATTATTAAAGATAGTAAGAATTCATACTATACCTGCAAACATCATCATGTCAGAGAAACTGCACACTGCTGACTCCTATTCTAGAACTCTGTAATAGGAGACAGCTATATCTGTAAAGTTTATCGTTCCAGTATACTGTATGTCCATAATTATAAATATAAGAAGAAACCTTAAATAACAGTATGTATGTATGTATGGATGTATTGTTTTTTTTGCCAGAGAACTAACGGCTTTGTAAAGTAAACATTTATTTTATTACAACTGCTTTTTATTCTCATTGTTACAGGTACTTTGCAAATATAAAGGTATTGAACAAGACAGTGAGATATTGCTGTCAGCACTTTCAACCATGCAGGATAAGACCCAGCACCTAGAATACAACCTTAGTGCTGAAACAAGGATAAAGCTGGATCTGTTCTCTGCTCTTGGAGATGCACGGCGACAGCTAGAGATAGCCCAAGGTTTTTTATTTTTCAATTATTTCTCCCATATCACAGGGATTCACATACTATACATCTTTCCTACATTGTTTTTATGTGAGCGAAAATAATATTCACTTATTCTTTAGCGAATTTATTAAATCTCCATTAAAGAACCATTTTAATAAAACCCTATACAGATCTTTGATTACATTGTTTATCTTCTTGTAATGTACATGTTTTTTGTTTTTCTGTTTTATCCTGTAGGCAAACTAATGAAACAGGACAAAGAGATTGGAGAAATGAAACAGAAGATTGCTGAAGTAATGGCTGTCATGCCAGGCATCACATATGGTGTTCAGCACCCAGTTACACCTCAGTATTTAACTAAGTTTGTCAATTCTGAACATTATGTGCTTGATCCCAGTGCATTAATGTACCAGTGTCTTAAAAAATAACCATCCCAGATTGTCCATACTGTGCTGAAACCAGGCTTTGAATGTATTGCCAGGTCATTGTATGCAGCCCAGGGTCTATGTGAACTAAAACACATTTGATAGAATTCAGTCTGGGAGAGGAGAGAGAGAACTCTTCCGGAGCAATGTTTCATTGTCAGTGAAAATGTGATGAAAAGGGTATGATGGCTGTAGTCAGAAGTTCCAACAAATGAAAATGTTCTTTACGTGATGTTCATGTTCCTAATAAATGTTTAATGTTTAAAGAAGAACAAAAACGAAAGAGATCACATGCTCTCTGACCGTTCAGCAAGTTTTTGCTGTAACATACAGTACCAAATGTTGAGATGTGTAATCACAATCTTATAAAACCCTTGATAAACTTGGAGACGATGATCATATAGTAGCCGTGGATCCATACGGCAGTAATGAACACAGTTGTTTTTCAAACAGTTGTTCTGTCTAGCATTATGTAGCGATAAAAATGAATAAACATGATTCCTTTAGGAAAAATAAAATGTATGTTTGCTTGGGTTAAAAAAAAAATATATATATATATATATATATATATATATATATATATATATATATATATATATATATATATTATATATTCCCCTGTTATTGAATAAAAAGCTTTCTGAACAAGAAGTAAGGCTAATTTGGTTTGATCAACTGCCATATCTCAGTAACTTTTGGGAAGTTTTTGTAAATAGATTTGATCAGCTTGCAGGGAATTTAGGTTAAAAGGAAGTTAGCATAGTTACTGCTGCAACATATTTCTCTGCAGCAAAGTTAGTTGACAAGCCCTTAGATCAAAACTTAGTTATTTTTAATTTTGTCAGAATGCTCCGTTTTTTTATTTCTGTAATCTGGAATGCACTCCTCCCTTCATTTATATGATAAAACAAGAAACTGAACAGTTTCAGTCATGTACAGATTAATTGATTAATTTATTTATGTATTTATTTATTTATGGTATAATTTTATACTGAATTTCAATTTTTTGTTTAAATATTTAACATATTTTTGTTTTATGTTCAATTTTGAATTCAATGAAAAAAAAAAAAAAGTATATTGTATATAGGGATACTTTTGACCTGAAGTGCTCATAACTGTTTTGTAGTATGTTTGATACTTTGTAAAGGTTTTGTACTAGGATATTGTTCTTTGTATTTTTACGTAAATCTGTTCAAAATGTACCTGTTTGTAATTTGTGGAAATTGTATTTACACTTACAGCATATTAGGCAGACATTGTGTAGTTTTTGAATATTACAAAATCCAGACTGCTTTTTCTAAAAAAAAAAAAAAAAAAAAAAAAAGAAACTTAATTTATTTTTCAAACTTGATAAACAGTCTGTTGAATAGACTTCAGTTTCTAATTTATTCTTGTCTGCATGCAAACTTACATTTTGGTCATTGTGGGATGTTAACTTCAGCCCTTAACCACATATACAAATGTGTTATTTTTACAACCTGATATTGAACTGAGCAATATGAAATGTTCGGTCATATTCACAACGCTTTAACTAATCGGTTATTACAATAAATACAATTTTAGTCAGGAAACTGATGTAGAATAATGTTGGGTTCTTTAACAGTTTGGACAAGATTCTTGAATATCCAAACTAATTTTGACCTTGAAAAAAACATGAAGCTTTGTGAATAGGACCCATCATGTCTGACATCAGGTATTTTGTTACATTTTTGATCAATACAAGAAACATTTAAGGGCTTGTTGATTTTTACACCATGTTCTGTTTCTGAAATGCAAATTAAAGAGCTTACATTTTACTTAATGAGTCTTTTGATCACTGCTATCCAATGGTTTCTTTCCAACCTATACAGAACTTGACAACACGTACACTATGTTTCTGTAAGTTTGTTTTCAGATGGTACAGTTTATGAGAACTATTTCCCAAGCAAACATCCATCACAGGAGAAAAAGCAATACAAAGAAACACAAGATAATTACCATCAATAGAAACTATGTAGATAGCTGCTGCTACTATAGATCCATTCATTTGTTCTATGGAAGAAAATATATATATATAAACTAAAAGTATGTAATATCAAACTTTATTTGATTCATAACTTCTGAAACAGGAACAGGAAATTTGAACAAGACAAACTTTCAGACAGAACTCAGTGTTGAGCCAGTTACTAGACAATCAAATTACAAATCCAATTTAGTTCAGGGGTTTAAGTCAACTCATATAGGAGGTATCTGTCCATGCGTTTGCCATACTTTAGAGCTTTGCATGTATCTAGTGAAACGTTTGTCCAATTGTGATGAAGATTACCTCCCCAATTTAGAATGTCTCCTTGATCACAAGAATTGGTCACCCAGGAGATTGACGGTGGATGCCAATAGGTTACTGGCTTCTGGAAGGCAAAGACCATACATACCTGCAGGTATCTGCTTGAGCTCACCAGGAGCCTGGCCAGTAGAGGACACTATGAGTGAAACAGACACTGCTGGTTTAACAGTAATTCTGAAACTTTACTGAGAATTGCTTGTAAATCATGAAGAAACTTGGTTTGGACATGTGTGGTTATATGGATCTGATATGTGTTTATGTCAAATGTATTTTCTGTGGTAAATACAAGAAATGAGTAGTAGATTTATTTTATTTACAAAATTAATTTTAAAAACATTGTATCTGTTCGAAGTGAGCCTCGTAGTTTACAGCACAGCAAGTTGGTAAAATGGAAGCAGCTTTTAATCCATGTTGTATTTCAAACTACTTTAGCAGTACAATAAATATTTGTACTGTCCCGTTTACAGATTTAAAGTTTAATAAGGCTGGGCGACAATCCTTCTTTTTAAATCCCTCTATGGATGTTTCCAAAGTGAGTTGTTTTTGGAGGAGCTTAGCCCACCCATTAAGCATTGTATTAAATGATGGTCCCTAGTCAGTAGCAGCAAGAACTCCAGCAGAAGAACAATCCTCACCTGCTTTTGCAGAGAAGAAATACCTGCTGTTTGAAGAGTATCTGCTTATAAGAACAAGTAAGGGCTAAATAAACCTTCTCTCACTTGGGTATCATTTAAGACTGGTATCCATGCCCTGTCATGGATAAAGCAATTCTTGTAATTATATTAATCTATTTAGTGAAACATGTACTTAAGTTTTTAAATTGATAGATTGACAAAGGGCAGGAGGTATTATTATTATTATTTTACTGAATACCAGTACATAACTCATCCAGGTTTATACAATGGAACAGAAACAGCAATGGTTTTTGAAATGCTCCAAATGTCATATTTCTTTTTGTTTTATTGCATTGTTGTATAAATACTGTACAACAGGGTTACCATCTCCTAAGCAGTACAGAAAAAAGAAATGTATATGAAAGAGAACAAGAAACAGAAAAAGAAAAGTCCAGATTTAAATACAATTGCCTAAAAATCCATTCTGTACTAGTCAGCATTTGGGAAATGTTAATTGCAGGGGTGCACACACATACTGTAATACAAATAATAATTGGTTTCCTTGTTATGACCTTGCTTGGTATCGCCTTGTTTTCCTCCAGAAGATTCACCATGAAAATATTCTTTATGTTTGCTTGTTTGCCTCTGTACTTCCAACTGGTCATCTGTGTTCACAAGGATCTGGAGTCTGAATGGCAGGCCTGGAAGGTGACCTACAAGCGACAATACACCAGGGTAAGAGGGAAGAGGGATGACCTTGGTTTGGAAATAAGGAAGATTAAGATAAAGCAGGTTAGAAATAATTGCGGACTGGATGTCGCGAGTTCGAGTCCAGGCTATTCCTTTGCCGACTGAGGACGGGAGCTCCCAGGGGGCGGCGCTCAATTGGCCGAGCGTCGCCCGGGGGGAGGGAGGGTTTAGGTCGGCCAGGGTGTCCTCGGCTCACCGCGCACCAGCGACCCCTGTAGTCTGGCCGGGCTTGCCTGTAAGCTGCCCGAGAGCTGCGTTGTCCTCCGACGCTGTAGCTCTTGGGTGGCTGCATGGTGAGAACGCAGTGTGAAAAAAAGCGGTCGGCTGACGGCACACGCTTCGGAGGACAGTGTGTGTTCGTCTTCACCCTCCCGAATCAGCGCAGGGGTGGTAGCGGTGAGCTGAGCATAATAAAATAATAATAAAAATAATATTAAAAAAATAAAAAAAAGAAGTAATTGCAGGGAAATAAAGATAAGGACTGATTGTAAAACTAATAGAAAAGTACAGTAATTTATGCATACACATGTTGGTGTATACTGTACAAGGATAAAGACCGAACCATTGAAATCTCATTGCGTTTAGGCCTGGGTTTTGTAAAATTGGCAAAATGAAAGGCGTTTATACACTTTGTATTGGCACAGACAGTCCCCCCCGCACTCCCATGTCCAATCAAACATGCTATATGTACTTTTTAGATGAATGAGGAACAGAAAAGAGCCACATGGGAATCAAACTACAAGATGATCCAACAAAACAATCAGCATGTTCAAAGAGGGAGAAAAACAATCACAATGGGCATGAACAAATTTGGAGACTTGGTAAGAAAATACATTCTCATTGAATTTGTTTTTATTCCAGTGACTTTTCCCCCATAGGAAATGTAATTTATTTAAACCCTGTGCTCTCTAAATATCCCCATGAATGCTTAAGATCCAACAGCAAGTAATCCTAATTGGGGCAAACATTTAAATGTTGTTTTTATTGGTGAACAACATGAGTTTCACAATACAGCCCCAGCAAAATTGCACCATACCACTATCTTTGCAAAACAAATAAAGGGTAAGAATGAATTGTGAATGCACAGGGGATATGGATAGTTCAGCTGGAACACTTATGCAAAAGTCTTTCAGGTGTTGTTTGTACTTGAATTAAATTTCCAAGCCTTTAGCTCTCATTACTGTTCCTTTAACCAATATTGAAATCGGAATGTACAAAGCCAAATCCTACAAATTAATGCATTTAAGCCCTAGGTTTTTTAACGTGCCTTTCACTCTGTACTTTATATGACATTCTATTTTTTTCTGCATGACAGACCTCTGAAGAGTTTACTGTGATGCTGGGTCTGTTTCAGAAGAATACAGGAAGGGCTGCGGTTTTGTCCGCCGAACAGCTCCGCACCACTGCCAGCAAGCTGAACTTAAACAGCATTGATTACAGGACCAAAGGCTACATCACTCCAGTAAAGGAACAGGTGTGTCCCGCCACAGTCATCTCAGAGGGATTAAGTATCCTAAAGAGTGAATTAATGAATCAGTGACCGAGTATGAATTCACACCTAGCATCCAATAGCTTCCAGTCCACTGCCTGGCCTTTTCCTGATATCAACACATTTTCAGATTTTCCTCCAACTTCCGCAGGGTGAATGTGGATCCTGCTGGGCATTTACTGCTGCAGGAGCTCTTGAGGGGCAGATGTTTAAGAAGACAGGCAAGCTAGTATCACTGAGCGTACAGAACCTGATTGACTGCTCACGACCCCAGGGGAACTACGGATGCCTTGGAGGGTTGATGGATGGTGCCTACAAGTATATGCTGGCGAGCAATGGGATCCAATCAGAGGCTTCCTACCCATATAGGATCCAGGTAAAGCAGTTTTCTTCTCTCAGGGGAAATTATTTAATTAGTGTTTTAATATTGTAGGCTGCTATAAACAGATCACTGAATAAATTGAGGATCAGCTCAAGATGTTCTTGTAGTTATGATATGAAACAGACATTGTTTGCAAATAAAAGCAGGTGACCAATAGAACACATCAGCTCAGCAATCTGTAATTAATACAGTGTATATATATATATATATATATATATATATATATATATATATATATATATATAAAAATGGGGATGGAATTTAGAACTGTAAAACGTAACACTACAATCTGTACTGACAACGTTCCTACTGCTTATGTGATGTGCTCTGTCTAATTTTTCTTTTTCTTATTCACTCATCTAGGATGACCTGCCCTGTTCATTTAATAGCAGCAAAGTGGTTGCCAAAATCACTGGTTACAACTATCTTCCCTTTTATAACGAGCAGGCACTGGCTGATGCAGTAGCAGTTTTTGGGCCAATTTCAGTAGGAATTGACGCTAGTCTCCTTCAATTTTATCAATCCGGTAGTATTAACTTTTCATTAATCATTTAAGATTTGGTTTGTAAACCCAACTTTCACTCCTATTTTCTTTTCCTTGCAGGAATTTTTAATGATCCTAAATGCAGCTCAGAGAAGATAAACCATGCAGTCCTGGTGGTTGGGTATGGATCAGTGGCTTCCCAAAAATACTGGATCATCAAAAATAGGTGTGTACATATATATATATATATATATATATATATATATATATATATATATATATATATATATATATATATATATATATATATTATTATTTTATATATATATATAATTATTATTATTTTATATATATATAATTATTATTTTTTTATATTTATTTATTTATTTATTTATTTTAAATTATCTTTCATGTTTCACCGTCCCTTTTGCCAAGTGAAAGACATACAGAAACTGACTGTATATCTAATCCTCCTTGCCAGAGAGTGACACACAAATTGTATCAATGTCTGGTTTAACCTCCCGGCTAGTGAACAATGAATTCTGCAAATACAGGGTATTCACACAATGTCTCTTCCCTCCTCTCTGCTTGAGACTACGCCTGATATCACAATACGATAACTTCAGGATGCATTGAGGAGACAAATCTGTAATGGAATCAAGGTTTTTATACAGTACTACCTGCATGATGGTTGTCTCCACGAAGTCCAGGTTTTATTGGGAATCACCCAGGCAGTTGCAGTGTTGGTGGCCACCACTAGGGTACCAGCAATGGTAGCCCTAGTGCAGAAGGACATTTATAGAAGTGTACATAATACAAAACGCAAAACAAGTGATGCATAGTTCACCCCCTAGTCTCTGTGTTGCTTTGGTTAAACACATCTGCTAAATGACTAATTAATAATAACTGAAGTGAAACAAAATAATTGGTCAAAAATTATTTATGACCAGGGATATGTTAGTACAAATACCAAAACAATCACAATGATGTTGAAAAAATATTGCAGGAATACATACAACAAAGCAGAAAGCTAAGGAAAGTATTGCATTGTGTTTTAAACCCTGTAGCCTGTTCAATAACACTTTAATAAATCATTCATTGGCAGACTGTGCTGTGCTGTGAATGGAAACCTTTGTGATGTTTCTTTATTGAAACTGGAAAATGAATGCAAGTGAGAGATGCTGCTTATTTTATGATATATAACTTAAGCGAGCAGCTGAATGGAGTTTATCTTTCTGAGCACTATGTATATTGACAGCCTCTAATGAATACTTATTTCATTGTTATTTCACAGTATATTGAACCTTCCTGATTAAATACTATGTTTGTTTACCAGCTGGAGTGCCTCATGGGGAGAAGAAGGTTACTTCCGTTTGGCAAAGGATATGAACCGTACCTGTGGAATCAGTAACTACAGTGTTGTTCCCACAGTATGATTCCACCCTGCTCCTAGGTCCTTAATGGATGGGCTGTTTAAATACTGATGAGCTCATGTGGATCTCACCCTTACCTGCAGTGACGGTGCAGTGAAATTATGTGTAAAGCAATCTACTGGAATAAAGTTTTACAAAATAAACTTGTTTACATTTACAATTGCATCTTCTAAAATAGTTGTATTGTTAATATTTACAAAAGAAACTCCACACTTAATTCTGTTTGCTTGTTTTTTCAGAAACATTGTATAAGGCAGATCCCTTAAGCTTTTTTTGTTTTCCTAGTGCTGTACCCACCCTTTACACATTTAGCTAAGTTTAGAGTGTAATGTAATAAACTAAGCTATATCAGTACTGTATTATGTAGCATGAAACTAGAGAGCATAAACGTAACTACATAATGCTGTGTGGAGTCTTATACTCAGTGTCACTTTCAATCAGCTAGTTACGTCTGGTCGCGCGTTGAGGCAACGCAATGCGATGTTGTTTCATTCACTATTTCTTGCAATATGGCATTGCAAATACTGACACCCTGACAGGTACAAAATCCAGACAGCAGCACATGCACCTTGGCCTGGCCAAATCTGGTGCCACAAATGATAACATAATTATTTAGGACAGGTTGGAATAAAAGCCTAGACTGGCATAGGATTGTGATGCCAGACCCCTGGCCTCAAATACAAAAAGCACAATATACTGTACAAGTAACAAACTGAAGGAACTCCAGTTTGGTCAAATTACTTTCTAGAAATGTTCTTTCTCTCTGTCACAGTAGAGGAGCAGAATCTCTCATATACCAAAGGTTTTTAACAAATGCAAGAAATTTTTAATGTAAAAAAAAAAAAAATACCGGTATTTATCTGATTAATACCTGTATCATGCTCTTACAATGGTTTGCAGCTCTCGAGAATAAAGCACTGTAGAAACTCATTACGGTATGGGTAATGTCATGAATTGGGATTCTTGTATACTGGCGAAGTCAAAGTGTAGTTCATTTATCCCTCCACTTCCTATGCTGCTGGTATTTGGCTCCCATCTGTGCATGCAGACAGAAAGTTAATGTCTAGGGTTAACAGCAGCTGTTTTTCATACAGTTGCAGACTGACTAAACCCATGATGCCCTTACGTTATCAGTGATGTCAGAAATTTGACTTTTTGAAGTTAAAATATCGAGAATTACGGTTACCATATGACTCCATGTACACTAGGACAATCTGGGACAGTTCAGGGCTTCCAACTCACATCCCATTTGTATTTTTTGTAAGAGTAGTCCTGCTGTGAAAGGTACCTGAGACAGCTAAAATGTACCAGAATGCATTGTGATGTGAGTCAAAAAGCTGTCCCAACAGGTCCTAGTATACTGTACATGGAGTCATATGGTAACCCTAGCTAGAATTATTAGTAAGCATGGTCACTAATGATCAGTTGTTAGCAGAAACAACAATACTGAATGGCAGAATACACATATAGTAATAGTATAATAATAGATGTATTATTATTATTTGTTTATTTAGCAGACACCTTTATCCAAGGCGACTTACAGAGACTAGGGTGTGTGAACTATGCATCAGCTGCAGAGTCACTTACAATTACGTCTCACCCAAAAGACGGCGCACAAGTGATTTGCTCAGGGTCACACAATGAGTCAGTGGATGAGGTGGGATTTGAAACGGGGACCTCCTGGTTACAAGCCCTTTTTCTTTAACCACTGAATCACACAGCCTCCTAGATTTGAATCAGATTATTGATTTTGTCTTATCTGTTTATGGTCTTACTGTATTGTTACAATTGGTTATGTTTGAATGTGTAGCTTGATTTTCCCTCTGTAAACTAGATGCTGCACCATCAGTTATAATAATAATGATGGAATGTCACGCAGCCAGATTTAGGAGTGTTTGCCACATAAAAAAAAAAGTTTCTTACAATGCTTCAGGCAGAATTCAAATGTATTATCAGAAACCAAACATTAACTTTATAAAACACACCCTTTACCATGTAACACAGTGATGGTGTGACCTGTACATGTTAGAATCGTGGGAGTTCCTTCAGGTAAAGTATTATGAAAGGACCCTGGATGTAAAAAACAACATGGGACTGTACAGCTGTGAGTCAGCATCGACTGTGCCATATCACCTCACTCTGCACCGTGACAGCCATATGGTCAACAGTAGACAATCTGACACTAATGAATTGACATCTCCTCAGCCCAGTGACTTGAATGGAAAAGGAAGTGCTGGACGTTAACTGCAAACCAGACAGATCAAAGACAAACTTTCACATAGCTATTTATTTATTTTTTATCAAATTGAGAGGATGTATTTTACTTTGAGGAAGGCATGAAGGTGTATTGATTAAATTACATTCTGCTGCAATATTAAGATTTATTTTGACAAGGTCACAGTACAGGTAGTTTGTGATATACAGTCACCGACAAAAGTATTTGGGAAGTTAAAAAAAAAAAGAAAAACCACAAAGAAAGATACATTACAGTAGAGATTCAGCTGTATAATAAAACAACAAATTATTCCATAAAATGCATAAAATGAAAAATAACATGCAAAAACTAATTTCATAGTGACAAAAGTATTTGGGCACGCTTACATTAGTATTTTGTGTGCCCACCCTTTGCTTCCTTTACAGCTTGCAGTCTTTTTGTATTTTGAAACCAGTTCCTGGCATCTTTCTGGAGATATTTTTGCCCATTCTTCAACAGCTTTGAGTTCTGCAGTCGACTTTGGTTTCCTTTTTGCAACAGCAGCCTTCAAGTCAATCCAAAACATCTGGATGGGATTCAAGTATGGGGACTGAGATGGTGTGGGAATGTGGCTTGCAGTGTGCAGGTGTAGAGGTGATGCAGTGCTCACACAACAACAAACAGTGTTCACATTTCTGTAAAATAAGGAGTGGCATTTGATGCTACAGAGATATTTTGTCCATCTCCTTCATGATGACACTTATCCAGTTAGCAAGTCACTACAATATATTTTTATTATATGTTGAACAGCCTACACTATCATGTGGTCCATTGTTTCATTTCTCCATTTAGTAGCTTATTTATATATTTGTGGGGGTGGGCATGCAACTTCGGGGGTGCCAATGTTATCGATGTCTGTTGAGCTTTGATTCTGCATTCCATGTGCAGGTTACATGGTTACGTGTAGACTCGCCAAGGAATATTGGTTTATACTGTACACCTATGATAGCTGCTTGGCAGGGTATTGCTAACAGTCCATTGTCATGTAGTATTCCAATTCTGTGCATTTCACGCATACCTCTTGTGCATTTCTGCTATATTGGTAATGAATGCGCAGGTGGTTTTGCGAGGCACAAACAGATTTGCGAATTGAGCAAAAAAACTGCTATTTTCCAACTTCGCGCAACTGTTTTGTGCCGTATTGGAAAATATCAATTTTTATGCAAAAGCCCAAATTTTTGCGAGGCACAAAGTTTGCGAGGGGACTGCACATCGTTTCGAATATCTGGGCCCATATGCCTTAATTCTGTTCTGACCATCTTTACAGATCCCTGGTATTCCAATGCACATGTACAGCTTTTGCCAAAACATTTGCACCACCTAGAATTTTTGAATTGAGACATACTTATATATGTGTTCTCCTGTTGCGCCCCATTTTCAAATCAAACTACTAACTGTCACTGTATACCTAGCAAAAGCCTACCTCCACCTTAACCCGCTAATTTCAAAAGTAGGCGCTTTGAATGACAGGCTTGAGCTGGCAAATGAAAGTGCACAGTCGGTACCGGTCTTGATGATTGACAGTCATTTAAACAAATGAGAGCATTCTGGCGCTGCTTCAGTCAACGAGATCTGTCAGATCTGGGTGAAATGACAGTGACAGTGAAGCTATACTAACAGATCACTGAGATGATTGACAGCGACCCCTAGCCATTCAGAGTGGAACTGAGACGGGACAGAAAGTATAAAAACTAAACAAACTATAGATGATTTCTAAATTGTTATTTTTGGTACGAAAATAACAAAATAGCGAGTGGTTTTACCAACGTTTATCCTATATAAATTTATTTCAGTTGAACTCTCATTTTTTGGGAATTCGACGTTTAATGAGTTTTACTTATTAATATCGAAAAGTAGCAAGCCTGTATATAAGCAGGTCAAAATGTTTAAACTGTTTGGTCTATGTCTGTGTGAAGGCTAAGGCCTGGGGAGAGACATGCGTGCAAACCTAATCTAGTTCCAGTTCGGACACCCTCAGACGGAGGCTCGTGTGGTCCTGGAAAGGTCAAATCACATCAGCCGCTGACTCGGGTGTTGTAGCAAGCCAGCTGAACCGGTAAACATAAGAACATAAGAACATAAGAAAGTTTACAAACAAGAGGAGGCCATTCGGCCCATCTTGCTCATTTGGTTGTTAGTAGCTTATTGATCCCAGAATCTCATCAAGCAGCTTCTTGAAGGATCTCAGGTGTCAGCTTTAACAACATTACTGGGGAGTTGGTTCCAGGCTCCCACAATTCTCTGCGTAGCTGTCCGGTTTTTGATTCGCTAGAACTTGATAGAGTTTAATTAAGGGTTCCAAACTGGAACTAGATTAGGTTTGTTGTTTATTTTGTTTTGCAGATAAATAAATACACAGGCACTGCCTCGTTGAAACATACCTGTGGTTTTTAGTGCTGTTCCTTTTACAAGAAGACCGTGTTAAAGGTCCCTGAAGCGTAGCAAATCAACCCCACTTTGCCACACTCACTACAGATTATAGAATGTATAATTTACTTTAACAAACTAGGCTTACTGTATTTGTTCTTCAGTGCTTTCTCATATGAGTGACAGCCTTGTTATGGCTCTCGTTTTGGTAAGATAGTTATAATTTAAATAGCTGGAACAGTAATTCATTTCTTTCTGTTCCTAGTTGGTGCTTTTCTTATGGTTTATTGCCCCTACAGGGCTTAAGCAAACCAGTTCCTTTAAAGAGATTGGGGCTTATATGTTTTTCCAACCAGAAACTATAAGTATCAAACTTTACACTGGTGTGCCTGATAGCCAGCACAGGTCTCCCCTATCATAGATGTACTTGATCCTTAATTCAATTTTTTTTTCCTTTTGATCTGGCTGTCTCATTTGTTAAATCCAATGTTGGTAAGTTAAACCAGCTTATAATGTATGAAAAGTGTTCACAATATTCTGAAATAAGCTTTTGTTCTCAGACCCTCTTTGTGCAATTACACTAGTGTTTCTAAAATTTGTATTGACTGCACAAGCACTGTTTTGCACATTGAATCTCAGGCATTTAGGAGTATGGGATACACAGAGGTAAGTTAGAGGTCTTTTATGAAATCATGCTGTATTTCAAATATTGGTCAGATGATAAAATAAAATAAATAACCTTTTATTTAAATACAAAAACATACAATTCTTAGTCTTCACAAATTATAGTGCAGAAGTATGGTGTCCTTTTTCAACAGCCTTCCCTTTCCTGGATCCTGCTGCCTTACACTGACTTGCATTGTACTCTCCAAATCTCCGGGCTCACACAATACTGGTAGTTCTGCTTATATATCCTTCATTAGAACTGACTTCAAATGTCAATAATACTTACATTATTTGTTATTATTTAGTGATTTAGCAGACAGTTCTTATGTCTCATCTGAAGGACGGTTGTACTCAAGTGTGAAACAATGTGATTCAATATTGCAAGTTGACCAAAAACTGACAAAATACTAGGTCTATTAAAGAATAGATTCACTTCAGTACATTTTATTTGAAATTATTAAACCTGAACAGAACAAACTATAAGCCCTATATTACTTCTTAATTTGGTTTTATAACAGAGTTGACCTCAGCAAGAAGAGGTGACATTACTTGCCTAGGGGTAATTTGGGGAACCCCAAAATCTCCTCATACACAGCAAACACTAGTTTATGCACTACACCACATTATGCTATTACGGTAGTGAACCACAGATTTAAGAATAAAATAATGCAGAATTATCCAGCTCTGAAATAAAGGTTATGTCATGAAGGCCAATGTCTCAAGAGCATGGCTTCTACCCCTTAACCAATGATTGCCCGTTTCCATCTTCCCTAGAGTGTTCAGACCCTGCTGTAGCCAGTGACCTCAGGCAAGGAAGGTAGAGTAAGCTTATCCTGTCTGGATGAACTGTCCTGGTTCTTTGATGCTGGCTGAGCCTTTTGCTTTGGCAGCTCATTCATTAACGTTAAAAAAGAGGCACATTTTAAGCTGATGTGGAGGCTCGGTGCACTTGTGCTCTCTGTTGACCCTCTGGATAAGCAGGTTATGTGCTACAGATATCCAAACCCTGCTTAAAGATGCAGTGGGTTTTCAGGATCTGGATCTTTCAACTCAGTTGTAGTAGCTTATGGTCACTCTTCAGGGATAGGGAAACAAAAAAAAACATTGGAATTGTGCAGTGTAGCTACATTAGATGCTTATCAGCAGTGAGCAATGGCAGAGTACTCACAGAAAATATGTTAATGTCAATATTTACAGTATATATTTATACTACAGTGTTTTAAAGCCCAAGTACAGTACAGGGCATGAAGGTACCACATGACTTGCTTTGTTTTTTGAAGCAGTTATCAGGACTAACATTTTGTAGCATCAATCATATTCATATTTGCTCCCTCATATTCTAGCTGTCCTACTCACTAAACAACCTGCTGTTTTTCTCAAGGGCTGACATGATTAGAAGCCAGTCAATGAACCTTTTCACTATTAAGTGCAGAATTTCTGTATTAATTAGATCATTTAGACATTACGCATGGCCATGAGCTAAAGTCTGAAACTGCAGACATTAGCCAGCTAATATCCAAAGTGTTTTAGAAATTAGCTAATGTCCAAAATTGGTTACAAAGGAAAACAACACCCGAAAACAAGCCTATATATTGGTAAACTGATTTGCTGTACTATTCAGGAGTCGACTGGGTCTTTTTAGTCCATACACAGAGGCAAGGCTTCTTATTTAAATGCATTTCACTGTAACATTATTGTAATAATATACAGATATGAGGTATGTGTGAGTGTGTTTAGATAAAATGGTTTCAGCAAATAAAAAACGAATAAAATAACAATAATAACTGTGTTAACACATGCATGAATGATGTTCAATTATAATTAGGGCTTCTGTTTTTCAGTTTTTATGAATTACATTTTTCAGTTCTTATGTTTAGCTATTTTTGAGTTTTATATAAATGTTTTTTTTTTTGGGGGGAGGGGGGGTTGCTTTTTATATACTGTATGCAATTATTATTTTTGGCTACTTTCCAAAATGCTTTGGAGGTTTTTTTTTCCTGTCACAATATGTATAGTAACTCGACAGTACTTGCACACTACAGTTGTACTTTCTTTCCTTTGCTGTCTTCCACAACGAAATCCTTATGGTCACGAGCACATTCTTCTGGGGTTTTTTGTGTGGTCATTTTTTTACATTTCGACAAAATTTGCAATTGTATTTTAAATTCTCACTAACTAAGTAATACGTCGCATATCTGACCGCCACATAACCGTCCTGATCAATTAACCGCCTCGCTAAATAATCAATCAATAAATAAATAAATATTAAAATTAGGCTATGTGAGTAATGGTATTAGCAGCAAGTACAACGTCCGCGATGGAAACATAAAGGAAGCGTTATAGCAAACACCGTTTTCTTGGTGCGTTCCCCTAAGAGAGACGGGCTGTGTGCGTGTGTCAGTCAGCTGTGTTAGCAGTGACGTTTCAATACACCAGTTGAGAAAGCTTTGTGTTTTACTCTTTTTTTGTGCAATGTGTTTATGTGATGGAGCGCACGGCTGCAGATATTGGAAGTGTGTTGTTGTAGCTTTTAAATGCATTTGAATTAAACTTGCAAGCTTCATAAACGCAATGCTTACCAGCCATTTGTTTAAAATAGCCGAAGCAATATTTAAACCAAGCTTCTTATCGTCTGTTGGAAATACCAAGAAAGAGTGCAAAGTACCGTCACAGAGATATTAAGAAAGCAGAACCAGGGAGGCAGGGTCTTCTAGAGTTTAGAAAGAAGCCATCAGTTGCAGGTTACTGTACATTTACCGTTTGTTTTGTATTTTTTAAAAAAAAGCTTTGCGTGGAGATGGCTAGAGTAAACCGCATAGCAACACTGTGTATTGTTTGTAGCCTAATTAATATTGTTTAAATTTGCTTACTTTTAAAGTGTTTAAAGCAGTTTGAGTGTTGTTTTTGTTTGCTAATTTATTTATGCATGTGTAAATGTAGTTTTCTATAGATGTTTGCAAATCCGACTTTTTCACATATCCACCTATACCACAGTCCACAGGGGGTCGGATATGCGACTTTTATACTGTATAGCTTTAAATCCCTCGAGCAAGCCTTCTACTGTAATTGCAATCTCGTTTTAAATCACGCAAGCAGAGTCTCCAATAGAAATGTAGAATTTGCTGCCACTCAGTAGTTATGGTGGGTTTAAGGCATCGCCAACACGTCGATCGTGAGCTACTGGTAGCTCGCCGGTGGAAGTTCCTGACATGTGTATGTATGTGTGCATGTGTGTGTGTGGTCAGGCAGGTATTAATGTCAATGTGCGGGCAAAATTTGAGAAAATGTCCCCACAAAGATAGTGAGTAAATGAGAAGTCGCCACAAATGAAGAAATGCAAACGTGTGTGTGTTACTTTATAGTAAACAATACAGGCCTATCATAGCTTTGGAATCTTATGATTAGTTACCGAGTTGGAACGCACGTGCATCGGTTCAGCGTGAACCATGGATGCAGAAGCAGGTCTGTCCAAAAAGAGACAAAAAACTTACCAATTCCACAAAAACTGGGAAAATTAGTTTTTGTTTACAAGGGTAAAAGACAAGTGTATTTGCCTGATTTGAGGTGCGGGAGTTGCAGTTGGGACTACATAAAGATTTTGAAAGAAAACATTTCTGCAGGAAGCAGTCTCGAGTAAAAAAAAAGTAAGTGAACTAAAGCCGACTGCAGAAACATCAGTATTTTTTTTTTTTTTTACCAAACCAGTGAAAAAAACAAATTCTGTAACTGAAGCCTCTTTTCAAGTTGCTTACTTTCTAGCAAAAAAACAAGATGGCATCTATAGATGGTGCATTGGTAAAGGGCGCAGTGACTGTCAATTACATTTTTATTAACACCTGATGAAGACCCGTATTGTCGAAACGCGTTGTGTTTTGTGTTTTTAATAATAAAGAATTGTTTTTTAGATGTAAAACATTTCCGCTTGCTTTTTACCTGGAGCCAAAATGTGTCCAGGTCCAGCCATTGCTTTCTTGAAAATCACAACATGTTGGGGGGGGGGGACGGGGGGACGGACGGGTTTGGCACACTGGGCCCCTAGTGTATACAAAAAGAGCAAAATTCACATTCGAGACCTATATAATGAATTGATGCGTATGGCGGAGAACATGGAACTGCTTATTTAGCTACACGCACTTTAATATTAGTAGATCAGGAGGGTTGTTTTCCCTTGATGTTCTCGACAGTCAAGAAAGAGAGAAAGGCTGAGGGAACACGAAGTGGCTTGGAACTTGGTTTCAGGAGACTAGGTTTCAGGCCACTGCATGGCACACCAAGGGGGACTTGGGGTTTTATACAGCAGTTGCCTCAAACTAGGTCCTGGTCTCCTGGAATCAGGTTTCGGGCTACTGTTCCTGAAAAAGTTGCTTTGTGTTCCCTCAGCTTTAGAGTGGTGGTTATTTCAGGCTGAATCACCACCACAGAATAAAGGTAATTTTTGACTCATACTAGCACATACTTTCAAAGCATTTATTCCAGTGTTTAACAGGGAGTAAGGGTGTGAAACATAAAATATAAATCATCTTAAATCAAATCCATTTTTGTTTATATAGTGCTTTTCATACAGAAAGTATTGACAAGACAAAACAAAAAAGGCAAAGTAAAATACATTTATATCGAGAATTAGAGTTTAAGAAAGCAAGATCATATATATATATATATATATATATATATATATATATATATATATATATATATATATATATATATATATATATATATATATATATATGACTGTTTGGTATTTTATAATGTTAAAAACAAATTTAAAAAAGGAAAAAGGTGACAATGCATTCCACAATCTGCAGCCAGTAATGGTAAAAGCTCTCTAACTTCCTTTTGTAATGCTACAAACCGAAACAAAACAGTTTGAGAGTGCTTCCCAAAATGATTTTTTTTATACATGGCACGATCCAACAGGCTTTTATACTATTACTTAGATGTTTGGGTCTATTGTTGTCAAATTCCCTCTAACAGTAGTTAAAAGACTGGAGTAAACACTTTGAAAATATGATATACATTAAATCTATACTATTGTGGGGATGATTAAATCTATACTATTGTGGGGAAGATGCTGTTTGTAGATTTGCAATTCCATATTGTTTTTGCCAAATGTAAAATCCACAGAACACCACTTCATTGTTTTGTAACTGTCTGGAAATACAACCAAATTCACTCAATCAACATGTAGCTTACAATACCATAAAGGCATAGGCGACAAATAAACAAACAAAATGCAACTTGAAAATGAGATATTCAATTCTACTACCTAGCGCAGCAAGTTTCCTATATTTATGCTTGCTTGCTGCATTTTTCTTGTAATGAAAATAGATCAAGTTTAATACAAGAGATTATATTTATGTTGCAGATTTCCCCATCTCCTTTATTGTTTAGCCCCTGTAGATATAGTTTATATAGTATACTGTAACCTTGGTGGTTTTGCTATTATATTTGGTGGGTTTCGGCTGAGCTTATAGTTACAGTACTGTACATATGTTTTATGCATAATGGAGCTGTTCAGACACTGTGCCACAAGATGTCAGCAAATGCACACACAACACCGACGCTTGTTAAAACAATATCCCGTGTTTCTACTGCTTATTTGAGAAGGTTACCTTGTGTGGTGATAAACCTGAAACTAGTGGCCTGTTTATCTTTGTGAGTTGGAGTGGAGTCGTTCTTACTGGTACTGAACTTTTAGTGTAAAATAGCACTTTGACTACTTGTATGTCTAATGTACATTTATTTATTTATTTATTTATTTATTTATTTATGTTGTGTACATTTAGAATACGAAATATTTGTGAACAAAACAGACAGTATAATGGCATTGGAATCTGTAATGTGTGTTATCTTTTCAGTTTTTCTATTTTTTTATTTTTGGATGAAAGTTTCAATTTAAATAACAGGAATACACAATCTGATTGTATGTATTCGTTGCAGTATATAATGTTCACCACCCTATAGCCAGTAGTAGTGTCATTTAAATAATTCATTCATTTTTCTTTTTTACAGCTCTGTGGTGTCCTTGTGTAGTTTTACAGGCTCAGACAAGACAACCTGCAACGGAACCAGTAACACGGGCATCCAACTATTACCGTTCAGGCGAACGGTCTGATACAGTGTGTGCCACAACTCTGTACGTACATGTGCGGACATCCCATCTGTTCTTTTTTGGAGAAATAACAGAACACCCACTTCATCTGCCATTCATGGTCTTTTCTTCAGGTATATATATATATATATATATATATATATATATATATATATATATATATATATATATATATATATATATATATAATTTTAAAATACACATACTGAGTTGTAATTTAAATGTTTTTTCATGAAAAGAGACAACTAAACTGTATCCAAAGTGCCTGATGAATCACGCAATGTGGATATTCTAAAATTACGGTTATTATAAAAAGAGCATTTTACTGAAAGGAAAATAAATCACTGATTTTTTTTTTCTTTTTCTTGCAGTTGTCAAGTACTAAACCGAGGTCCGTTGAAACTGTTTGGTTTTGTAGTTGCATTGCAATTCTCTTGCCTTTTCTCACACAGACACCCTTCACAAATGCTCATATACTGACCTGTCAAATCACAAATATGTGGATCGTAATCAACAACTACTGATAAACAATACAAGTTTTGTTTGTTTTGTTTAACTCTAGAATTGTGCTGTAGTGTTTGTGCAAACAGATGACATTTTATTTGAAAAAAAAAGAACGTAGTTACTTTTAAAAAAGGACTACAGCTAATGTATAAGATGGAAGTGCTTCAACAGTCAAATCTAACATGTCACATTAACCAAGGCCGTAGCCGACTATGAGGCACCCGAGGCACGGGCTTCGGTTAAAATCATATCAATAATAATTATTTAGGCTCTCTTACATGTTGCTTTGCCGCAAAATAAAATGCATTTTATCCCTTGTTGTGTGAATACATGAATTCCCAAGTCCTGCTGATATCTACAGCCTCTGCGCTTCAAAATCTTTCATATCACAGACTACAGCGACACCGTATGGCTCAGTTCATACCACCATAGCCACGTTAGTTAAACGTGTTCGAATGGCTTCGAAACGACCAAGGCTTATTAGCAAAGTAATAATGTTGATTAGAAAGAAATACATATCAGCCTAATAAGGAATAATAAATAATAAATTAAAAGTCCAGCTTATTAATATTCCAATGCTAAACCGCTAGTGGAAGCGGCTTATAAACTGCAGTTTAGCAGACCCAGTTTATGACAATTTTAACAATTCTATACAGTAGTTTAGAGGACCCAGACTGTGAATATTATTACGTCATTTTAGGTCGGGATTACTGTACATGAATATGCCTTATACATGTAGGACCTTCTGCGGTGTCGCCACAGCTGTGTCCCAAGAATTAAACATTGGGCTCCGTGAATAGGGCAATACACAGTGGAAATTGGGTGTATAAATGCAATGGTAGTTTCATATTGAGTCAAGCAGTGTGCAGCTCTGTTTTTTACCAACCTATTTTTATTAAAGTGAAACAAGCTGATTAACTAAAGCCCCTTTCACACTGGCACTCCTACCCGGGTCTGGACCCGGGTCCTAGCTAATCCCACGTAGTATGAAACCACGTACCTGGGTAGCGATGTGGGTTGACACACTTTGACCCGGGTTGAGCAAGACAAAATGCTTGATGGCCGTTCGTGAGCCAACGCAATAACAAACAGCCATGCCTGCGTGAAGGTGTCACTTACGCAAGGAACATTTCTGTTTATTCTGTTTAGCTATATTTTTGTTGCTTGAGAGACAGCATGAGCCAGACTGCAGCAGTGATGTAGAAACATTTGCTCTGATCAACATTTGGGTTCAATCCAGAGAAGCTTGAATAACATTAATTGCTCTGCATTTTAAGTAGTGCTCTTCTAATGCAAACACAATTAATCATTGCAAATATTATTATTTTAGTTTAGCCAGGGTGGTGTCTTTGTTTTATGAACCAGTATAACCAGTGTAATGTTGTAGCTACAACCTCCATGCATGAGGCTAAAGCGATCATCACTGTGGTCTTAGGGATGTACACAATAGGTAGAAAAATATTTTAGCTTGTTTTGTTATTATCATTTTCCATGATTAAATTAAGAAACAGAGATGGTTTAATTACGCTAATTACACCATTAAAGGCAGTCAGAGTGCTCAGAAATAAAAACTGAACACCAGAAACCCTAAATATCCATTCTGGTATGCTTAGAAGCATTTGGACTTCAATGTTTATTTCAGACAGTGCACGATTGACACTGGTATAGTTGAGTTGAGGGTTGTGTTGAGTTCATAGGGCTGCAGTTTGCAAGGAGTCTCGCAGCTGGCCAATCACTTTAATAGACGTCAAATTCATATTCATGAGTATAAGTCAGAACTCAGCCAAACAGCCAATCAGATCAACTGGTCAGCCGAAAAGTGTGAGCTGCAACCCCCAGAACTACACATGATGTGCTTACAACTCACAAAGCTAAACTCTCTCTGTCTTGTCAACCCACTTAAGCCATTTTATTGCAAGATCTATCTGAATAAACGCGATATCAACACGCTGAACGTGATTTTATAATTAATATCTCACAAAATGTTATGTATGCAAGCACTCTTGTCTTCTCAGTATTTGGATAATGACATCACTGTTAAAATTCAAGTTTGATAGATTAGGATTTAATTCAGAAAAAAACATAACTAAACTTTAATATTTAAATAAGCAACATATAATAATGTCCTCATATCTTTTTTTCTTCCATTATAAACAACTTTAAGGCAGGGGCGCATGGGCAAGTGCCTCATCCTTTCTCATGGCTGGGTACAGCCCTGTTAATGCGCTTTTTACATCTTACAAGAAAATGGCATTAAAGGAGGGAACAAGTGAGTTCAATAGACTATTTTGAACAGCGGCCTGACCAAACAAACAAAGAAAAAAATATCACTATAAAATGTAAACTTGTTTTACAACATATAGAATAGTAGGACCTTGATAATATTTTTGTTTGTTTGGTGAATCTCTTTATGCATTTATTCACTTTATGCGTAGGTAAAGACATTCTTCTTGTCACAGATTTTTACGAGACCGTTACGAGCGTTATTTCAGACTCGCTTGAAGTTTAATGTTTGCGGGTCACTATCCTCCTAAATTGCTTACCACGACTCCCTTGCAAATGAGGCCACCATCTCAATGCGTTAACTTCCTGCATAAATAATAAATACATAAATGGTGAATCAATGATGTGTATCTTATAAATATAATTTACTGATTTTATGTTAATTCAATAAAAAAAAAAAAAATATTAAAATGTTTGCATTTCACTTGATGTCCATTTTTAACATCCCACAATGAATTGCTAATCGCAGATTGAGCAGCATCTTTAAATCTGTTCAGGAACTGTGCATTCGCTCAAAGCCCATTTCACAATTTGATTATATTGTTTACTCAAGGACCGAAGAAGCTGTCTCTTCTTTTGTGTTTCGTTCTCTGCTTGTTTGATATTTTCCATTTCGAAATTTGAGCAAAATAATTTGTTCAAACACCGAAATAACCTTTCATTTCGTTCTTTGATAATTTGTCAATGCTCAAATTGATTTAACTTAAAAGCAACACATTCATGAGATCCTGCTGTACCTAGTCTGTAATGATCTAACCATGGTGAAATTGTTTTACCTGCATTTAATGGATATTGCACTGGACTTTTTTTAATAATATTTTTGGTCGAGGTTCATGTTTACTGTATGAAATTAAATGATAAAAAAAAAAAACATAATTTAATTACAATGTCTGTATCTCAGATGTTTGAATGCAGCTAAAGAGTTTATCATTTATTTTTTAAATTGAAGTTGGACATGGGTATTACTGCTTGAGGTTAAGAGATTGATGGCACTGGTAACCAAAGCCTTCTGTCTTCTCAAGGTACAGTATTGTGAAGTGCAAATACTATGCTGTAGGGGAAGGAGGGTTTTGTACAGTTCCCATGCTTTTTCAATGTGTCTGGAGTGTAGAGTGGACTGTCAGATTGTATGACAGCTTTGTTATGTTGACAGCACTGGAAGAAACTAAGCCAAAACACAAAACTCTGTTCACTTGTGACTGAAACCAAGAATGTAACAAAGGTCTCCTGGAAGGTTGAGACAGGGATTTGTACCACACTTCACCGCCCTGGGAAGAACAACTATTAACTATATAACCTTATAATGGAGGGAGAAGCATATCATTCATTTGCAGGTATCCAACTCCTGAAGTAATATTTAAGGTCATATTACACATGCACAGTCCACCTTTTTAGAGGTGTGTTAAAACCATGTAGTTTTAACATACAAGAAAGGATATTTACAGGACACAATTTCATTTCCTAAATCTAAGATAAGTGACATAGCAGAAGGCACAAACAATAAGAGAGAAGGGGGAACAAAATTACAGAAATTTGCAAAGTTTGACAAATGGTGGCCCATAGTTGCCACAAGCTAATGGCTTGCAATGATTAATAAGTGTACAAATAATTGCATTTCATTAAGATTGATGGCACTCCATTTAACCTCCTCTCCCATTTCAGCCCTAAAGTGGAAAGAGATGAAGTTCTCATCTATAATGGCTCCTGTAACGTCACTATAGCAACTGAGGCAGTGATGGAGTGCGAGTTGCCAAAGCAGCCAATCACTACAAAGATTACTGACATACTAGGGACAGAAAATTCAGGTATCATGATCTTTGTTTTTACAAGTCTAATAGAGAATATATTAGGACTTCTTAAATAAAGCAATTACACTTTAAATAAAAGTTCATTGAAGTAAAACACATTATAGCTTCTAAAAGTTTACCCTCTAGTTTACTTTCATTTTGTTTAGCAAGTTGACTACAGATATGGATTACTAATATTTATATAGTATGTATAATATTGACTTTATTTTAGGCAGTGTATCTTTTGTACATTGAAACTCTGTTCTTAACCATTGTCTAAATTCAGCAGCTAGGACAAAAAAATAAATAAACTAAACTGTATACAAATAATACCTTGGTAGTAAGTATCTTATCAAAAGGAAAACAAAACAATTCACAGAACTACCTATGTTTTGATATGTGTTATTTTGCTTCCTCCCAGTATAGACTGTTGCTTTCTTTTCATTTACTTCATATTTTAAAATTATACCATCTACGTTTTCCATGTATTATTTGTTTAATATCCCATTTATGTGTATTCTATATGATTCTCTTTTGTCTTTCTACATAGATCATTGTTTTCGAAGCTTATTAACTATTCCAACAAAAAAATATTCTCAAAAGTGTCAAGGCTGATTTTGAGTAAGTGAGATGGGGAGCATGTTAACATTGTGATATGCACTGAAGCCCATAGTAAAGCAGTGTGTACTGAAGTCTGTACAACACTAATAAACTTCCCCACCTCACTTCCTCACACGCCTTGATTAGTCTTCTGAGAAACATTTTGCTCTGGATTAGTTAGTAAGCATGACCAATAATTATCTGAGAAGAAACAACCACAAAGCATACAGAAAACACACATAAACAGATATTAAACAGGTGTTTTACTACTGGGAAATTGTAGATTAAATAAACCCTCCCTAAATTTACTTTAATGTGGTTCTCAGTGCATTTCAGCATTTTGTGAACTATAAAAATAAAATATATTCATTAACCATTTTCACCTGGGGCAAAGAGCTTCTGTTAAGTGTTAAGACTCTTTATCATAAGAATCAGTCTTTCTATTTTTCAACCGAAAGGGCACTGTTCATAAAGGTCAGAACATTAGAAATTAATTTAATATACTGGTTCATACCGGTATGTTTCAGTATAACAATGGTGGTAGAAAGTAATTAAATATACCATCACTGTCCATAGCCTTGACAGATATATTTTCTAACAAGATTTACATTCATGTTAAGTAGCAATTTACATTTTGCTCATTTTGGTCTGTTTCTGAATTGTATTTCACCATATATATATAATGTATACATGTCAGTCCTATGTGTCACATTTTACAATTTCATATTTACATACCGTAATAACAGAGCAAATCCCTAATTTATTAGGGATATCAGGACTCCTGGCTGGCTCGTATTAAGACTCTCTTGGGCAGAATCTATAGCTTTCCACTTCTCTCTGACACCTATAATATCATATATGATGTTGTGAACTATATTGATACAGACAGTGCATGTTTGATTTTCTTTAATACAATATACTACCCCATCCCCACCACCACCACCACTACCACTGTATCCAAAAAGGACAGATGGAAAATCAAATTACACTTGATAGGTTGTCTTCTTCCGTATGCTGTGGTCGGAAAATAAAAGCTATTTATATAGTACTGGTTATAAAGAAGCAGACACAAAATAAGTTATAGTTCATGGAAATAATCTAATTCATTAGTGACTGCCGTTTAACCATGCTGCATTCACAGTGTATCCCTTTTTCCAATATTGAATCGAACTGTAACATATTAACAGTAGTCTAACTATACTATGACATTTTATGTATCATTTCCCCCCCTAGTATAATAGTGAACATGAATTACAGGGCAGTATGTTTTTTTTGCCTTTGACTTAATAATTTAATACTAATGTATCTTTCCATAATCAATACAAACAACTTGACCGTTTGTTCTGTCTACTGCTGTTGTCAGAATCCACTCATTGAAAAAGGACAGGGCACTATTTATTGAATATACAGACTTACAAAGATAGGCAAAAGCGATTCTGTTTCATTTTCTGTCAGTGCCTTAGACACAAAACAAAGACAACTGATTACATTAGGGCACAATAATGAGACCATGAGGTCACTCTTGCAATAAATTCATAGAGATGATAAGAAATGTATTTTTAAAAGTCAAAAGGGACAGTAAGTTCTCAGTTAATGATGTTGCTGGCTAACCATTTATCAGGCGTCTTCCCCCGGTGTACACTTTGAGGTTTTTTTTTCGCCCAAATTATCTTGTTTTTCTATTTTTTGTTGTTGTTGTATGCAGGTTTTATTATGTTTAGACAGAAGTTAAACGTCCATGATGCAAAGTTGGTTAACTTGACAACCACAAATATGTAATACCAGTATCACAGTTCTGTTCTGAGTGACTGGAAATTGTGTATTTATCAGTGATTTTAGCTGGAAAAGATGTAATAAATATACAATCCCTGCATAAAAAAGCTACACAGCAGAATAATATAGTGCCTGTTTCAACTGATTATTCTTTACTTCTTCTTTTCTTTGTTTATTTTCCTTGTGTCTAAAAGCTTTCTCTGGCTAATGCATTTAAGGAGTGACTGGTAGTTTTTCATCTGCAGTAGTGGCTAGTAGCTGGCTTGTCGCTATAGATCCCTGGGAAATAAGCAATTGATTTTAAACAAGATGTACTGAGAAGGTAAAATATGCCTAAATATAATTTAACTAATAAGACACATTCAGTACAATGACTAACATGAAGAAATTGCCCTTCCTATATTTAAAGTATTGAAAAAAACATACAGTAGATGTGTGATCTGCATGTTTATACATAAGCATGTGCAACGAATACATCCTGATAACATAGAACCTCCTACTTCTATGGACATAAACTATACAAATAAAGAATATAATAATAGTCTGGTTGAATGTATTCTGACCCACAATAATAAGAAACGCTTGCTTGATAACTGTGGGAACTTATAGAATCTGAATAGCTTTGTACCTACGTTATTGTATACAAAAAACAAACAAAAAATCCATATAGAGAGGAAAATTGATTTTTAATTATAAGTTTGAGGATCTTGATTTTTATTAAAGCTGATGTGTTATATTGGAAATAATAAAAGAGTACTGCCTGGGTGAGTGTACTTGTAAATCCTTAAATATCTAATATGCTGTGCATGGTGAAACGAAACAGTAGAATATACTGAAGATCAGAGTGATATCAGTGTTTGGAAAGTAACATCGCCAAGGTTATTAAAAAAAAAGGATGTAGTAAACCAAGATGGCTTCCTTAGTAACCAGAGGCAGTGTAAGGAGATAAATGGTTGACCCTGGCCTGTGTCAGGTTAGGATTGATGCCACTATCAGCCCCAGTGCTTTCCCAATGATTTTTTCAAATCTCTGATAGAGTGTGTTATCTAGTTACTGGCATGAGGGCAATGCCCTGCAGGCAAAGAGAAGGTCAATCTATGAGGACAATCTTTGTTGGACTAAATGAGAAAAGGACCCAACAAAAAATAAAAAGCAGCTGCTAGGTCTATGGGATAGGATAAGCTAAATTGCTTCTCTTTAGTAGGATAGGCCCCAGGCCATGTTTACAAATTTAAGAGAAGAAATTGAAATATGTACTCCAACTAGTATAGTGCAGTGCAAGAATCCAAGAAGGGGAGTATGAAGATATCTTATGAGAAATGCAGCAAATATTCTCCAGAACTGCACTACAACTACATCAATTTCTACAAATTCAAATAATTGGATCACAGTGATCATGAAATAATAAAGAAAATGAAAAAAACAGGTATAGAAGTGAATGTTTTGATATTATAGTTAACAAACACAGATGACAAATAGGTACCAGCACTGACACAGAATACAAATCAAACTATTATATATGTATCAAATGGATATTTCACTAGGTTTACATTTTACTATCTGGGCCATAAAAAAAAAGATCCTTGGTGTTGAAGTTAAAGCTTTCTACACATATCCAAATGTACTCTAAAACTCATATTTATAAAAGGATTACTGTGCAGTTAAGTTTACAGAATTGCCAAAGTTTTTAACAGTAGTCTACTTTTTTCAGACCTGTAATTACTATAAAATGTTAACATATGATGAATAAAACACAAACAAATGACCTAAACTGTGTTTTTCATTAACCATTTATGCTCCTGTGTACTACATACCCATGTTCAATATGGAGATAAAAACTTTTTTTTTTTTCAATGAAAACAAAAACGCTGCTAATAACAATAATCATCAGTAAACAGCAATTATCAAATAAAACTCAAACAACATCAAAACGTGTGCCATCGTCGACTTGCTATGTGTCATTTATTGAAATGTTCAATACAACAGAACCTGGGGTTGCCTTCGCAACCACTGCACATTTTTCTTGTGTCCTTTTTTTTCTTTTCATTTTCGTAGCAGACCCTGCACCATTTTTTGCGGTCTCTGCTTCCCTTGTGTTGGGGAGATAGTCACAAGTGCGTGTACACATCTACTTTGCGCAGGCATTGTGATGGATCCGGCTGCCACAGACGCCTGCTTTATTGCCTTGTACCCAGTGCTGTGTTTTGATAGTATTTCGTCACAGCACTGCCATTTCAAACCAAACAGTTTCCCATTTGCAGTTGGCTTACCTGTGAAGCTAATGTACCTTTAGGGTCCATTAGGGTGTTGGACGTTTGTGCTCCCCCTCGTGTGTGCTGGAAGCTTGGTCCCCTCCCACGTGGGCACTGGACGCTCAGGCTCCTCCCTCATGGGCACTGGCGATTGTCCTGCCTTTTTCCAGGGATAGCTGCTTCTTCCTCTTCAGGGCTGCCAGTTGTTCCTTTTCCTCCCGAACAAGGACCTCCTCCGACAGCTCTCCGGAGAACCCATCGGGCTGTGGGCACTTCTGCCATAAATGGCCGTAATGCTCACAAAGCCCACACCAGCCTTGGATGTCTGGACATTCCTTCCAGTGGTGGTGGTTCTCCTTCCCCACAGTACGCACAATAATACCACTGCTGGAGTCCTTTCCCCCGGTACATTTCTTTTCCAACACATGCGACAAAAAACATTTTCTTCAAAAAGATTCACCCGCAGTACTTCTCCTGGCCTGAGTGATGGTGGCACGGTTATCCTGGTTCTGATCCTACTTCTTACACCACATGTAATAGGATAGCTGGTGTGGTGACATCAGGCCAGGAAATGCAGGACACAGAGTGATGAGTGAATTGTGCTGGTGTGCAGATTTATTGCAAAACAAAAGGTTTAAACAGAAACAAAACACTTATACAAAACAAAAGGCATGATGGCCAAAACAGACAAGTAAAATAAATCAACAAGTAGCGTGCTGGTGTAAACCCAACACGGGTAGCAATTGTTATTATTTTATGTTTTAATTCTCTATAACTCTTGGATCTCGTTCCATCTCTGAACACACCAACCCCCAGTGAGTGATTTGTGCCTTTATATATATACAGCTGTGCCGGGTCTCAATTGCTAATTAATCATTCACTTGAATCCCGGCAGGTGAACTGATTTGTGCAATCCCCGTGCCCACATACTAATACACACTTTACTCTGCACGTGAAGTGATTGTGCAACCGCCATGCCTAAATACAAATATACATTTTAAATCACCCATGGTACATAACCCACACTTCATGCACCACTACATACATACATATAAATATAAACTACGCACAGGGGAGGGGCACCTTGCCACAATTTCCTAGAAAATAGTACCAGGAAAATACTAAATAGTAGACAACAAATCAGGTATAAATCAGTAAGAAAAAATCCTATAATTTTTTGGTAAAATTTGGACTAAACCGGAAATGCGGAAGCTAAATATAATCTATCTACTGTATGTACTGTTGCCCTACATCCACCAGCAATTTCGGTTAGAGAACTATTTCGTTTTTTAAAACCAAAAGATCCAACATACAGAGGCATCAAATATTTCTTATGATGATTACAGACTATATTTTAATTATCTAAACAGCAGCCGTTCTAATAATAAACCTCACCAGTGATGTTTTTCACAGAGAATCTGTATTTTAATGATCTAAAGGTAGTTTACAGGTAAGTGACATTCCCAAAATCAAACTAGAGGCTGTCTAAACAATCTATAGTCTAAAGTCTTAATGCTGCAATTAGGTCTTTTAACCTACTGCAACACAAGAAAAGGGATTCAGTGATAATGCTGCTAGGTTAGTTAGTACTTATTTAAACAGCTGTCTTAATAGAGTTGAATTGCCATTTTTACTGTGGAACAGTAGCAGGCATACTGTGGTGTTTCTATTAATTCTGGCAGTGAAAAGGCTAAACTAATCTCTTATAATTCCCTGTCTAGCAGTTTTGCTGCAATAGACTGCGATAGACGTGGTTTACATGCAGTTTAGTAACTCCAAATTCCCTCTCCATTGTCTTGAGAATATGATATAGCACTCACATACCATGCACAAAAATATGGTTCGACTTAAAATGGTGGGTCAACCCCCCACGCTAATAAACAGAGCAAATTGAGTAACATTTTCTTCTTTTGCATGGCAACAAGTTCGAAAGCCCTACCATATTCACGAGACTTCAGCAGTAAAGATCTCGTTTGTGACGTCACCTCACCCAACTTTCTACTGAAATGTCGTACCAAGAAACTCTTAACAGCTTAGATCTGCTGAAAGTAGCCCTGACAAGCTTTGTTGTCCAAATAAGAATAAATAAGCATACATAGGGGGCTTAAAGTTGAGACCACCTTCATATGATAGCCTACAATTATATAACATTTCAAATGATTGTCATTTGCAGGTGACTCTAGAAATGATGGTGCTTTGTAATGTAATTGTTTTATAAAAAAAAAAATACAGAAATACTGCAGCTAATACAAAGTAAAAAAAATAAAAAATAAATAAATAAATAAAAAACTCTTTGCAAAAAATATAGCCTAACCCTTTGGAATATAGTTTTATTATCTGCACGATTGGAGATTGGATAGCTGACTCCTTTAAGATCAGGACTTTTCAGTCATTTAACATAGCACCTATCGTGTACCAAGAAGAAAAAGTCCTGTTTGTAACCCAACATCAATGTATTAAATTAGTTTAGCAGGGAATTTGTTTTCAGTGGTGTATTATTGCTGTGGGCTACTGACCTCAGCACCAGGCTAGATAAGCCAGCGTGTCTAGAGTTGAAGTGAAATCTCTTAAACCTAATTCATAGGGCAAGGTTTGTTTCACAAGCACAGTAATAGGTTTTTTTGGGAGGGGGAACTGTTGGTTCCACGAATTTCTTCAGAGACAAATGTTGGCCTTAAGAAAGTTACACAAATGCCCAAAGTGGATTAAGCTCAGAAATGTGTTGAATTCCTATCACTACTGGTAGACACCAATAACAAAATATATTACGGCATTCTACTGGGGAGAGCCATGCACTTGCCCTACAGGATTTTGGATTCAGGTCTTCTTCTTCTTCTTCTTCTTCTTCTTCTTAATGTAAGAACATTGTGTAGCAGGGAATGTGGCCGAGTAGAGTACATTTTGACTGCTAATTTGATATCATTACATTTTAGCTCAGTTTGTAAACTATCATATAGATCAGAGTTGATGAAGCTACCCTTCTGAAGGGAACCTTGTATTATATGTGTATAAATATATTTGCAGCCTTTACAAAAAGGTAGCATGGGATTACAATAGTAGTACCATGGTAATGCATCCATGGTATTACTACTCAACAAGATATAAGTAGGCATACTGTTAGGCGCTGATACGTTACCTGTGCCAACAGGGACCTAACGAGATGCCTTATAGTGTCCCTTCATCGAGTGAAATGGGTTTTGAGAAGAAACTGTTATGGGCTTGAATGCTTTGTTTCTTTATGTGTGGACCTTTTGCAACAGTTGTGATAAATAGAAAGGCATCACTGCTGAAGTCTCATGAATGTGGTATACACTGTTACACAATCTGAAGTCTTCTTGTAAACCCATTTTAAGAATGGTGAACTTTGTCAATAGTCACGCAAGGCCAAATTTGAATGCTAACAGAAACATTGAAATATACCCTCCCATATTTTAATATTATTATTATTATTTATTTCTTAGCATATTAATCAGATCACTGGAATTTTAAAGGAACATTTCTGTCGCTAAAAGAATACTACATGTGAACTAAAATTGCTCGAAAGGTACTACCAAAATAGCGTGACAGCAAAAGTGACATTTTTTATTGTTGTACATAAACCAACCCTTAAGAGTGTGGTAGTATGGCTTCAACTTTATCAAGATAAACATTGCGGATTAGGTGACACTCTTTAAATACTTCAGGTCATATTTAGTTGTGGAAAAGTATGTGTAAGGTAGAATAAAGGGGAACAACATTTAGGCAATAAAGAGAATTTGTTAAATAAACATTGCAAGCTCCTGTCGGATGTACAGACCAGTTGCTCTAGCAATCTAACCAACACACTGTAACAAGGCAGTATCTCCAACTAACCCCCTCAGGGTGAAACCAAATCAAACCTACCTTGGTAATTTCGCTTGAGGATGCCAGTAAAAAAAAATAACGAAAACAAAAAACAATGCTGACATACTCCCGCAGCACAATAACAGACCAAGTTTGTATAATCGGGTGCTGTGTTTGCCTCAAGGGAAAATTGCTGCCCTTTACTGTGGATCTGTCTGGCATGTTACAATACTATTTGCATACTTGGTGTCGGAAAAAAAAAAAGAAAAAAGAGATGTCTGGTCTTACTTGTAGGTTATAATACATACATTACTGTATTGCGTTTTTGTTTCATGTTTTAATAGTATGTTTTCATTACTTTTTTTATGAAACCTCTGGTAAACAAAGTTATTATTTAACTACTCAAGAAACACATTCATTTTACCCCAACACCTGAGGTTACAGACATAATCCATTACAGCTTCCTTGTGCAAAATACAGTGTTGGGATGGTGACTACTTTAGATTTAGTTTGATTTGTGTTGATGGTAAAAATGTACAACTATATATATCCTTATATATATTTACCGGTATATGTATATGTATATACCCTTAAGTATTACATATTTCCTTTTAAAGGCTGTGGGCCATGTTCACAAAGTTATTTAAATAAGCAGTTTTTTATGCCTATTAGGAATAACACCTTTGACCCGGACAGTCCAGGAATTGGCATCTATGTCCGGGTGGCAGGAATTAACAAGCCCGGATGCTCTAATCTCCAGGTTTAAGCGAAATGCATAAGAAACACCAACCTTCCTTTAATATTTTTGACATACATTAGTTGCTTAAAGGATTTCTACAATCTTATTAGAATTGTACTGTTTAGTACTGATCTGTACGTCATTAAAATGCTGGGGACAACAAACGTGATGTATACAATCCAATACAGTACTTAGCTGACGTGTGGTTCAGGACCCGTGTGGTTCACACCCTCAACTGGAAAATATGGCAGTCATGGCAAATTTCACCCCCCACTCAAGTAATGTGACAGTTCAGTTTTGCGATTAAGAGTCAATAGAAGGGTCCCCGAGTGTTTCATCCAGTTAAAGCGCTGCTGCTGGGAGCACAGGGTGAGTCATACATCTTGGACGGCGGTAGTTTGCGTCCAGGCTGTGCAAAGAGGCTGAACTTTGCTGGGAACTCTGAAGGGGATCTCACATTGGCTCTGCCGCTCCCAGCGAACCCTACTGGCCAGACACCAAGCACATTCAGAATGGATAAAAGCAGTGCTGATCTCTGTTCTCTGAGATCAGTAGCCCACCCACCTCTGCTCTGGATTTCTCGCGTAAAAGCGATTATGGCTTCAGGCTTGTGAGATCGGAGGACTCTCGCGCGCCCTCAGAATGTGTGTACTGTGTGGGGACCGACTGTGGTGAGGAGAAGAAAAAAAAAACATAATTGGACATTTTAAATTGGGGGGAAAAACAAATAAAAATAATAATTGGTCATTCTAAATTTTTTTTAAAAAGTCAAGAGTAAAAAGCAAAAAAAAAATACTTTTGCATTGTTTTATTGGTATTTTATCATAATGTTTATCGTAGTATTGCTTTTGTTAATCATCTCTGGATGTTTGACATTACATTGATCTGCATGTGATTAAATGCATACATTTTGCAGTAAACGCAAAAATACATAAAATATGATTTAATTACAATATATAATGGTATTTAAACCATATAAATGCACTGAGGTATAATATGCTTTACATATTTAGCTGTAGCTCAGTTATTTGTAACATTAAAAAACCTGAACCAAATTTGAGTACATTTTGACTTCTTTTGTCTCATTTTACCGACGAGCAACCAATAGTGCTGTTGTTTTGTAGTTTTTAACATATATTAATAACGTTTGTTAATATTTATTATAGAGGGGGTGACATTTGCCATGACATAACGCCCGGCTGTAAAATAATTCTGACCATCACAAACAGGCTTTTCAGGCTCAGAAATCCAGTGACTCTGGAAAAATTATTTGTGAAAAAAAGAGGTCGCTTCAGAAATTGCATTAACTTACCACAAGCATTAAGGGCTATTCACACTATAGCGTTTATTCACTGCGTTTTTTACGCCCAACATTTTGCTGCTATTTTTGTATTCAGACTTGCGCTTCAAATATCACAGGCAAGATGGGGTAACGTCTGATTGTAGCAGTGCAGAATATCTTGTTCTTTATGATAAGCAGCACAAGAAATATCTCGATAAAGAATACAAACAGAAATTATGGGAAAATATGAAGAATTCAGAAAGTAAGCACTATTGGTATGTTACAATAAACACACTGTTTTGACTACAGGTTTTCGTTAAATGTCCGGGTGTCGCTTCTAGAAAGTGCCATGAGATACTGCAGCACATTACATATATTCCACGCACAGTTGAGATACCCATCCTATAGCTGTATGCTATGGTTGTGAAGGAGTCACCGGGAACAAGGTATCTGTGAGAAATTAAAAAAAAAAAAACAAAATTAAAAAAACATCAGAAAGCATCGAAATGATTGTGTTTGGTAGTCATATCTGTATTTCTAATTTTGTTTCAATGTTGTTGTTGCCAGTAACATTGTTTAAGATTATTTGTTATCAATACAGCGGCCGATCTGACACTAACACATGCTCCCTTTTTATTGGCACCCCGGCGCAGGGTGCCCATTCGCTCCACACACACCCAACCTATTGGGGCTACCCGCTCAATATATATATATATATATATATATATATATATATATATATATACACTGTATATATATATGATAACCTCTTGAATTTCATAACTATGTAAATTAATACTGCAGAATTGGTAGGATATGCTATACACATACATACACGTTTGTGTAAATATTTCTTTCTCTTCTTCGGAGCAATAACCATACGGCAGCTTGCACCCGATCCATATTGCTTTCAGATTATATCCAAATTTAACAAGACAGAGTGGTGATCGCTGTGTTTTTCTTCCAAAAATCGAACCTGTTTTGATTTTTTTGTTTTACCACAGCGGTTAAGCTCAAGTGTGAAAGGTACTAATTCAGTTCCATAGGTTCGATTTTTTCCCTAGAAAACGCAGCGAATAAACGCTCTGGTGTGAGTAGTCCTTTACTCATCACCACAGCTACTTGTCTCAGGTAAGATTAGCCACTAATGTACCTTGATATAGCTACTATTTTTCTGTTAAACGCTGTTAAACGGTAAATTTACATTATAATGAGAGCTTGATGTTTTGAGGTTTTATATTTGGTCATGTGACGTCCCTTTAAACTTATTTTGAGCCGATTCTGTTCCCTAATTAAACTGAGAAAAAGTTGTTAATTACAAAACAATGGGTGCGTTCACGACACTTTTTTGCCGGTTAGATTGCAGACGGGAGTCTGCGTGTAACGGCACAGTCTGTGCAGACGGAGCATGGACAGCTTTGGTAGATGCACAACAGTTTTGAGCAGAACCAAAATGGAGGTGGTGTTGAGAGAAATTCTAATCGCAGAAGAAGTGGATGCAAACAAAGTTCCCTTTGTGTTCCACCAGCTTCATAATTTACAGCATGATCAGAAAATGTATAGTAGAAACAGTCCTTGCTATAAAGAGATAATATAAACATATGTTTTGTGATGTGAGACAAATTAATGAGTATTATAACGGGCAGGATTCCCCCCGCCCTCTCACAAAGGGGTTGTTAGACAGTACTGTATTTTGATCTGGGACAAAAATAGTTCAAATACTTGTACATATGGTCACATATCTCACTTCAACTACCTGCTATTAAAGCTGATTTGTTCTCTTAATTCAAAGTAGGCTATTCCCTGTCCCTGATAGCCTTTCATCAATAACCAATTACACCTGCTGAAAATAACAGAGCGGTTTTAGGTTCATTTCAACAGTTTAGCATTATTTTATTTTTTTAAATTTGTCGTATTCGTATAATTTGTCGTATTCGTATAATTTGTCATTTTCTCTTTATTAGGATGCAGATACAGCTTAACAATTAATTAACATTTAACAGGAGGTAGAGATTTGGAAAATTAAAACCGAAAAGTTCATGCCCTAATTAAAATGAACTAGTGAATTGTGCAGGCATGTATTACTTTACTGTATCTACTATGGCTTGCAAGTTTGATTGCTAGAAACATCACCAGCACAATACTGTGTATACTGCATGATTACTGATTTGTATTGTGTTAAACTGTATTACAGTATACAGTATTTTGATAGACCTAGGCCAGTGGTTCCCAACCTGTGGCCCGTCAGTAAACTCCAGGTGGTCCGCAAACAACTCCCAAAATTCGGTTCACAGTTTTAAGCAGCACAACAAATGCACTTGTGATCGTGTAAATACAATCATGCTGAAGTGTCATTCTGGGCCCGTGATTGGGTAAACATGATTGAAAATGCACTTTGTTTCCTTGACTTGCTGGGCCACCATAAGTTGCAGTACAGTTTGTTAACGAATATCATTGGATAGGCGAGGAATTGAATTTCACTGCCTGCTTGTTTGTTATATCGTGTGACATCAGAGACATTTTCAACCGTACAGAGAAACAAAACATGAAAAAAGAACTTGTTTACAGCTAACACAAAATGTGAAAACACTGTCCATCTGATGTATTTGATTTATAGTTATATTAGAACATTATTCTGTCACATGTGTTTTAATATATATGTTTTTACAACATTTATAAATATCAAGAAACGAGTGGATATAAGCAGATATTATTTCATGAACTAAATTTGTCTGGTACTTTTTTTCCTTATTACTGATAAGAATGGAATGAATGAACTATTTTATTTATAAATATTTATTTTGAGAAAATAATTGAGAGTAATAGTTATTGGCGACTCAGTGAATGCAATACCATGCTTTAGAAATGGATACAATAATTTGCTACACTAGTAGGTAACGGTTGCGGGGACCAGCGTAGGAATTTTAAACGTTTAAACGTATAAACGCTAAAGAAGCGGTAATAATAATATGCTAGACGTATAACCGGTCACGTGACAAATGTCACCAAATGCATATTTTTTTATGAATTAATAATTTATCATCAATAGCCTGTCGCGCCATAGTTAGGGCAGTTATTATAAAAAGGAAGGGGTTCGGCAATTGCCTCCAAGTAGCTTTTCTAATTGGTGCAACAGAAAGATTGACACTGGGGCGAGATTTATTCTAGGTCGATTTGGCACTTCATTGGTGCAATGTGTGTGTTCATACCTGTAGTAGGCGTGGTATGGTATCAATTCCACAGTGGGGTTAAATAATATTAATGACAAGCATTTTTTTTTCTGAGTTTGTTCTATATTTAAAATGGCATCTCTAAACAAAGGAAGCCAAGCGTTTTTTCTGAGTTTGATCTATATTTAAAATGGCATCTCTAAACAAAGGAAGCCATGAGAAGCCGGATGAGAAAACCGTGATATGTAAATAATTATGCCAAACAAAATTGCCGTACCACAAAAACACAGTTTGAAATGAAAACATTCAGAATTATTGTGGATGGAGCTACTGATGGCAATAAAAAGCAAACATCCGTAACAACATTTGGTATAGATTTGGCCGAACATTGGGCGTGATCACGTTATCCCCTATGAGGACAGTGCGTGTGAATCGTGAATGCAGCAGTTTTGAAATCGATGTAAGATTATCCCAATACTGTGCCGACCCATAAAACAATAACAGCGAGGCTGGAAAAACTTAAAGAAAGTCATGCTGCAGCTGTTCATACACAACTTTCAAAGGGAGAAAAAGTTGCAATTACTACAGAATATTCCCATAGGTGGAAGGCTTTTTTCACTTGAAATTGTTCTGTAAGCTTTTGGACCGAACGGCCGTTTATGTTTAGTACAGTTTTTATTTGTATGTTGGAACTACTGTACTAAAGTTAAGAACCCCTGAGACACAGTTCAAACAGGTAGGCCAGGCATCTCTTTTTACAATTGAATGTAAAGTTGTGTGGCTACGTGAATCTGAATACTTTACGTAATTTAGTAATACTTGACTATATACAATTAACTGCACAAGAAGGCAAACATTATATTAATTACTTAATATATTACTTGATTCTGTGTTAATTTGGCATTTAAAATAGGACTTGTGACAATGTTTGGGAGGTTAATGTACACTAGTACAGTATGAAGAGGAGAGTGCCGTTTGATTCGAGTACTGGAAATTATAATGCTCAAGTACTCGTCTCGAGCAGCAATAGATCTAAAAAATCCCACCCCTACTATCAAAGACCGCAAACTTTTAAATCTCTGGGGCAAACTTTTTAATATCAGTCACAGTGTGCTTTAAAATTCCAAAATATTGTGGCATTTTATCCCTGGTAATTACCTTTTCCAGAAGTGAAAGTATTTCCAACTTTTTTTCAATTGTAACACAACTTGCTTTCACACTGTACAGTGAGTGATGTTCATCTCTTCTTCTTTTTTTTTTTTTAAAACCATATAATTTTTGGCAAAGTTACTTATAACAGAAAAAAACCTACAAAAAAAACCTAATAGGTTCCTGTTTTTGTTGTTAAATGGAAATCAATCAATAAAGAGTGTGTGTGTGTGTAGATATGGTTTAAACGTTTAAACACTGACATTGCAAAGAGTTTAAACGTTCATAAAAATTTACCAAAACCACATTCCTAGACCAGCACTGGTATTTATATTTACTGGATCCAAGGACGACCCAATCCCCAGTGCATTATTTGTCAGGAGGTTTTGTCAAACAAAACTCTTAATCCTGCAAAATTAAGATGCCATTTATCTACCAAGCATTCAGAATGTGAAAAACAAAACACTTTTTTTCAAAATGTAAAATGACAACATTCCTTGATGAACTGGTAGCGAAGATTCAAGCCTAGGAATCTCATTAAGTCAGGTATGTTATATAAATACTTTACTTTCTACATGTGCTTATACATGTACACATACAAATTATTTTCAAAATGCTGTAGTGAAAAAAGTAGTCTGTGGGAAAAATCCAAACACCAGGGTGGTCCCTGCATTGAAAAAGGTTGGAACCACTGACCTAGGCTGACTGGAAAATAGGTCCGGGCTTGGTCTGTGGAAAAGGTGACAACCCTGGTGCCTATATACAGAATATATAAATACAATATTGTTAAATAACTTGTGAATTAAAATGTTGTGAATAGGGCCCTATATTCCATTTTATTTCTAATGGATCTTATTTAAACAGAATATTGATATTAACATACTGTATCTGTATGCTTTAGTATATTTCCTATAACCCAAGCGTTGTTGTTTTATCCTAGACTACACTATATTTATACAGAAGTCTCTTGAGTGTCATGTAAAATTTGCCAAATGGTTCAGTTTGGAAACCATTTTACATGAAGTACCTTAAGGTTTTATCTGCAAATGTTTTAAAAAGGTATTACAGATTTATAAAAAAATGTGTTACACAGTGGATAATGGACATTTCAATGGATATATTATAGCTCCAATTCCAAACCTTTTAAATTATCTTCATGAGTGGTTTTGTGCTAAGAGCTGTTAGTTTGCATCCATTACAGTTACGACGTCAAACATAATTACTGATGACTTTTTTCAAACTACAAATGAAATAGGTAAAGTTGCCATGTTCAAGCCAGCAAAATACAAAGCATTTACTGTTTAATAGTGCAATCTCACATTAGCATGTATGAAATAACTATTATTTAGAGCTTAGAGCTACATGCCTTAAGCCTGCAGCAAGTAATTCATTTTTACATTGACAAGTGAGTTGGTATTCCTTTCTTGGAAATTGTCTAAACTGAAACAGTCTGGGGTGTGTCTATGTTTTAATTAGTTACATAGGTTTGCCTGACATACTGTATCCTCCAAACCACCTTAGTCTCTATTTGAATCTTTTCTTAAACAGGAAGAATGAGACATAAGGTAATCTTTATGAAAGTCTAGGTATCTTTCCCCCGGAAGCCAGAAGAACACACAGCTGATTTGTGCTAATAAATAGCAGGATTGCATGATACTAATTCCAGTTCACATCTGGCTCTGTTGCTAAAATATACTAAAAGTCATTACTGATAGACTGTGCTGCTCAACAGTGAGCCATAAAAATAAATACGATTTGGGTTTAAGATACAAAACTAGATTTTATTAAATTTTATTAAAGGAAGTTACCATGTCTATCTGCCAGCAAACTCTCTATCTTTGGAATTTGCAATATTCACAGAATTCTAAAGATGTATTTACAAAAAAAAATGTTTAGTGTGTGTTCCATTATTTGGTTATAATTTAAAGTGTGTTTACAGTACTTTAACCATGTGTTGCCAGTATTTTATTTCAATTAATCCATAATCTGTATGTGTACCCATTTTTAAACACATTTTTACCAGTCAGAATTTTGCATGTCAATGCAGCCATATTTCTTCAGTTTACATATACATACTCTAAAACTCAAACTGCTAAATACTGAAATAAACAAAATGTAAACATAATGATCACACACAAATATATATATAGCTAAATAATTAGATATTAATGTATATGTTAATTCTGCAACATCCTTGTTTAATCCTAAAACACCATTGAAAAGAGCTATGATGCTCAATATATTTCTCTTGGTTACCAAAATAAATAAAACACATTCTAAACCGGGTTTAAATAACAATGCTGTGCTTTTAATGATGCAGTTCCCATTTAAGATGGGCATTCGCATGTACAGTTCTAAGTTCCTGAGATCCATGTCGTTTTTTTGTTCTGTGGATTCAAAAAGGCATTCTAAGGTACATCTTAGGAACTGCTGTTTTTGCCACTTTCATTTTTGTTGCGTGACATATTATAGTAAATGTATTGTGTTTTCTAAGCTATTAAATACAGTAGATGTCACAGTGACTGCAAGTACTGTGCTTAGTTAGTATATGATACAGACATCTTTAGATTTGGAGATTATACTGTAGGTCTTGTCCTTTTATCCAGAGTTTCTTTGACCTTGATGTACGGTAAGTCTAAAAAAAAAATTACCTAGAGGCAAGCTGACTACACACTAAAAAGGTAGGTTAATCCTACTTGGTTAGAGAAAAATAGCCATGGGGACCAAAACAAGCCACTGGGTCCATGCATTAAGATAGAGATGAGATGGGCATCAACAGTGTCAGCCCATCAACAGTGTCAGCAGACAGTGCCCCTGCAGCACTGAGCAGAATGGGGATATACACATAGATACACTCTGGAGAAGTAGACTGGAGGTTCTAAATGCTTACTTTGCTTAGTAACCAGTCAAGGCCAAATCATGTCAGTCAGCACAGCCCAAAAGAAAAAGTTCAGTTTTGTATGTTTTCAAGGAAAAAAATGTAAATTGTTTTACAACTTTAGTAGCTCAGCTATCCGGTAGGTTTCCCATTAAGAGCAGTTGCGGCATCAAACGATCAGTGGTTACTGATTGTTTGATACAGGTGGCCTTGTGGTCCAATGGTTAAAGAAAAGGGCTTGTAACTAGGAGGTCCCCGGTTCAAATCCCACTTCGGCCACTGACTCATTGTGTGACCCTGAGCAAGTCACTTGACCTCCTTGTGTCTTTTGGGTGAGATGTAGTTGTAAGTGACTCTGCAGCTAATGCATAGTTCACACACCCTAGTCTCTGTAAGTCGCCTTGTATAAAGGCGTCTGCTAAATAAACAAATAATAATAATACTAAAAAAAAATATGACTCAGACTTGAGTCTGACTGAAGTCCACAATTTTTCGTACTTGGAATTCGTACCCATGGTATCTGAACTCAAGATGTTGCGAATAGTACTCGGGTGCGAGACAGCATTCATACGATTCAGTAAACTGGATAAACAGGGAAACCTGTTCAGTATCACAAAAAATGAACTAGAAGATTTTGTGGGACCAGTATGAGAATACAAAACTAGCCAATATGTAAGATGCATGTTTCTTGTACAGTTACACAGATTGTGGTGTGCATTAAACAAAAGTTTAGTTTTATATATACTGTATGGGTTAAGAATTCTTTGGTGGGAGCCCGGACTCGAGACGTTTTCTTGTCAAACTTGGACTCGATTCTGTAAGTCAGCATCTTCTCAACATAAACTCAAGTAAGATTTGGGACCTTAGGGATTAGGTCGGCAGGGCAATCCACGGTTCACTACGCACAAGCAACCCCTGTGGCTGATTGGCTCCACTGCAGACCCGCAGGCGCCCTTTCAGATCTGTGTTGTCCTCCGGCGCTATAGGTCTGGTGGCTTCACTGTGGCTCTGCAGTGAGAAAAATGATTGATGGGCAGGAACACGTTTCGGAGGACGCGTGTTTCAGCCTCCGTTTCCTGAGTCGCTGGGGGGTTGCAGTGGTGAACCGGGATAAAAAAAAAAAATTGGGCATTACAAATTGGGGAAAAAACTGGGGTAATAACCGTTGGTGATGACTAAATAAAATTTTTACAAAAAGTCATGTTTCTGGGCTGATGCTCCATAACGAGAATAGCATACATGTTTTAAAACATTTATTTATCCTTTCAATTTTAGTCATTTTGGTACAAGCAGTGCAAAATAATTTAATAAAAAAACTTTTTTTTTTTTTTTTTCTTTCTTGATCTTGTCAGAGAACGTGAAACTGTTTTGGAGGCTACGTATATGCCAACATGAGAATGATATAACCTATCAAAATGTAACCATAAATGTGTCCGGTATGACAAAACTTGCTAAATATCTCCTAAGGCTGATGCTTACTGATCAGTATTCTTGGCAAATTACTTTACAAAATAACTGTACGGAACAAAAAGCATTTGCTTTCAGTGCCAAAAACATACTTACTGTACAGTGGCTATCTATATAAAACATAACTGACAGCAATATGAATATTTCAGGACAGCAACGTCATGCCAAGTTGTGAATACTGTCTGCTTAACTTGTTACTTACTGGGCCAACTGCATTTCATTTTTAGGTTGCACGTAATTTACATTTTAGTCTTTTATGAAAAAGAGTCCTTAGTCCTTACTATTCAAATCATATATACTGTATATATATATATATATATATATTTTTTTTGTTATGCCGGGGCGTTCAGTTCTGACTTTCAACCTGGGTATTTAGCTCTTCTTGCATCACCAGGTGCCTTATAGAAAGCATGTTATATTGTGGTGTTCTGTACTAAGTTTAATATGACTTAACCCTGTAATGACAATTTGTGTATCACATATGATACAATGCTTAGCCACCCCTGTATTATATACACTACCGTTCAAAAGTTTGGGGTCACTTAGAAATTTCCTTGTTTTCCATGAAAACATACATGAAATGAGTTTGAATAGGAAATATAGCAAAATAAATAGGAAATATAGTCATTGACAAGGTTAGAAATAATGATTTTTAATTGAAATAATAATTGTGTCCTTCAAACTTTGCTTTTGTCAAAGAATCCTCCATTTGCAGCAATTACAGCCTTGCAGAACTTTGGCATTCTAGTTGTCAATTTGTTGAGGTAATCTGAAAAGATTTCACCCCATGCTTCCTGAAGCACCTCCCACAAGTTGGATTGGCTTGATGGGCACTTCTTACCATACGGTCAAGCTGCTCCCACAACAGCTCAATAGGGTTGAGATCCGGTGACTGTGCTGGCCACTCCATTATAGACAGAATACCAGCTGACTGCTTCTTCCCTAAATAGTTCTTGCATAGTTTGGAGCTGTGCTTTGGGTCATTGTCCTGTTGTAGGAGGAAATTGGCTCCAATCAAGCGCCGTCCACAGGGTATGGCATGGCGTTGCAAAATGGAGTGATAGCCTTCCTTCTTCAAGATCCCTTTACCCTGTACAAATCTCCCACTTTACCACCACCAAAGCACCCCCAGACCATCACATTGCCTCCACCATGCTTGACAGATGGCGCCAAGCACTCCTCCAGCATCTTTTCATTTGGTCTGCGTCTCACTTAATGTTCTTCTTTGTGATCCGAACACCTCAAACTTAGATTCGTCTGTCCATAACACTTTTTTCCAATCTTCCTCTGTCCAGTATCTGTGTTCTTTTGCCCATCTTAATCTTTTCTTTTTATTGGTCAGTCTGAGATATGGCTTTTTCTTTGCAACTCTGCCTAGAAGGCCAGCATCCCGGAGTCGCCTCTTCACTGTTGACGTTGAGACTGGTGTTTTGCGGGTACTATTTAATGAAGCTGCCAGTTGAGGACCTGTGAGGCGTCTGTTTCTCAAACTAGACACTCTAATGTATTTGTCCTCTTGCTCAGTTGTGCACCGGGGCCTCCCACTCCTCTTTCTATTCCAGTTAGAGCCAGTTTGTGCTGTTCTGTGAAGGGAGTAGTACACAGCGTTGTACGAGATCTTCAGTTTCTTGGCAATTTCTCGCATGGAATAGCCTTCATTTCTCAGAACAAGAATAGACTGACGAGTTTCAGAAGAAAGTTCTTTGTTTCTGGCCATTTTGAGCCTGTAATCGAACCCACAATTGCTGATGCTCCAGATACTCAACTAGTCTAAAGAAGGCCTGTTTTATTGCTTCTTTAATCAGCACAACAGTTTTCAGCTGTGCTAACATAATTGCAAAGGGTTTTCTAATGATCAATTAGCCTTTTAAAATGATAAACTTGGATTAGCAAACACAACGTGCCATTGGAACACAGGACTGATGGTTGCTGATAATGGGCCTCTGTACGCCTATGTAGATATTCCATTACAAATCAGCCGTTTCCAGCTGCAATAGTCATTTACAACATTAACAATGTCTACACTGTATTTCTGATCAATTTGATGTTATTTTAATGGACAAAAAATTTGCTTTTCTTTCGAAAACAAGGAAATTTCTAAGTGACCCCAAACTTTTGAACGGTAGTGTATATATTTTTTTAAATCCAGCCTCACAAGCCACAATTGTTCATATGCAGTAGGTCTACATTATGTGTTGCATGGACATGAAAAAAAAAAATGTACAAGAAACAAAATCTAGTTACATAAATAAAGTAGCTGTTTATATTTCAAAAATGCTTAGGCATTACAGGGTTAAGGTTTGTTTTTTATTCATATTTACATGACAGGCAGTTGTAATATTAAGCAACATTTGTTCTGCGTGTTTCGATACCCTGGAGTAAAAGGCTGATGCCTGTAGAGTGAATGAACACCTGCAATGCTTTAAAAAAAAGTTAATAGTATGTTTGTAACCTTGCCATTATAAAATGTCTCCTACCTTTTTTTATGTTGTTATCCTCTTAGTTGAAACTGCCAGAAAAACTACAAGCTGCTTACTGTGCCATTTGTATTGATTTGCAGTGCAGACAGGGGCCTTTGGTGCAGTGGAACATTAAAAGCATTCCATCAATAAAGAGAAAAAAATGTTAACCTTGTCATGTGTGTAACTGGGTTCAGAAACACATGTGTTTGCTGAGTTAGTGGCATACTGTCAGGAAGCTGGAAAGGCTAACCTTTTCTATTCTTTTTAATTTTATTCAAGATACATTTTTGTTTGAAAACAGACAATGTTGCAGGTTGTGTGCTTTGATTGCCTTTTGTATGACAAGTAGCTATGAGAACCTTAATTTGTCAGGAGCACATGAGAGCTCACAGCAATTAGATATTTCACTATGCCAATATTTTTCAAATAATTTGACTGCTGGCTCCATGATATGTATTTTTAATTAGGCTCTTAAGTCAAATAAATCTATGTGTTTAATGTCAAAACACACTGTCAGTTAAGTAATAGCAGTATTTAACATTTTCCCTGTTGTGATATGTAACTCATTTTGTAGACCAATGCCTTAATCATGTTTCAATTGCGACTGTGAATACAAAAATTCTACTTTGTATATAGTAACAGGCAAAAACCTTGTGTGCTTCTAGATTAAATTTGGTAACATACATTTAGTATTACTATTTGGGGGAAAACAAAGAATGATATGATTGTATAAGAAAATGTTATTTCGACACAAGAAACTACGTGTTCAATAAAATCTGTGAGCCCAAATTAGAATCTAAATGTATTTCAATGTTCTACTTAAAATAAACAAATTATTATATATCTGTGTGACAGGCTGGCTGCAGGGAGGAACTCAGACCAGAGATAGAAACACACAGCGCAGACAGAGACTTGGGGTTTTGGTGAAGCTGAGCGCGTGATCGCGCTCAGCATTTAATAAACAAAATAATATAACACAAAAACAGGACACGCACTTGCGCCAAAATAAATAGACGAACAAAACGGACTAAACAGTAACAAACGGTGGACGGACAGACACACAAACACGGTGAGTAAACAAATAAAACAAGTATCGTGCTGGTACTACCAGCACGCGATAGCAATTGTTATAAATATTTCTTTCTCCTCTCTCTCTCTCACCCGTTCTCCACTCACGAACACCCAACCCCGAGTGAGTGAAAACATACAGTTTTTATGCAGTTGTACCGAGACTCGATTGCTAGTCAATCATTCAATTGGAATCTCGGTACAACTGCACGTGAATTAATTAAAGTGCAATTCCCCGTGCTCACATATTATTACTTTTTACTTGCACGTGATGTGATTTGTGCCCTCCTCGTGCCTAAATACAAATCTACAATTTAAACACATGTGAAACACAGACCCGCTTATATCCCGTGTACCAATGCCTATACACCAACATTTACACACAACACGTAACACAAAATACACACAGGGGGGCACTTTGCCACAATCTGTAATTTAAAATAACAATCTTCATTGTAGGTCTATATTAGTTATTGCCATGAATATCAGATTCTGTTCTTACTTAATAAAATATTTTACTTTGCCTCTAAGATCATGCAAAACAAATAATTCAAAATTAAGTGAAATTATTATTATTAATGTAACCTCTTTTTTATTATAAATTTAGTCATCGCCAATTTTTTTACCACCGTTTTCTCCCCAATTTAGTATGCCCAATTATTATCTGTATCCTTGGCTCACCACTCGCTACCCCCCCAAATGTGCTCTACCAAGCTCATTTTTCGACTGCGGATCCACAGCGATGCCACCAGACCTATAGTGCCGAACCACAGGCGCCCTATCGGGCAGCACTCGGCCAATTGTGCGCCGCCCCCTAGGAACTCCTGGTCATGGTCAGCTGTGACATAGCCTGGATTTGAACTTGCGATCTCCAAGCTATAGGGTACATCCTGCACTCCGCGCAGAGCGCCTTTACTGGATACGCCACTCGGGAGCCCCTAAATGTAACCTTTTTAAAATTTAACAAGTTGCTATAACTTGTTTCCAAGTGTCCCAGATGCATCAAACAAAGCATCAGCTGCAATAATCATCTTTACACAAACCACCTGACCGGAACCTGTAACGTGACTGCAGACAGGTAAACCACACGTGTTGGATATAAATAAAATTAAAAATAAATTAAGTATCTAAAATCTTTAAAAATCACGTTTTGGCACCCAATCGAGAATGTTGTGATATTGCATGAAATACTAATGCCTTGAAATGTCAGGTTATAATAGCTTATGATAGCTGTTTAACACCTCAAATCACCCACTTTCCTCCTGGAATATCATTTGTGATTTTGTATTTTAACATTGACTATTCAATAATGATAACAAAACCAAGGTATTTCCTTGAAGTTAAAAATAAATAAATAAAATGAACAGTACACAACACAAGCCCACAATAAAAACACCCCTGATGTTATTGATAAAATGTGGATTGCAAATACCTTGCTGTGCAAGGTAGGGTTATTTACCAATACTTTGGTTTGGTTTAGGAAAGGAAAAAGGGAAACCAATTACAGTATAAAGATAAACTTGCTTTATATTGGCAAGACCCTGAACACCCTGTGTGACATTAATGTGCATCAGATAAGCACTCTTTGTGTAACACACATTGAAAATACTAAGGAAAGTAGCTAAGGGGGCTAGAGATAGATGCTACTGTGAAATTGGAAGGAGGAGACATCTTTGAAATCAAGTTAAATGGTGCAAGGAGACATGGCAGAAAATGCCACAGGAAGAAAAGAAAAGCTAGAATAATGGCAAAAAGTCCATTCAGATTCTCTCTTAACAAAACAGTATATTTTCATCAAATTTGTCATAGCTAATCAAACCCAAGACTTTATGATCAACTGATAAGATCCAAATGAATGTGTCACCCATCTCATCTATTTAAGTACAGATTATAATTTTCTCACAACGTAGAAAATCATGCCCAGTATACTATTCGTAACATACATTCATGCTGCTTCAAGATCAGGGATCAAGCCTGGCCTCCAATCTTTGTGATATTTTATTCTGTATTTGCTGGAAATTTTGAATCCTGTTTACGACGGTCTATATAACTATCATAATCACCTAAAAAAATCTCAGATAAAACTGTGCACATTGGCTTACATTTTTTATTCTAACAGTTAAAGCTGTTTTTTTTATTACATTTTTAGAACAATGTGTCCTTTGGATTTTGTGCAATATGGCTCCAGAAGGCTAGGCAACCCACCACAAGATGGCGACAGAGTCACAGTGGAAAGAGGGAAGACGATTCTGCTTGATACAAATACCAGTCTTATCCACTTCCTTCTTGTCAGAGATCAGTGTCCAATATAATTAAAGCCAGACACGGACCTGCAGAAAACAGTGCGGAATGTAAGTTATTAAAGTTACAAACAGTTAGAAACCATGAGTACAGTTGCATGCATGTCTAGGACAATCCTCATTAAATCTGGATGAGAAAGCCATTAAAACAACATGAAATTGTTTTGGAAATACCACAGTTTGGTTTGCAAATATACTATCCCTCTCATGATAATTGACCTTAACAGCATGCTCAAATGTTTTACATAAATCATTCTGTGGGTGTCGCCTTTTTTGTCTTTATCAAAGAAAATGTTTAGATAAATAATTATATTTTTACTCACACACCAATAGGTTATTCACAGCAAGTCTTCCCAGTTCCTAAAACCCCCGCTGTAAATGCATTAGACAGTTTGTACTAGCCACATTGCACAAAATATAAAGATATCTTGGACTGAAAATCTGTACTTGGTTGAGGTTAGAAATAAAAAATTGAAAGGGAAACGTGTATGCAAAGCAAATATATTTACTCCACATGTTTCCAGAATTGTACCACACTGTTTTCTAATCGTGCCCACAAATGTGGTACTGTGGTGCTTGCACTCTGGTGGGCACAGCTTGATAGGCAAGTTTGGATAGGCATGATTTAGCTGCTACTTAATTAAGTGGCAGAACATGTCTCCAAAAAAATCACGATAACTGCAGCTTGCAATCATAGAGCCTTGTAAGGAACCGACATCAACAGAATGCATGGTACATGTATGCAGGAGCATAACTGCCACACTCATCACTTAAACTATAGTATAGACTGCACTGCGCTTGTACATCATTCTCTTTGTCGAGCACAGATGAGTTACAGTAGCCTAGTGTGAGGACATTTAGGTGCCAGCATGAATGACATCTTTACTAGACTGAGATTACCATTTGCTTTGAGGATTACAGTAGCAGTGATATTGTCTGTGGAGGATATTTTAATTAAAGAGGAAGTAGCTGGGTTCCAAAAAATATAGTGTTACACGTCCCCACATGTTGCTACAACTGTTTAAATAACAGATTTGTAATTGATTTTCATTGTTAACATCCTGACAACTTTTTACACTTATAACTTTAAAGTCTGTTTCAAAGCTCTTTTCAAAATGTCAGCTCTAGTGCACCGATAGTGTAAGGACTATGTGGTACGGAACAGAAAAGGCAGAGCACTGGTTGTTATGGGTTTTTATTTTTTATTTTATCTTCCTGTAGTGATTTAGAGAACAGATCTCAAACCCCAATGCACTAGAGCAGACTTTTTAAAAATAGCTTTGAAACAGACTTTAAAGTTACAGTATAAGTGTAAAATGTTGTCAGGATGTTAACAATGAAAACAAAAATGACAGGTACATTATTTAAACAGGTGAAGCAACACTTGGGGATGTGCAACACTATCCTTTTCAGAACCCTGCTACTTACTCTTTAAAGTAAGGTTTAGGACTTTGGATATATCTTTTTTGTTTTTCTTTCAAGCAAACTTTTGAACAGTAAAATCACTACCCTTGAAATACACGAATCATACTCCTAATGTGAAATAACACGTCTTTAAATTTCCCTGGTAGAAACATAATTGCATATGATGCATGATTATTGATGTGAATGTTTATCAACAGACGGACAAGAGATGAAATGTGATCACTTCTGGGAAAACCCAGCAGTCAGGCTAGTTTACATCCAATTCAGATAATCATCTAGGCACCAACAGTCAGGCTGGGGAACCTTCTCATCTAGAAATGTGTCTAGTTACCAATGCTTATTCCTAAACAGAAATAGGGACACATTTACCAATAGGAGCTGTGGAAGATCAGAACCAATAGTGTAGACAAGTATTGCATTATTTATTGGTTAATACATTTTGGAATAGTTTATATTTTGTCACTTATATGATGGTTACACTTTTCTCTTTTATATCTATTGACGGTCTACAAGCATTTAAAAGAACTTAAAGGGTGCTACTGATAATGCTTTTACTATACATAGCAATACATTTATAGATGTTTTTATAAAGTGTGATTTTTACACTGCTACTAATGGTTTATGAGTTACACTTTACCAAGTTTTCTGCTTGTTGTTTATAAGAGTCATACAGTTTCAATTAGAGAAACTTGCTAAGATATACAGTACCATTGGAAATAAGGTATGGTAAATCATTATGCGTTATGGATATCATGGTAATTGGTAGGAGGGTAAACATTCTTGTGTCCCAAGGCTTTATGGATAAGTAGATATGCAAGGGTCATTCATAGTTATTTGTGAATAAGACCTGTGAATGTTGAAGAGATACAAAGTTTGTCTATCTTGTTCCTGTCCCTCTCCCATTCACCCATATTTAATGTGGTCAGAGACATCATTTAGGTAATCATGAAAACATAATGAATTGACACTAACTTGACAACTTGTTGTCTTGCAGGATTGGAAAAGCATGGGCATTGACTAATCCCATTACTTCAATATAGGGGTTAATATGCCAAAAATAGAGACACATACATTCCCATATACTAGTGGTATTCAATTACATTCTCATGGCAGGTCAGATAAGGCAATGTCCAAACCGTGGGGGGGCCACAGGGCACTCGTGATGTGTGTACTTGTGGGGGGGTTGTTTAAACAGTTGTGAAAATCTGATTATCCAATCACACCACTGCACTTGCACCAATCAACTAATAAATCTCAGAAATAACTACCGGTACTTACAATGATACAATGACTGCTCACCATTTAATTAGGGCTGCAATGAAGGGTACATTTTGACCTTCGAAGGTTCGGAACACATTACTGAAGGAAGGTTCGAACCTTCGATGGTACTAATTTGCATAATTTACTGGTGACATCACCATAGCTACTTGTTTATGTTTGATTGAAAATGTTATTATTTTACAGGTAATCCATATAAATGTAACATATTCACATGTAGTTTAAAAATATGTTATATAGAACAGTAATCAGTTTTTATAATTTCAATAAAAATGCACCTTGTTTATTTACACGTAATTGAGGCTGCTTGCGATATGTACAGTAAGCTTGCATTGCAGCAGCACCAACTGCAGCAGACTTAGGCAAAACAAAGCTTTATTTAACACATCATCGTTCCAAGCAGGTTATCAGTCACAGACACATTTTACTACTACTAAGAATATTAATACTAATACTAGTACTAATATGAATTTACGCTTGTCAAGTGATACAAGTCGTATATATTTTGTATGTTTTACCATAGCCCTTCTCTTACACTGTCTTGTACACTAATAAGTACATATTTTACTGAAGCACTACAATCGCTATAGGTACCGCCCCAGTGCTTTGGGATACTATACTGTGCTCCATATGTGGCAGCGGTGCCATATAGAGTTGCTACGATTTGGTAGTGGATTTTAATACAACAACTTTTGTTTATGTAATATGCATTATACAAATAAAAAGCAAATATATTTTGGAAACAAATAATTATACAAAGCCCACAAATGCTATTAATCTTAATTTTATTTAAACTATGACATTTTAAATTATAAGTTAAATTCATGAGAAATTAATGGACATTTAATTTCCCTTTCTTATTGCCTGAAATTGACACTCCCTCGCACCGTCTTCTTTTTTTTGGAAAATTACTGTGCAGCAAACATTGAAGCTAACTAATGAAAGCACGTCAATTATTAATCGCTTTATTTATGTTGCATAAGCATCTTAAGAGCCTGATTTAAAAATGTAGCACTGTGTCTATATCTGTATCAACGTGTTCTAACGCCAGTGTGTTTAATTGTAAATGAAATGTATGTAACTTAAATACAAGGCACGACAGTAAACAGAGGGAAAATAAACTGAAGTGCATATTTAACGTGCCATCTTCTTATAAAAACAGGGTTTTTTAAGCCCAAATAAAAGATCTTTGACAAGCTCGTTTTTTTTATCAAATTTACTGTGCTTGAATAGATTTTTGTTTTTTTGTCTCTCTAGGTAACCAAACTAATGGTGTTTAACCCAGTAAGTCAGCAGAGGAAGAGATCTTAAGGATAGATAGAAGTTACAGGATAGGAGTAATTATTTTGAGAAGTTAAATAATAGTAAACTGTAAAATAGTATTCACCGTTGGGTTATGGAATATACTGATACGAATATGAATGAATGTACATACAGAGTGTGAATACAAACTAAATGTTATTGATTTGAGGGTACCTTTCATACAGAGTGAGTTGTAAACAAGGAAGGAGAAGGATTATTACCAGATAGTGCAGTGATCATTTGTTCCTGTATTATTGCATGTTGCCAAAAAAAAAAAAAAAACACTTTAAGGGAATCCAAATGCCCTGTAGAGAGCTGTGACCCCAAAGCTCTCAAATACATTGATTATAGCTATCTCTAGATACCAGTCAGTAACTGGTGACACTGACAGATATGATGGAAGAAGATCGCTGGTCCCTAATTTGATAACATGCTGTTTATGTAACGTGTGCAGTGTATGGTTTTTAACATTAATGCTGTAAGTGCTAGCACTGCCTGGTTAAAAAAAAACTAAGAAGCAGGCAATGAAAATGGACTTTTCCTATTATATTCAAACTCTGGTCTCCTTAACTTGATCTTTCTTCGTTGTGCTAATGCTTTCAAATTCACCCGTAACAAATGGGGTAAACAAACTGGCATGTTCAAATTAATTTTTAGCGATGAGGGAGACCAGCAGTGTTGATGTGCTCTTGTATATGTTTGCTGTCAAGAAGGATGTAGCAAGGGAAATCTTACATTTGCTGTAGTTTTTCATGTGATCCCTCGCCCACCCGGTTTCTAAATAAACTCCTCATTCCTGAAAATCTACAAAAATGTGTGCTGACCCCTTTGTTCTAATATAGTACAGAAGCTTGTGACCATGCACATACTGATAATCCCCCTTCCTGAGATCACAGCGGGTGGTCCAACACATTTGCATGGTATTTCTCATTCTCCAGATTGTTTTAATTTTGGGGGGGGGGGGGTGTGGGGGTCAGAATGTTTTTACTTGAAGGCGATGTTTCCGGGCCCCAGGGTGGAGGCTAATTGACTGGCTAATTAAGATAAGTGTATTCTCTGAACATCAAATAGCCTAACCAAGTTTCTTTTTAAGTGTTTTTTTTTCTGTTTTCTTTTTGCTTTCTGTAATGATTAAAGCAATATATACAGTATATTTTTTGTGGTAAGATGTAAATTGTAATTGTTCATTGACCTAAAAAGCTCAAAAAGGTCACTTGCAGGTCATTTCTTACTCTTTTACCTAGTGGTAATAAGTAATTTCAGCATTTTTGTAATGGAGGTTTTTAATGCTGAATTGAAACTGAATTGTGAAGTGCTTACATATATACCTAAATATTTGTTAATACAATTAAGTACTACTGTATTCACACTTAATTGATATTGGTATTCACAGTTAATTTCAAATACTATCCTCCAACAAGTGTTGGGGAAGTTACTTTTAAAAAGTAATCTGTTACAGTAACAAGTTGCTTGAACAAAATTGTAACTATTTACAGTAAATTATTGCATAAAAAATAGTTACTCCTCAGCACAGTTTACATTTTCCACAGACTGTTATTTATTTTTTATGTTTTTCAGTTTAGTAAGGCCAATGGTCAGTGGCACTGGAACAATTTTTAAAATGGGGGTGCTGAAAGCCATTGAGCAAAACTGTAACCCCTGTATATGATGGAAGCCATGCAAAGCCAGGGGTGCTGCCACACCCCCAGCACCCCGAGTTCCAGCGCCCCTGGTTGCAATTGAAGTGAAGTGCAAATGAATTCTTTCACAGGTGCTACATTCATTCATGTCTCCAGTAGAGATTTTCATTGTTTTTACTTTCATGATCCAGTATTCTGGGCTTTCATGCATATTAATGAGCTACTGAAGTGCTTTGTTTTAAATATACTATGTATATTAATACTTTAATGTACTGCACGGTCTGTTTGTTCTCTCGCTATATTTATATAAACGCTTGATCCTGCGCCAAACCTTGTGGCAGGATGGACTAATATTTACTATTGTAATGCAGAAATACAAAATAAATAATTCACAGGACAGGAGCAAGAGTTGTGTTGAGGAAGAACCTCGGGAAGTGAAATAGGAAAGAAAGGCTTGTGATTTAGAAAAGAACACAGGGTTTCCCCTTGGCTCGCGGAGAGCCGCCCTCACAGAGGTGAGATTGAACCAATCGGCCTCCAAATTCGGGAAGCGAGTGTTACTTCCCTCAAGGGAAAATGAAATAAGATATCAGACGATTCAAAAAGATGAAGAGAAGTCCAGATGTCTCCCCGGCTTACAAGTGTCATCTATGCTGAGGGAGGTCAGCGCACCCAGACTTCCAAAGCTGAGTAGTAAGCTTCACTTCCCTCTGGAAAAGAAAAAAAAATAAAAATATGCAAAGGGAGCCAGAGGTCCTCCCAGCTCTCTGAGAGCCACCTCCAAGGAGTTGAGTCTGCATGTCTGGGCTCCAAGGCTGGGAACAAGACGTGCTCTCCAGAGAGGGAGACTGGCACGGGTGAAACAACAATAGAATGAGCAGAGGAAACGAGAAAATGAAAGAGAGTTAGGATAGTTCTGTGACTCACGGTAACACCTTCCTCTGAAAAAAAAACCTATTGGGTAAAAGAAATATCATGGAGAGAGGATCAAATCTAAAACTGGCGCCCCATTTATTTATTTATTTATTTTTAAATTTTTTTTAAGAGGTGCTGGTTGACATTGACTTTGGCTGTTGAGGTTGCTGTACCTAAACAAAAGGAATATGTTGTCTTTTGCAAGTAATGCAGAATGCAGTCCTGGCTGAAGGGGAGATTTAGTTGAATGTGGTGAATGGCCGGTCACAGAGATAAGGCTTGTAGTCTTGGGTGGAGATGAGGAGATTGCGCAGGGATTCATTTAATTGAATAACATATTGCTGAACCAAGGAATAGGCTGGGGAACAGATAAGCTGAAGGAACCAGCGTCTGTAGCAGGGAGCCTTCCATAATGTTACAAGAGGAAATATAAGGAGAGCAGGATAAAACAGGAGATGAAGATCCACCCCAGAGGAATGATCCGGATGACGAAATTGGAGTGACCAAGGAGGGAAGCAAAACCTGTTTAGAGATGGTGCGTCTCATCTGGAATGGATGATGAGCGAGCGGATACAGTTCAGCCAGTCAGGTAGTGGGAGGGAGGGCCTCGTGTCAAGGGAGATACCGAGACATGGAGGGAGTGAGCTGGGCTGATGGGTTTTTGGGCGGGTGCCGACTGAGGAGAAGAGGGTGCGCAGCTGGAGGAGGGATTCTGTTGGGGCGTAGCGAGTAAGTCGTTGAGGAGAACATATCAGTAGGTCTAATTACATTAATGTAACACATACAATGTCTTACACACTGTTGAAGTATGCAAGACAATGTAATCCATTACAGTTCCAAGTTACTGAAAAATGTAATCAGATTACAGAAATTCATTGCATGCAATGTGTTACACTCTAACACTACCTCCAACAAGTCTTGGGACTTGAACATGTATGTCATTGATTATATTTTCCTGATGATAGCCCAATAGTGTACTGTACCATAGCTGCATTTGAAATGTGACTGCTGCATTGATTCTATAAATCTGATTAAGCAATTGCTCTGTTTATTGAAACTTTGTGGTGCAGATGAACGAGCACTATAGAAAATAACATGAGTTAGACTTAAAGGTCATTGTTTTTTTGGTTTATTATCTCAGAATGCCTGTGACAGAAATACAGTGATTCTTGGTGGTAAATCTCCCTCCCGACCTGTGAGGGCGCTAAGTAGAGAGAACAGAGTACCTTGGACGAGTTGGCCAGACACTTAATTCCCAGGGTTCAAAGGATGTCGGCCAGCTAGAAAGGGGGTGGAACTCCGGTGCATTAACTCATCGACCTGGAAGGGAAACGACGTGGCAGTCACGGATTGGAGGGGCGGCTGCACTCGTTTACTAAGGGGTCATGTGTGACGGCATAAAAAGGGGACGGAGAGATGCAATCTGTTCCTTTGCTTTGGTTAAGAGATATAACCCGGAAGGACTGTTTGAAACCAGTGATAAAGTATCAAGAGTGTTTGTTTGTTTTGTCTGTAATTGTAATTGTTTGTTATTAGTAGACGCTAACATGTTCCGGAGCTGTCACCAAGGGCCAGCACAAAACCCGGAACAGCACTGCAATTTTGTCAAGTATAAACTTGTATCACCCACCATGAGCACTACAGCACGCACCCAGGACTGGTGACCGTGTTTGTACATTGTGGGAAGGATACGTGTGTTTATTATTTGGGACTGCATACCAGTGTTTATTTACCCCGTGCATTACACATTGTTGTGTATTTCCAGGGATCTTTATTTGGTCACCAGACCTGGAATTATAAAATAAAAAGAAACCACTTTCCAACTGGATTAAAAATCTTTGTCTGTTAATTATGCACCACATAACTCCGGCACCTGTACACTGCAAACCACTTTGTCACAATACCTTATAGCGCAATGAGAGGACACAGAGGTTACCATACAGGTATAATCTTTTTTGTGGTATGGGCTTTTAGCAAGGGATGGTGGAGGAGAGCTAGTTCAGTGATAGTGATTGGATGCATGTGGAACAGAAGGCCATAAAACTGTATGATATATAGCTGGATGAATTGCTTTTAAGGATGAATAAACCTCTTAACTCATTGCACAATACAAATCATAAATATAAATGAGCCAGTTCGTACTGAACAAAGGTGGAACCCAGAGGTTAGGATTATTATTGTGAAAATCTCATGTTTTCGTTTGTTTGTGTGTTTGCTCTTCTTATAAGATCCCTTACACAAATATATAATTTGTCACAATTTTTTAAATTTTTTATTGTAACATTTGTTAGTGTATTAGGAATGCACATGATCCATAATTTACATTTTAGATATTTTAGATTTAGAATTTGAGCCTAAAATACCTTAAAACACCTTAAAATAAGCAAATTGATTTTTCTCTTAAGCACTCTTATTGGTTTTACAGTTTTATAAATTTTACAGTTCAAGAATTTTTGTCTTTTACAAAAATAGTAGATTACAGCAAAGATAACCTTCTAAACAACATAAAAACAAAAAAACAAAATAGCATCTATAAAATACCATCTGAGCAAAGGAAATGGTTTTGCGAGGATTCTTGTAGAAATAGTGCACTCTTAAACCTGAAACTGACAATTTGGGTGCATTAAGAAAGAAAAACACAATGTAATAGGTAAACTTGGTTGCTTTTCTACAAGGAGAATCCGCCCCTAACCAACATGTCATCAGCAAGCGCATAAAGGCTCCTTGTGTTATTCTCCCATATCGCTTCTTTTGTTTCGGCCGCTCAGTCAAGCGCTGGGAAACCGAAACGGGAGTCAACCGCTTAGAGCCTGGAGGAAGGGCTACCCTCAGCCATGGATTCCCTGAGGTTTTCCCCTAAAAAATTACAAATATGTGAGTAGGTTCTACGAGCCGTGTCTCAGCTGCTCATTTTCATTTTTCAATATTTGGGGGGTAGGTGGCAGTGCGCCACTGTAGGGTGTGTTAATCATTTATTATTATTTTCCATTCATGGTTTGGCAGCCTCATCTTTTTGGGGGGAGGTGTCCCATAGCCACTTCCTATCTGCGGCACTGGGATACATGTAACTGTTCATGTTTTTCCAGCCATCGAGCACCCACGGATGAGACCTCCGGCCAAATTTATCTTTCATGGGCCCTGAGCGCCCATCATAGTTCATAAAATCATCTGCAATTGCAAGCATTCATTCATTGTGGATTCTCCAATCTGTATTTTCCATATCCATGGCCTACTAGATCTCTAACCCTGAACATGATGTTCTACAAGCTAACCTGCTCAGGCTCCTTTTCCTCTCTTGTCCCAGTTTAACCCTAAATAGTCAGCTGTCGCTCCTTACCAAATGCCCAGACCTCAATTCAGACCTAAATATGCCAATCTGAAGGGGTCAGGAGTATCATGATCGAGCATTCCCTTAAGGCAAGCTGTACTGTACTCTAGTACTTTAGTTTGATGCTAAATATACATTATGGTCATCTATTGACCACTGTATTGGTACACCCTTACAGTACATGATACTGTATTTTACTGAATCAATTATTTTTCAAGCTGTACAATTATTAGGTGCTGATGATGAATTAAGATAACACTAAATTGTCTATAAAAACTGAAAATTGATCATTGTTTTGCAATAGTGTCATTCTATTAAAACACTCTCATAGCATGTATGTGTATAACACAAATCATACAGTTCTATTATCACTGCATCTGGTTTTAGGACCCATAAAGAGTATTTAGATCAAGACCAAACTTTGAACTGCGATCATGCAGTGCAAGTTTAGGGCCAACAGCTATTTATTTGCCAACAGTTCCCTTGTGTCCGCTATGATATGACCGCAAAACAGAACGGAACACAGGTACATGGGTGGTCCACATGCTGCCGGATGCATGCAGGAAATACAGCTAATGTGTGCTGTTTAGGTAAGCAAAATGGATAAAAAGGCAAAGTGTCTCATAAGGTCAGTTGTGCTTATCTTCTACTGTCTGCAGCACTGTAGTTTATAAATGTACAGTGTGATGGTAAAGCAGAGAAGGTAGCTGTGTTCCGATTTAGAAAACCTGTTCATGTAATCCATGACTTTTATATAATCCATGCGTTTTATGTAATCTTATAATATTCCCTCTAATGGTTATTTATTTATTTTACATAATTCAAATGCAATTTAATTGACTATACAGGTTGCTAAAACAGTGATAGATTCTGAAGAAATTTTACTAATGCCTTTGATAATAATAATAATAATAATAATAATAATAATAATAATAATAATAATAATAATAATAACACATTTGTATTCACAGGTGGTAACGTTATATTTTACAAAACCAAGAGCGTCACACTTCACACTCATTACACCCTGGTATCAGATTGTGGAGAATTCAGAATCTCCCATGTATTAGAAGAGCACAGATCCTCCTCTACGGGAGTTTTCACACACCTGAGATATTCTCATATGGAGTCCAATTATTTGCTGTAAGAATCTTTCTATATATGGTAAGTTCTCTGCCACTTTGATATGTTTTATTGTGTTTTGTTTTTATATAAATTATCAGGGTCACAGCATGTGTAAACGTTACTTATACAGTCAATCAAGAATACACGCAGAATGCACTAATTGCATGAGTATTCAATGAAGGTCATGTTGTAACTCCTCTAATCCCCTAACGTATTGTTGAAAAGGTGGGAATGTGTAAAGCACTCTATACATCTATTTATTTAAACGTGTGTGTATATTGGCCGTTATACAGTGACCCACCATCAAACTGTGACATTTTAAGGTTTGTATTATCCCCAATATGAAAAGAAAAGTAAACAGAAATGCTGATGAAATCTGATGATGTCAAACTGCATGTTGGCATTTATTAAACAAAAGTTTGCTTTCACATACTCCTCCTTATGTTACAGGAAAGAGACTCCAGGCAGTGATTGGGGTTACCCACACAAACTGTAGGTTCTTCACTATAAAGTGGGTTATATCTGAAATCTTATAAAAGGAACCTATTGTTTGTATCCGGATGTATGTCGAGTACTTTTTTTGTTAATAGCTTTCAGTGGAGCATTGCGCAGTGGGTTTTGCCATTGAATGTTTCCTATTTCTTGAAGCTAAAATAGATCTCAGGAAAAGCTGTAAACTGGAGTTCAGTGCTCTGGGCACCCATGTCAGGAAATTGTTATTAAATGATCTTAAAATGACAGGGTCTCATCACCTCTTGTAATTTACTGTACTGCAACTGCTTAACTGGGTACAGCAGATTGAATGTGATTATTTTAAAGATACTGAACTATATTTTACATTACATTACCAGTAAATGGAGTGCAAATGTAAAAATGGTGTTATACTGCATACCTTTTCAATAACTAGGGAGAGTACTGAGTGTTTAATGAAAAAGCAATCTCCTGAGTGTATGACCACAGAAGTGTTTCTGCCTATCTCCTCATAGATACAGGGGTAGGTTAATATATGTTTGGAGTACGCCAGTCCAATTGTGAAAGGAACTCTGTTTTCTACCCTTACTTTCGGTTAGCCATGCACTGCCTTGGTCATTTCACCCCTTCAGCTTCTTATTTTCTGTCATCCAAATGACTGACATGTGTTGCTGCCAATGACCCCTTAAAGACCGCTTAGGTGAAATGACCTAGAATGTGAAAAAGTAACCGACTACCTGAAAAAAAGATAAGAAAGCTCCTTTTACCTACTATAGTGTGGTCCAGATATCATTTACTAAAGGAAAATACTAGATTTGTAGAACCTTTACTTCTCTTCAAAACACACATTTGAGACCTGTTAGTTAATGGAAGTGTATGACAGGTAACATTTCATGGAATTATTTTGTTAGCTAAAACTGTTTTGAGCAGGTCGCTTGTTGCAATATGTTGAGTGCCCAGTTGGTTGCTATAGAGATGTCAAAAACTGTCAAATGTGGTACTGTACGGTGTTAACTCTCTAAAAATGTGCTTTATACAATTTCAGACTGTGGGCTTTATTAAAATGCTGTTTCATAACACATAAAATATTGCACCCTTTTACAAATGTATAAGCATTTCTGCGTGTATACAGGATGCACGTTATTCATGAAGTGTGCACAATTCTCTGCTTATAGTACCCTGCATCATATATTATGAGGTTTTTGATAGTAGAGTGGAGACGTGGTGCATGTTATACAAGAGTTGCAACACAAAGCAGATCATGCACATACTTGTATTAGCACATTGCATTGTAGCTCTATATCCACCTATCTTATGATGTGAAGACTTTACATCTCAAAGAATAGCATCAAGTAGAGTGAGAAGCCATCAAAATAAGCTCTTTCCATAACAGATGAGAAGACAAGGACTCGTTCCTTTGTTTAGAAATGCCATTTTATTAAAAAATATAACAAACGTCAGAAAAAACACTCGTCATTAACTCTCATACCACGTGGACTGGATACCATACCACCCCTTCTACAGCATGAACACAGAGTGCGCCACTGAAGTGCCAGATCGACGAGGATAAAACCCACCCCAGTGTCAATCTTTTTGTTGCACCAATTAGAAAAACTAGTTGGAGGCAATAAGCCAAACCCCTTCCTTTTAATAATATCCACCCTTACTCTGGCACCAACGCAGTCGGATACGCGGCGGACTACTGTATACGATAAATGACTAAAATGAATACATTAAAAAAAGTATGCGTTTGGTGACATTTGTCACATGACCGGTTATCGTTTAGCACATTACTAAACATTTGACCACTTCTTTAGAGTTCATACGTTTAAATGTTTAAAATTCCCATCCCTAAAACGAACTACATTAGAACAAATTGTGGTTTGTGTCATAGTTTTTTTTTTTCTTTATCACAGTTACAAATCGTTAAGTACACAAGGTGGGCCTTTCTCAGACTTTGCTTTTTGGGGAAAAGTTTGAAATGTTCCATGACTATGGCTGAGTTAAAACTGTTTAGTGTTCCTTTCAGCAGATCACTTTGATATGTTAATGTGACAGCAAGGTCCCACAATTCCCAGTGAGAGACACCCCGAGCTGGGGTGGTCAGTACAGATTCAGTGGTTTCAATGTTGCCTTTGGCTTTAGCTAATACAGCTGCCTCTCAGACCAAGCCACTCATAAACTGCTTGCCAGTCAAATGTCAGTTTAATAGGGGGCTGTAGTCAATCCACACAGCAAGATATTTTGACAATGTAATTACGTCCCAGTGCTAAAGGGGAGGAGAGTATGGGTTGATAGAATGAGGTTTATCGATTGCTTGCTAGAGGAAATTTATCAATGTCGCTCGCTTAGCTCCAACATGCTCCCTCAGAAATTACACTTACTTTCTGAACTACAACTGAACACTCAAAGTTGAAAGCCCTTTCAAAATGTACACTCTGTCCTTTTCAAAATAATTGGATTTGTGGCAAATAACAGTTTATTACAAAGCATCAATATGTTTCATGAAGACAGGTTAACAAGAACCTTTAAGCCTGTGAAAAATGGTGAATGGTCTTTCATGTGTTTTATATTACTTGTATATTACACAATGGAAAAGTAGAAAGTCTGTCATTGCTTTAATACTCTATAACAACTTTAAAACGAAAATAGATAAACAAGTTGGCACATAGAAAATCTTTTAAATGAGTTAAATACATTTCATGTCCAACTTCACTGTGTGTTAAAGATACAGATGAGAAAATAGATTTGTTATAAATGAATTGCTTGCCATTTTGTACATATTTACACACTAAATTTGGATTTCAAGCACTGCAGCATGACAACTACGGGTTGAAAATCATTTTCTGAGTGGTGAGAAAAATCCATCAATCATTATTGTATCACTGTGGTTTAAACAAGTTAAAAAAAAGAGTAAGTACTCAACACAATCTATGCACAATATATCAATGTGTACACTGTCAGCTATTTATGGAATTTATTTGCAATTATTATTTGGACCGAATGGCCGTTTATGTTTAGTACAATTTTTGTTTGTATATTGGAACTACTGCACTAAAGTAAAGGACCTCCGAGACACACTTCAAACAGGTAGGCCAGACATCTCTTACCAATTTAACGTAAATCTTGTGTGAATACGTGAATTTGAATATGTTACGTTATTTAGTAATACTTGATCATACAGAAGGAACTGGAAGGCAAACATTATATTCATTACTTGTGTCATGCGGGTCGCCTATGCAATTCCACACTGCTTTTGATAAAGCAGGGACAACCTGGGCGACAGAAGTAAATGCACAAACATAATTGATATTCACAGATGAACTGATTCTATTCAGTTGTATAGGCACATTGTAGCACACATTCAAATATCCAGTGACTGGAAGAGGTGTGTCCCCTGCTGGGTGGTCAAAAGTGTGTTTCAAATATTATTGTTTGTTAAATAAACACTTCATTTCCTCTAGTTAGTTGTATCTTAATTAATGCTTCTACTAATTGCAATGCTGAACTGTTTCCTTTTAATTCCCTTTTTGTAACTTTAAAAAGTCTCCAGTTCGGTTGACTATGATAAAGATATCCATTAACAGCAAAAAACAAACAAACAAACATATAGTTTTCTATATGCAATGCAAAGTAAACTTACAATAGCTTTCAGCCCAGGCAGCATTTACTTTAATACGCAAAACTGCAGTAACCCCTAAACTCAACATTTTAACTTTCCGTTTAGTAGGTCTCACCTGCATAAGTACATTTAATCTCAATGCATAATAGACTTTACTATTTAACTAATGACACTGAAGGTCTGCTTGCATGGTTAAAGACCAAAACAACATCCCTGACAGGCAGATAAGTGTAAGTCAATGTATGGCAGATATACATTTGATCATCTCCATTGCATTGTAGGTACCCACATATACCTTTTCAACAGCTGGCAGTATTAAGCAGGAATGCTGTTATTCAAGGAAATCTGACTGGTGATAAAGTAACACATCTGCCCTGCAACAGTGTGCAGAAGCTGGGATAAATGGTAAGTATGTAGCTACAGTATACTAACATTGCAGTTTGAGTAAATAATGATAGTGGTTTGCGAGTACACAGTACTAAAAATTATTGTTGGATTTACACATTTTTTACACTTTTCTTTTGGATAAGAAATAGTTTACAGTGAGACAAGGAAAGTGAACAGATATTATAAATGACCCTCATGTCAAATGTATGAGGCACAAAAAAAGACTTTATATCTAGACTATCTGTTGTGTGCAGTCACTAAAACAAGGTAATAGATGTGAATGTTCTTGTCTATTTTTGAAGAATGTACAACTGAATTATACAACAACATTCTATCCATAAAGCTAGAGAGGATACGATACAAGTTTTGAAACCCAGATTTTGAAATCCTGATTTCCCAGTCGACCTGCATGCTTGTACTGTGTGTTTATTATAAATGCAGCAAACTTACTTTCTGTTAATCTTGCACCTCCATTGATTTCTTTTTTGTTTCTGGGTTGCACAACTTTTGTTGATCGATCAAAAATGTAACTGATAATATATTTTACCAAATATACCAATACATGTTTTAACAAACCAGCATTTTATGAATAGTGATTTCTAATACTACTTTCAAGTAGTATTGTGATTAATTTTGCTAAGAATTAATACATTAAAACCTGAATAAGAAAGTCATGAATTACCCTTAACATCAATACACAAGGTGACATCTGTGATGTCATATCTATTCAGTTGAATACATACAGCACAATGTTTTCGTTGTGGATATATGGATTATGGATATATCCTGTGTACCGTGTACTCTTAATACCATAGCTGTTTTTCAGGATCTTAGTGCCTGGGAGAATCAAGGAGGGGTCGAGGTGTCAAAACTATGACTATTACTTTAGTAAAATCTGTAGAAATAACAACACCACACATTATTTTAAATGTGGAATTACCATTTTTTAGAAGTAGCAATGTCCATCTCAAAAATGTCCAGGTGTGTTGCTGCTCAATATTGCAGAAAATACAGCTGACACTTCTGTACTTTCCAGCTTATTAGTGGACCACATATATTCACAGATAAGAGCTGTACTGTATCATGTTTGTTTTTCTATTATAAAGTGTTTATCTTTATTTAATAATCCCCTCTCCTTTCTTTCTTTCTTTCTTTCTTTCAGATGATTGTTACCTAACACAGTAACAATGTAACCTGGTTTACACTTACTGTAGCAGTGGAGATTTAAAAAAAACTGTTTTGATCTCATGTTATTTCATATAACACCTCAATTGTATGACACAATAAAAGCTGAATCTGCCACTAGTCCCACCGATACATTTATAGAATAAACATTATAAGTCTCTCCCTATGGGCCTTAAACTGCATCCCTCTTTATAGATCAGGTTACAGGCTGTATGCCAGCAGGAATGAAGAGTCCAAAGAGATACCAGCTATTTGTTGCCAACTCAACATTTGTGCATTATAATGTGAGACGTTGCAGTGGAATTCTTACATGCTCAGGGTGCAACAGAGGACAAGGTACATGCTTTTGTGTGTGTGTGTTAGGCTGCAATAACATACTGTAACCAAATACACACAAACACAAAATCTGTATCAGTGATTTAGAGGAATGCTTGTAGGTACACAAGATCATACAGTAGTACATAAGCAATATAAATAGGGCTTCTGATTTTCGGTTTTAACCAATAAATGATAAAACACCCCTGATACAAAAAAAATGAAATTGGTGTGTATCCAATTGACACTAGAAATGGTTACTCAATTCATGTTGACTTGACCCCTTTCCCTGTGAAAAATAAAAATACCTACACAAAAATAAAATAATTTCCAGTGCAGCTGGACAATGTTCTTCCTTCCTGACTCGTATCTAACATTGATTCGTTCTGAATACGTAAACCCGCCCCACTACTGAGTGGCAGCAAATTCCTAAATTTGTAACATGCTTGCAAGATTTAAAAAGTGATTACAATTGGAAACAGAATTGTGGCAAAATGTAAAAAAATGCCTGAACGCACAAAAACCACAGAAGAATGTGCATGTGACCATAAGGATTTAATTGTGGAAGACATAGGAAAGAAAGCACAATTTTAAGTGTGCAAGTACTGTCGAGTTACTGTACATATTGTGACAAAAAAATAAAAAAAAATGCCCAAGAATTTTGGAAAGTAACCGAAAACAATAATTTCATACAGTATATAAAAAGCGAAAGCCCAGAAAAAACTATTTTCATAAAACTCAAATAGCCAAAAGTAAGCACCGAAAAATGAAATTAATAAAAACCGAAATACAGAAATAGTTAAAAATGTGCTCAATATGAAAACAAAAAATAAATAAAAATAATCAAATTTGTAACCAAGCCTAAACTTGTTGCCAGTAACATATATTTCTTAAAAATGTCACGCACTAGATGGCAGTTGTCTTTCCTTGATGGTTTTAAAGATATTTAAAAGAAAAAAAAAAACATTCATCCTCATTCCTGGAATAACCACAGTACTCCATTATCATTCACAGTTTATCCATACTCTTTCTCTCACTATCTTTTACCCTCGTCAGGGCAGTGCTACAGGGGTAGCTTGTACAAGACAGGACAGGAAATAAACTCTCTACCCAAACACTCTCTATGCAGTGCTTGGGTTAACTTAACAGTAACAGTGTTGATTTAATATGAAAACAATCATTGTGTCTCAGTACCAATAATGCAGTTGGTAGTTCCTTGAACTACTTCAATACTTTACAATTCTAAACATGCACTATGGAGTACCCCTGGGACTTGAAGTAGAACGAGTCTGTAAATATATATATATATATATATATATATATATATATATATATATATATATATATATGTGTGTGTGTGTGTGTGTGTGTTTTAAAAACTATTTTAGGTGGTTTTCCAATTACAGTTCAGAGTTTGCAGTTCATAAATGCCCCAATTAAGTTGCTTTCCCATTTCCACATGCTGCCATCATGAATGATCTGGATGGATCTCTGACAGGAAATATGGAAAACAGGGTCCTTACTTCTACAGACATTCTTCCTTTATATTGCCACACAATACATCATATTAGTTACATTGTGTATGGTTGTGTCTGTGAGACAAACAACCTTTTCCAACAGATATCCAGTGGATTGTAAGTATTGGTACTTGAAACCCTTACTTTGTTGCATTCTTCTTCTGACAAATAAGTTTTCAGTTTGGGTGTGAAATTTTCTTCAGAGGCAACATCAGTTCAACAACTTTTAACAATGTTGCAAATACATTATCTAACCTGTATGACTAGATGGCCCTTCTGTTGGATCAGGACAGTTACACATTGCAGTTTAATACTGTGACAACTAGCAAAAAGATTAAGAACATAAGAACATCTACAAACAAGAGGAGGCCATTTGGCCCATCTTGCTCGTTTGGTTGTTAGTAGCTTATTGATCCCAGAATCTCATCAAGCAGTTTCTTGAAGGATCCCATGGTGTCAGCTTCAACAACATTACTGGGGAGTTGGTTCCAGACCCTCACAATTCTCTGTGTAAAAAAGTGCCTCCTATTTTCTGTTCTGAATGCCCCTTTATCTAATCTCCATTTGTGACCCCTGGTCCTTGTTTCTTTTTTCAGGTCGAAAAAGTCCCCTGAGTCGACATTGTCAATACCTTTCAGAATTTTGAATGCTTGAATCAGATCACCGCGTAGTCTTCTTTTTTCAAGACTGAATAGATTCAATTCTTTTAGCCTGTCTGCATACGACATGCCTTTAAAACCCGGGATAATTCTGGTCGCTCTTCTTTGTACTCTTTCTAGAGCAGCAATATCCATTTGGTAATGAGGTGACCAAAACTGAACACAATATTCCTAATCCATGTGCATGCATTTCCTTGAATCCCTACTGCGTTCAGTTTGAGAATTAATCTTTTATGCGGGACTTTGTCAAAAGGTAAGACTGTAATGTGATACAACAGTAATTGTTTCTGGATTTACAATACCATATCAATTGTCAAGCGCAAAGTCAAAAGAAAAAATTCAGAGAACAACAACTGAACTGTTCCTTTCTGCAAATGACTATAGGATTACCTTTCATTATTTTGACACTATCCTTATTGTGGCTTTCAATAATACCAAGTAATAAATACTATGATACTGTGTCTAGTTCTTTAATGCCAGCAGTGCATAAAGTTATCTGTATCCGAATTGTTTGTTTTGTCATTTGGCACTTTTTTTTAAGATTTGTGTAATACTTAAGCTGTCTCTTGTTAGTTTTATACATTTTTTCTTTAAACCACAGAATTATAATTTGCAATTGCTTCAAAATTATTCAGCAGAAAATCTAAATGTTTGACCCTTCATAACTCATCTGAAAAACACTAAACCATATGATCTCTATTAGTACTCAGGAACATTTGACAACTTCATTGCTGGTAACTATCTGCTGATACAGCACAGGGATATACAAGACTCTCACAATGAAATGCAATATCACTAGTTTGCAGATTTTGCCTCATTGCATTATTTATGGATTCTGCAAAGGTCTTTGCAGAGTGTGACCTGGTACATACATTTTCTTTGAAATTATATTTAAGTGGTCAGATTACTTTTTGAAAAACTGGTTTTCTTGTCATTGGGGCTTACAAAACATTTTAAAATATTAGTGTGCAGATATCCATGTTTAATAAAAAATAGGTCAGGCTGGGCAGTAGCCTTCACTGATCCTGTATTTACTTTTAAGTTTCGTTTCTCTCTCGCTCCTCTCGCTCTCTCCGCTCTCGCTCCTAACACCCACCGTGAGGATAGAGAGCTGCAGGTTTATATACAGGTGACCATCTCCCGATTAGCAACAATTTATTAACTCAGGAGATGGTCATCTTCTGCACAGGGTTTTCAATATGGATCCACGCTGCTAAACAATACAACAACAAAACCCACGGCTACGTTGTCAATACATAAATACAAATAAACAATAACAAAACATACGGCGCTTCGCCATCATAAAAATACATAAATCCATAACGATAATAATAATACAACAATAGAAATACAAAATAAACTGCACAGGGGCGGAGGGGGAGACCCCGTTCTACAAATAAATAAACACACATGTACAGGGCTCCTCACCCTGTTACAGTGATGGAGACCTTAGACATTTATTAAACATTAATTATATATATATAATATATATATATATATATATATATATATATATATATATATATATATATATATATATATATATATATATATATATATATATATATATATATATATATATATATATATATATATATATATATATATACAGTATATATATATATATATATATATAACTTCAGTGTACAAAATTGAAGGCATATGAAAGAAAAGGTTTTTTTTAAATGTACACAAAAATTAAAAGATTATTATTTTTTAATCTTTTAGACTTTTTGTGTACATTTAAAAAAAACACCTTTCCTTTTTCTTTATATATATATACAGTATATATATATATATATATATATATATAGCCCATTTTGCTCATTTTATATATGTATTTGTCATATATGGATATTGCCGGAACAGACTCATGTAAACTAGTCACTTGCAAAGGATGTTGGGGGTTGGGATTTTTGTGTGGAAACTGTGATTATTTATTGATTATTGTAAATGTTTGTCTAAAGTGCATTGTTTGTCTACATATATATATATATATATATATATATATATATATATATATATATATATATATATATATCTTTTTTTATTATTATGTGCCATAAACAAGTCCATATTGTATATTAAATGTCATATTTCAAATGTATACATAATGCATTTCTCATATGAATTTTATATTTCTCAATATATTTACTTTATATTTTAAAAGCATTAACGATATATATTTAACATATATACAAACACACACATGTATATTTTTTTAAATACATAAAACATATATTTACCATATATCTCATATTTTTAATATCTAGAAAAGGGGGCAATTTTGGTGTATTAAATGTATACAAAATCTTGATAATATATTTTTATTATGTTCTATTTAATTCAAGAAAGTATGTTGGGAAAATGTAAGTATCATACATTTCTTATTATATATTAAAACGTTTTGCACCGTTTGGGACACAACAATAAGCTTACACATAACTCACCTCAAAAAAAGAATGTTTTACGATTTAAGAAAAACTGTAGAACACCGCATATAACATACATTTTATATTAATGTTGAAATTATTTTCTATGTAAATCATTTGAAACCTTCTGCAAGATTCCTAAAATGCCTCTGTTGGACATAGTCTCTGTTTTTAATTCATGTGACTTTTTTTATTACGATACCACAGTTTGAGACTTCATCTGCTGATACCATGCTCTTTGTTTACTGTGTAATTAAAAATTACGCGCTTGGCCTTATTTGGCTTGAAGAACAGGGAACTGCTGTTTAGAGAAAACTTCCAAATTTAGGCTGCCACACAAAGAAGGTCTTTCTGAAAGCCTGGCTGCTTGGTTCCTGCTTCAGCTTCCCTTTTTTTTTTTTTTACCAATGGAGCAGCAACAACTTCCACTGAAAACTATTAAATGATGGTCGTACGAGAAGCACGAGCACATCAAAAGGGTATGTTTAGCTGGGACAATAAGCCGTAAAAAAATAACAAAAAAAAACTTGCACTTCAAAGGGAAGATGGGTCTGTCTCATCAGCAACCCAATAAAGCATCATTTGTTCTCATTTGACTTGTGCAAAAGGTCTGGTATGTCCCCGTCTTGCAGACGCAACTTATACCTCAGTCCCTCTTCGAGCTCGTGTGTCTGTAGTTAGGCAGCTGGGCCTAAAACGGCATCAGTCAAAGCGTGTAATCGCTTGACTCCCTCTCAACAATGGCTACTTGTAGGGGGCTGGCGGGGAAGTGGTCCCAGCGACAATAGGGAACACAATTAAAGCAGCTGCTAAGAGAGCAATAATTCTACGGTGTGAAAGCAACAGGCCCACTGAGTGGAAGGACACAAGTTTATTATTCATAATCAGACCATTTTTTAAACACTTTGCTGCATCGGCAGGGTTCCAGCAGCTGCCAGTGTGCTGCCCATTCCTAATAATTGTACATTCTGTTGAGGGTCAGCTTACTTTTGACCTTTTCCATTGTAGTTGTAGCGGGCTTAAGGACTGACTGTTGAGATTCAGCAGGAGTGCATTAAACTCTACATTAATGGCAGTAAATTCAGATGTGAAGGCCATTCATGTGGAAATTTGGAACGAGAACTGCACTATTTGTTCTGCAGCATTACAGATTATTTGCATGCATAAGATGAATTTTACTCACAAAGAAATACAACATCTGTTAGTAGATATTGCCTTATATCAGTCTATGAAATATAAAGTGTTATGCATGCATACTTATATTCTGCATCTCAGTTGGGCTTTTAGAAGTATATCACTCTTTATTACTGCTCATGACTTCCTCGTTATGTTTTGAAATATTGCATTCACTTACTATTAACTTTAGGTAATTCGTTCTACTAGGAGACTTTACTGCTTAATAGTAGAGTTAACTTTTTAGTTGAGTGACACTATGTCCACCTCTGAGCTGCGAGGTTGACAGTTAAGATCTAGCGCCTGCTTCTCCATTTAATCTCAATGAGATTCCAATCCATTTAATTTAGCTAATACCGATGATGAATAATATGTTTTAAAATCTATTCAATTAAAAAAACACACATAAAAAAATATAATAGGATCTTTATTTAGAACACAACATACCCTTGTTTATAGTGAACCAGAAACTTATCTGTATCTCGAGAATTCCATGTTTTGTAAGTTTTGGCTTGTTCTGTTTTTTACAAATCACTAATTAGCCAAAATTATAAATCTCCTGTTTTGGATTGGTTAAAAGGGAATATGTGGTTTCAGATCAGACTAGCCTTAACTGAGGTTTGGGATGGTAATATCTGCCACCATGCAAATGTTATTGTCATTTAACATGTTTATTATTATTGTTATTATCGATAACTATGTACAAACGGATTGCCATACTATATGCAAAATGTTTGAATATCATCTGAATAAATTAAATTTTCCAGCAGAAAGACATTGTCAGTACAAAATCTATTTTCCCTGCCGTGGATGAAAATTGAGAGCAGAGCCTGTGATAGAAAAAGCAGAGCCAGGGAACCAACATACTTTCTAAATAAAGTTGTTAAGGCAGGAGAAAGGCAGAAGAGGCACAATTAAAACCTGTTGTTTCATCTAATCAATCTGCCATGCAAAAAGGGGGTCATTAATTTCTTTCTTGATCTCTTCTAGCACAGTAAAGGAATGGATGAAATCAAGTCATTCTGTATGGTTTTTGACATCTTAGTAAATACGGTTCCTTGTTCCATGTGAGCAGCAAGTAACTCCTTGCGAGTAGTTATTTCTGTAAGTTCTGAATTTTGTATTACTTTGAGATATATGCATGCATCAGAGTTTCATATTAATTTATTCATCAACACGCTTTCAGTGTGAACTTTAGGGCATCATATAGTAAATGCACTTTTTAGACATCAAAACAGTATAAAAACACCAAAACACAAAACAGATCAAGTGAAAATGAAATTAACATAGTTATTACTTTCTCTTCTGATAACTTTTTGTTGATGCATTTGCTTTGAAACATCCAATTTATCTGGCCTCAGACATATTAGTAATAATACAAGCACACATTTGTAGGTCATTATATTTCAATGTAATATTTTCAATTACGTTCTGCATTTCTTTTTTCAAAAAGCCCAATTGCTTGAACATGACATACTTACTCTATTCTACCTGTATTCTACAACATACGTTTCTAAAACAGCTGTGTTTAAATTTAGTGTTTTTTAAATGGTCCTATTTAAAATTTCCTTCCAAAATTGGATCTTGAAACCGAATCATTCAATTTCCATTATTCAACAATTCACTCATAATCATGCATAGTAGGCCTACAGCAGTGCTTCAGCAGAGGGTGGGAGGGTTTGAGTTGCTCCACCAATTAAAACCAGGGATCTTAAATCATCTGCCATTGCTAGTACTGTACTGTGTGTGGTTATAACAGATAGAAGTTTGTAAGAAGGCTTGTCTCCTTTGATGAAAACAATTCTCTGGACCCCTCCAATTAAAACCTGTGCTCAGATCACGTCATCTACGACTGCTAGTTAATAGCAGGTAGGAGTTTATAACAGAGTTCAGAACTGCTATTAATAGTGTTGTAAATCGAACCCTGACGTTGACATCGATTATCGTGCAAATTCTAGCGCCGATTATCGATCATTATTGAGTTAAAATGCTTTAAAAAAAATTCCCTCACAGTAACAGTTTAAAGGAACAATAAGTCCTCTTTTTATAAAGCATGGAATAAAAAACTCATTCAAACAAATCCTAATGTTTTATTATTATTATTATTATTATTATTATTATTATTATTATTATTATTATTATTATTATTATTATTTGTTTCTTAGCAGACACCCTTATCCAGGGCGACTTACAATTGTTACCACATTAAGACACGTTTGATAAATACATTGACATTTAAATATAGCATTCTCCAATTTTCATATTCCTGCCGTCCCTAGTCTTTGCCTTGTTTTGTGTAAAATCAGACAAATTTTCAGTGTAAACAATGGTAAATTAAGAAGAAAATAAAATCAACCCCACTGTACAAAGGAGAAAAAAACAAGGTTTGAAAACTACATTAACATTATGGCCTATTTTGTTTTTTCATTTGCTGTTGGTTACAATTTATGAATTATGTGGCCCAGCTTCTGCTAGCGAAAACAGCAGTCCCATCCAGTGTGCTGCAAAGATGCATTTCATTTTTGCTGTCATATTTTAATCAAAACTTGACATGACTTTGCGTAGCCAATTAGATTTGCATTTTCTTCAGTGAATACAACTATATCATCATTTTTCCAAACAGTACACTAGAGGTAACCTACCCTTTCCTGCAGCTGAACTTTCGACAGCAACAACTCCGGTTGATCATTTTATTTTGCATCTCCATACTTGAATATGTATAATATCTCTTTCATACATGCATGTGGATTTATTATTAATTTACTTACTGCCGGCATCGCAACCAAGATATGCGTCACATACTGGCGTGCTCAGAGAAGCGTTTCACCCACATGGATTCGCTTACACTTATGCAGTACATTACTAAGGCCCTACCTATTTCATGGCCGTGAAAAACACAGACATGAAATTCATTCTTCATCATGAAAACTGTCTTTTGTGTACCCTTACCCTGCACTTAAATCCAATTAAGTTATGTGTATCAGTCCAGGCTCCTGATGTGATTGAAAGCTTGTTTCAATTTCAAAAAGATAACTGGACAGGATTTATTGATTGACACTTAACTGCAGCCAATAACCACTCTGGGCTCTCCTCACTGATTGGTAGATATGGTCATCCGGGGCAGATTTAGTATCCTAGGAGATCTCAACTGATATTGTTAAGCGAGAGAACATTTTGAAAGTGTCCAAAATGAATTTTAAAAAATCTGCTGGTGGCAAACTATTTTGTACAACCTGTAATGTTTCATTGGATCACATACATCGAGCTACGATCCAGCGGCATTTAGACTCAGACAGCAATCAAAAATGAAAAAGGTTGCGGATAGTGCATTGCTTCAAAACGAAAAGGTTAAAAAAAAAAAATCTGAAACAGCAGCACGTGACAACGTAGTAATGTTAAATATTATTAGTTTCGCTCGAGACAGACGGCTACAGTTGGGACTGATTTAAAACAAAATAATATGTATGAAATACATTAACAAAGCAGGTTACTCTTGATCTCTGCATCATCATCCTGTATGTGTTCAGAGACGCATATTCTCAGTAACTTTTAGAAGCAACAACACAGATTACGTTCTTGACAAGAAGTTAATATATACAAGACACGTTTTTAATTTCATGGAATATTTGATTTTATTAAAATATTATCGATTTGTTATCATGGGGTCCCAAACGATAAATAATTTGATTATTATCGTTATCGTTACAAGCCTAGCTGTTAATATAGGAATGTTGAATCTAGGGTTAAAATGTAATTTTTTCATGCATTTTAGACAATATTTGTGTTTTTGTTTTATTTAACATATGTTATATTATAATGTTACACAACTATATATATATATATATATATATAGATATATATATATATATATATATATATATATATATATATATATATATATATACACTGTGAATGTGAAGCCTTTTGGCGACTTTCATGTGATTTGATTGGCTCTTGTAATGCTGTAATTTTGCATATCCTGATTACCCATAATTCTGTAGCTACTGCTTTTTTGCACCTTAACTCAAAAGCTACGTGTATTTTATTTTTATTTATCTGTATTTATTTTTTTCATTTCAGTTTTGAGGAGGCACTGTCTCCCTTGCGTCCTTTAAGGAGCCTCCACTGCTGTATGTATATTTTTATTTCATCCAATTTACATATATCAGCAGTATTTACTGCTACAAAAGCGTATTTATTGTTGTGAAATATTCTACCTTTGATTAGCTTTCAGTATTGTATTGACACTTTAGAAAGCACTTGAGGTTTCTTGGCTTCATATCTTTCCACTGCATGATACTGAAAAAATACCAGAATCCTTTCTCAAAGCAAACATAATTGCATAATTGAGAGATGATTTGTGAGGGAGTTGAAAAAGAATTTATCGCTGACAAAATTTTAAAAAAGATACAATACTTTGTTTTTAAGCTAAGCAAAGGAATTCTCTTATGAAAGATACAAATGTGAAGTCATGCAGCCTCTGGCACATTTTCTGAAACCAATGGAATTTTTTGTATGATTTATTTTTGGTTTTCTTTTGAACTTTACTCTACAAAGGGATGAAAGTCAAGCTAATAACTGTCTCGTGTAACAGTCCTTACCCCTGTGTTGATTTATATTGAATAGCATGCAAGGATGTTTAATATAGAAACACTTGCGATCAAAGCACTTTGACACACCAGTGGCAATCCCACAATTATTGACAGTGCTTTGTTTATGAGAAGTTATTAATTTTTATGGTATTTCAGTGTTGCACCAAAAATGTAAAACAAGGTAACACATTTTCCTGTTTTAAATCATATTTATTAGGAACTTCACAAGTACATATATGTTATATAGAAAAAGTGTGATCTACTGATCTATGACGTATGTAAATAGGTGTATTTTATAATTACATGTCAACTCAGCGGAATACAGACATGTCTTTGACACCAATACTACATTAGAACACAAATATACCTGGGTTGGAATTTTTTACATTTTCAATTAGTATTAGTTCATTCAGGCTTCTGATTGCATAGAAATGCATTGTAAAACCCAGAGAGGTCTGGTAAAGCATAATAAATAACATGGTAGGCCATGGTGAAGTATGGTAAACGCATAGTATAACCCAAGAAAAAGCACTGGAAAACTACAAAATTACAGTGCACAATTCCTGCAGTAAACTGTGGTCCTAGTGTGTATGCCAAAGCTGAAATGTCTGCAGTATTTACTTCTAGAATTCAGTAATAAACACTTGTGGATATAATTAATAACTGAAGTAGTTAAAAATGCTTCAAGGTGGTTCAATTAAAAAAAAAAAAGTAAATCTAAAAAAAAAAGTAACAATGTGATTTCCTTAATCAATCACAGCAAACATTGTTTACATTCCCCCTTCAGAAATATGCTTCATTTCATGACATTCTACAGTAAGTGATTGTGCAGTTGATTGAATAAAACATGAATGAAAAGCACATACTGTATCTCATTCTGTTTTATTCTCCTCAGACAGGACCATTTTGGTTGATGTGACTGCTTCCACTAAGGGGATTGTATATCTTAGGGTTAGGGTTAGGGTTATCCTTAGGGACCCTGGAATTCCCTGTTACCAGGACTAACATCCTTAGGGACCCTGGAATTCTCTGTTACCAGGACTAACATCCTTAGGGACCCTAGCATTCCCTGTTATCAGGACTAACATCCTTAGTGCTGCCTGCATCTTGGTTCTGTGGGGAAGCCTTTTAATTGGTACGTGAAATACCTTTTTAAACAGGGAAACTGGCACTAATGGCTTCCCCTGATTCAACTAAGTTATAAATAGAGGACACATGTTATTGCAGTATGCATTTGATAACTTCCTTCTTGAATTTAAGTTTTAGCAGTTAACTACAGCTAAAAAGAGCCTTAGGATATACATGTGCACCATTTTCTCTGGAAGAAAAAAAAAAAAAACCCACAAAAAGCAAGCAGCTACTCACTCGATTTCTGGGAGGGGGTAACCTTATGTTAGACATGCAGAAACAGAGTAGCATGCCTTGGTTTAGAATTTTCACTTTCAGAAAGTCAGCTTATTATTGTATTTATCTTGCTCTTAATTGTATTATTACTTGTACTGTGATTCTTGAAATGTATTTTTGTTTACGACTGTAAGTCGCCTTGGACAAGGGCGTCTGCTAAGAAATTAATAATAATAATAATAATAATAATAATAATAATAATAATAATAATAATTACATTAGGTCTAAAAATCCTTCCACTTAAATATTAAGTATTTAAGAAAATCCACTAGAAATAAAGCAGAAGCTCCAGTTATTTATCAAGGCTATATAAGAAAATACAATTATACAGGTTGTATACTTTGCACCCACTTTCTTTTCAACAATTCTTTCAGAATCTATTAATAGACCTACTTCTGTTTTAAAATGATCTTCATTAATGTATAAAATAGTAAATTTAATTTACACTCTTTAAAACATTGTGTACCAAGGTTAGCTTTTCATTTTCAAAATAATTAGCTCAATGCATTTTAACAAACTATAGGGACCATAGGGAACAGCCCTGCTGCATAAAGGAGAATACTTTTGTATATGCCATAAATCATATAAAAAGAACTAAAACTTATCAAAAGATAACATAAACAACTTCTACAATTGAATCATCTGTTTTACCAAGCTCCTGCCATACTTGGGATCATTGCTGCACTAGCCTTTCCCCTGTGAAGCCCTGTGTACTTTTCAGTATACATAAAACAAGACCACACCACTCCAAGAACTACCACACTTTGGCACAACATAGGCACATTTGCTGGCAGTCTCAAAAAAAGGCCTAGGGTTGAATGGGCATTGCGACTGAACAGCTCCCTCTCTTCCTAGGGGTAAGTTTGAGGCATACCCATGGAGCACTGTGGCAGAGATTATTTTGCCCCCGCTTGTGCAATCCCTGATGTTTGCCATTTTTTGATAAATAAGCACCAAATGCATCTACATTAAAAATAAATGTTGGCAGTTCTTAGTATACAATTCTTTTTCATCTCTAAAAGATCATTAATATGGAAAAAAACACACACACAAGGAACAGCTTGTTAGTAGCAGATGAAGCAACTGAATTATTTCTATGGGAAGATCAGGGGTTCATGTCCCGTCACATTCCCTTTTTGAGATTCAGGCCTGCAGCCCTGTATCCTTCTGAAAACTGGATTTTGATAGTTAAGAATGTATAAATGCATAGCAGGTCATACAGTATAGAAGTCTGCGTGGTTGTCCAAGAGTCCATGGCTGATAAATCTTGAGAATAAAAATGATTCAATCTTTAAAGCGCTATTTGCCCCCCTAGACCCCTGATTGTATAGAAACAGAAATAATTGAATATTATATTTCATATTTAAATTATATGAAAACAAATACTATTTGTATATACTGTATATAAATCATTCAACTGTTAAATTACAGTAAATCCATAGATATATTGATTAGTAAGCAGAACCACTTATGAAAAAGTGATTTGAAAGTTCTGGCCTTTTCAAACATGATGATGAGTCAAGCTTGTTTTTGCTTGATATTTTTTCACAAAGACCAGCACTAGAATAATGTATGACAATAAATGACAAAAAAAAAAAAATCTTGTATACAACCCTTTATTTAAATCTACTAATAAAATTAATTAATACCATGTTTTTTGCATGTATGGATGTATTGTTTATATTGCATACATACTGTAGCAAATGAGGCCATTATTTTAACATTTCTATAAAGATTGCTATTGTCTGTTTTCTGTGGTCTCAGATGTTTTTGCCAATGTGAACAGTCACAGCAGTTATCCAGATATACCCTGGACTTACCTCAGAGTTGATATGAAAGGTAGAGATCTTACTGTACTCCAGCTGAGAAACTTCAGAAGTTTATTTAACATAGTGAGTGTATGAAGTTGATACTTAAAACCCCCCCAAAAAACCACATACATACAGTAGTTTCAGATTTGGCTTAAAGAATAGATTTACTAGATCAAAAACTGTAAAATTCTCTCTACAAAATTACTTTTTCATTTGAAACGATTGCATATTTACTATAAATGCCTTTTGTTTTGTATGTTATGCAGTGTTATTTAATTTACATAATTATTGTTTATTGAAAACTATACCTATAATCTTCTGGCCAAAGGGCTCTTTTCTTTATGTATGGTTTTACAGGATATTATTACAGCAAATGTTGCATGGCACTGAGGAACAGCATTTTGATTGTGTAATCTCCCTATAATGCAAATCAAGTTTTTAACCATAGAAGTGCAGGGTCAAATTATTCCACTTCGTGAGCGATTATGCTACAGACACTTGGGTATGGATGCTTCAGTATTGCATGTACTCAAATTTGACATCTGCTTAAATTATGAAGACCGAAACAGACAGAAAACTGCTGTCACTTCACACTGCATGCGTATCTATCTTGACCTTATGCTTTAATGCAATGGTTCCCAACCTTTTTCAATGTAGGGACCACCTTGGTGTTTGGATTTTTCCCCACAGACCACGTCACACATTTTTAAACTAATGTGTATGTGTATATGTATAAGTACATGTAGAAAATAAAGTATTTATATAGTGTACTTAACTTAATGAGATTCCTAGGCTTGAATCTTTGCTATCAGTTAATCAAGGAATTTTGTCATTTTACGTTTTTAAAGTTGCTGATGCAAAGTTCATATTTCTTTTGTTTAAAAAAGTGTTTTGTTTTTCACATTCTGAATGCTTAGTAGATAAATGGCATCTCAGTTTTGCAGGATTAAGAGTTTTGTTTGACAAAACCAGACAATAAATGCACTGGGGATTGGGTCATCCTCGGTTCCAGGAAATACAAATACCAGTGCTCGTCCCCGCAACCGTTACCTACTAGTGTAGCAAATTAATCTATCCATTTCTAAAGCAACATCTTGCACTCACTGAGTCGCCAATAACTACAGATAAAGGGGAAAAATGCAGACTACATACATATCTTATAATTATATATAATGTGGTTAACCCTTTAAGGACAAAACATTTTTCAGTGGGGTGCTCCCCCAGGACCAAGTTTTCTTTGGCTGTAGTTGACTCTCTTCCTATAAAAATTCAATAGAAATCAATTTTTTACAGTAATGTCTTGGAATTGGTGTCCTTTTTTTCAGAACACTCTGGGGAACATTATGAAGTACTTCATGGTATTTAGTTTTATTTCATTTCACAGGGTGTCTGCTGGGCTGTAAGGATAGAGCAGAGAAAGCAGAAACGAGCTGTTAGTAAGACAGTATCGAATGGAGGACGCTTGGACAAGGCTACAGCGACCAGCCTGGAGCTCGGAATTAGCTGTGGGCTTAGAGAGGCCCAGGCTTGAAAATTAGGATAGAAAAGAGATCCCAACTGATGAGCTCTCCTATTGCCGGGGGCAGAGCTTGGTCGTGTATCTGAAAACATATAAAAGGGCTCTGCTCAGTAGAGGCACCTCTCGGGGTGATAGGAATATTCCAACAGCTTAGGAGTGAAAGGAGAGATAGTAAAGGGTTCCCTGACTGGTCTGGTGCTGTGGGAGGTAAAGTGTGAGGTAGAATAGGCGCATGAGCTGTGAAAGCATAGTATGGCCAGGGGTCCCTCACTCGGTGAGAACACCCCTAGTGCGAGGATGAGGTAGCATGGCTGACCTGAGGTCAGGGGCGTGGATCCACACTTACCCCCCCAAAGAATGGACCCCCGGCTCCCCGCAGAGACCCTCACCGTGAGACAAACAATAGAGTTGCGCCAGTGCATAACATAAAAGAAACAGCTGGAAAAGATGGGAAAGGAAGGGACATACGAGACAAACTGGAGAGGTTAAACTAGTGTTAGTGTGGTATGGTTATGTGATTACCTGCCGCTCAGTGGAGAGGAAAAAAACCCTTCCTAGAAGGGGAAAGCCTCTGGTGGCCCTGGCGGTCAGGTAGCTCCCACTTCGGGCATGCTAGCTAGTTTTTGATGGCTATTGCTATATCGGTAGGGGATGAACGGATGTATGAATCGACTGCTGCAGAGGACCAGCACCCCATGCTCTTCGACTGGACAGAGATCGATGTTGGCTCTGGCTGCGGAAGTAGCTGCTCTATCCGAAATGATTGGGGAGAAAGACGGTTCTGGAGACAAGAGTGGTGAGACCATCCTGTGTGTTAGTTAACACAGGATCGATCAGCGGTTTGCTACTATCATGTCTGCTTGGAATGGAAAAGGTGAATTCAGAAATTTGGGTTTCATAACTCCAGTCATTCTCCTAATTGTGGATAATCTAAACAGATTTCCAGTCTCTCACCTGGAGTGTTGGAAGCTCTGGAGGAGGACAGTTGTAGATTTAAATGGTAAACTAAAGCAACTTTTGCCTGCTGCAACAGTGAGCAGATCTGAAGAGGGAGCCGAGATCTGCTGTAGTGAGGAGCGATTAAGAGTAGAGGGTGGGATCTGCTGAGCAGTGCAGAGCTCTGAGGAAATAAATGGTGGAGTGCTGTCAGTAGCGTATAGTGGCCCAGCTATAGAAAGCAGAGATCTGCTGAAGCAGTCATCTGTACTAGTGAATGGTGGACTGCCATCGGTAGTGTGCAGTGGCCTGCTGTAGAGCGCAGAGATCTGCTGAATGTGGATATTGGTCTTTGAGTGTTAAGGCGGTTTAGATGGAGCCAAAGATGGGGCTGGCTTCGGGCAGAGATGAAGAATGCAAAGATCTGAGGGCGCTGCAGATGAGGAATGCATTGCTCTGAGGCTGCTGTGAAACCTATTGATTTGATCAGGAGCAGTCTATGAGTGTATTGTCCATTGCAGGGTAGGAGGGCGCTATGACTGAAACGTTGATAATAGTAGGACATGGTTTCCGTATCCGACATGTGTCTCACATCGAATGAAATGTTAATTTCTGAAATAAAATTGATCCCAATTTGAAAATACATGACTTTCGCAGTGAAAGTGGACCCGCAAAATGTATAGAACTTGGTGTTATACTGCCATCTAGAGGTTATGATTAGAATAAAACCGTTGATTTTAGAAAGTGATGCAGGGTAGAATATTTGATTATTGTGATTAATAGCTGTGGCAAAGTGGTTAATAGTGTGCAGGTGCAGGTGATTAAAGAACAGACAGACAATTGTAATCCAGGTGCAAAGGTTTGTTTTATTTGTTTTTGTCCAGTGCCTGACGGCGAAACCAACAGGAAATAATAATGCTGGTAAGTAATACAGCGGCGTGTATTACTTACATTTATAATCCCCAAGCTGGTCCCGAATTAATAGTCCTGTTATTGTATACCCACATTAAACACAAAACACATACACAAGTCCAGTTAGTGCGTGAATTAGTGATTGTGGTACAGATACAAATTTATAGTGATATAATGGCAGTGCTGTTCCGGGTTTGTGCTGGCCTCTGGTCTGGCGACAGCTCCGGAACATGTTCGCTGTGTAGTGAATACAAACAAACAAATAGACAGAACAAAACAATACAGATCCTTCCGGGTCACTAAATAACCAAAACGAAGGAACAGATAACATTGCTTCGACCCCTATTTATACCGTCACTCATGACCCCTTGGTAAACAATTGCAGCCGCTCCTCCACTCCGCGGCTGCCACATCATTTCCCTTCCAGGTCAATGAGTTAGCGTACCGAAGCTGCATCTCTTTTCTACATAGCCAACTTCCTTTTAGCGCTCGGAACGAAGTGTCAGGCCAAGTAGTCCAGAGTACTCTGTTCCCATTACTTAGCGCCCTCACAGGTCGGGAGGGAGATTTAGCACCAAGAATCAGCCCTCGATTTCAATGTTTATCCTAAATGCTCTGATGCTGTATCGTGATTGTATTTTGACAGAGGGAGGTAGAATGAGCTATGAATGTGCAGAGTCCGCAGGCGTTGGCTTGTGAACCGCTGAAAATGCGGTTAAAGGGGACTGAATCGGGTGGGTCTTGAACAGCCCTGTTGCTGTCTTTAAGCAGACTTAGGCAGCACCTGTACAGTGTTACTGTACACTGCTTTGCTACTTGCATAATGCCTTGGTTTTATCCCTGCAAGACATGCAAGGCCAGTCTGCCTGTTGAGGACAAACACAGCAGATGCTCTTCCTGCCTGGGGTCTTAGCACGCAAAAGAGGCACTGGTGAACTGCAACTTCTGTGAGTTTTGTGCACATTTCTCTCAAAACGTCTCTCCCGCAGCTCCACAGAGTGCTCTGCGTCCCTTACTCCTGCACAGTGCTCTTCCCCATCACCCTCTGTTTGAGAGGTGGCTGCATCCTCCTCCCATGGCTCTGTGCCAAGGGAGAGTGGATGACTCACCCGGGAAAGTCCACACAGGAAGCTGTCTTCACACTCTTCCTCATCCTTATTTGCCTCTCCTTCTCCTCCAAGGAAGAAGAGTCGCCGTTCCAAGCGATTGGCAGACTCTGAGCAGATGGAGAAGATCTGAGCAGCAGTTTCCCAATAACTAACGGTATTTTTAACGAGTTTTTTGTTGTTCCTCTCCCGAGTGCTAATGGACCCCGCTGGCACCAAAGCGAGCGAGCATAGGTGGGCCGAATGGCCTTTTCTCTTTCTAAAATTTCTTATGTTCTTATGTTCTTAAACCAAGTAAGATTTTTTGCCAACAGCAATACAGAATTATTAGATAAATTGCCTGTCTACTATATCCAGTGAAATATTTCTCCCTCTAGGAGAGAATATGAATTGTCACAATTGTATGAGGTAAATAGAGAGTAATGCGTGGGACAGTGTGTGATATGAGAATGTAATGCCCAACCAAGGGGTGGGATGCTGCATAAACCCAGAGGGTGAAACCTAAGGGGTTTATCCAAGCATCCCACCCCAAGAGTGGGCTACATTCTTATATTCTTATTTATCACACACTACGCCATGCAGTATTTTTCATAATCTCTGGTGAGCAATTTTTCCTGCCAGAGTTCTAAAGTTCTGTGTTGCTTGTTGTGGGGGGCTTACTCTACTTTGTCTATGTCAGTGAGTTAGCTTGTGCTGGTGTTGCTGGTTTTAATGAGCAAGTGTTTCCCATAATAATCAGCCAGCTATTATGGGAAATATCAACTGGATGAGCCCATTGACAAAATTGCTCACCAGTTATTATTTATAAATAATATCTATTATACTGTAGTTTACACTGTATCTCCACCTACAAAGAAAAAATAAATGCAAGAATATAAGTCACAGAAAACCACATGAACATTGTAATTAAAAGACTAGGAGGCTGTTATATCTTTCTGTCCCATTCGCAGTCTTCAATTTTAGTTACACTGATGACATACTCAGATTAATCAAAAACATTCGGTCAAACTCTGTGACTTTAGATATCAGCTGCAAAAAAAAAAAAGTTGGGTAAGCATCCAATATCCTCACAGTCCATTTTCATAAAGGTAGTGATAGCAGAAAGGCAAGACATTTCTATAAAACCTGAGAAAAGTCAGAATTGGCAGTTATATTGACACAAGCTTCATATATATATATATATATATATATATATATATATATATATATATATATATATATATATATATATATGCACTGTCCTGGCAGAGCCTTAGGAAATTGGGTAGTATGTGCTATTTTACAACTAACACAAGTGCTTGTGAAGTTTAAGGCAATAACACTGAAAATATGACCCATTTACTTAACTAAAAAGAAGCTCAGGTTTTCTATATTGTCCAGAGCTAAAGCCCCTTAGGCAGTATTCTTCTTTCTTGCCCTGGGCACTCGCTCTGGTTTTGTGATTCACTAAGTGCATCTTGTCAGGAAACATTATGCCTATATAACATAAGTTCTTGTTAATAATGCGATGAAGTTTAGAACGGATTGGGTTATAAACAGACTGTGAATATCGGTATGCATTGTATTACTGATGGGAAATGAGGACAACTTACAAAAAGACACATCAGTTAAGATGGCGGAACCTGCCCATGTATTCCTGGAGTATACAGTATGAGGTGTGACCTGATGCAAACCCACTGTAAACCTTTCAGGGAATTAATATACTTTGATATTTTGCTGTGATTGATCTATTCTGGATCTGAATAAATTATAAAATGTATAATGAATCTGGTTTGGTTCAATCGTTTGCAGATTCTTTTAATACCAAGTTTAATTTAAATGTGAGAAATTAAATTATGCTTTAATGTAGTAGAAAGAATAACCAACATGCATTTTTTATTTTTTTTATTAAGCAGCTAATTTAACATTTTATAATTCATGTTAGTGCGGAAGAGGCAGGTAATAAGAAAGCATGCCTTCAGGCTAAATGTAAAGGGGGAAGAAAAGCTCTCCTTACGGACCTGAATGGAAATATATCAGGCCTAACATATCCTGTGTCTGTTTCCCAAATCAGAACTTGAATGGAAGCAGTTTTGTTCTTAAACAGGTAAGGTATTTGAGAATGCTATTTTAAGGAATGAATCATCACACCCTGTCTCTCCTCTTCTGCATATTGAAATTAATTGGCATCTCAACCCATTGAATTCAATGGAAAGGCAAGAGCTGGACATGAACCACAAACCAGACGGTTCAAAGATGAATGCTTTAACATTTAACTAAAGAGCAAGCTCTGTAGTCGAGAGGCAAGGATGTGTCTTATGCGGATGCCAGTACAATATTATAAACACATCAGCATCTAGGAGGAGATATTACAATATGGAGCTTGATTCTTGTTTTTCAGATTTGATTTAAAAGCAATTCTCACACTTATTTAGTAGTCATATTCAATTGTGTGCATGTGAAGGTATATACAGTACAGTAAATGTATTGTACTGAAGGTTGAATTAACTTTGTAATACTTCATGCTTTACTATGCACAGCTCTTTGGTAGAGAGACAGTCATTTTCTGTGAAACTAATTTTCATTATTTCCACACCTTTTATTACTGTGTGTCATACATCAAAATAAAATCACAAAACCTACTAGTGTTAGTTAATTATAAAACAATTGATAATCAAGTCCACAATATCAATTTATAATCAAGTCCACAATATCAATTTATAATCAAGTCCACAATATCAATTTATAATGGACAGATGTCAAAAAACTCACTTGAGGTAAAGGGGGGTGGGGGGATAATGACCCAGCTGTAGGGGCAGCTGTTTTGGCAGCCATTCCCAATCTCATTTATAGGAATCATTAGAAATCCATGTGGTAAATTGGAACATGTGAAAAAACACTTGATTCACAACACTGATTGAGAGTGGACAACAAGTTCTCCCTTCATCAAAAAGTAAAATTTACCAGCAAACAGCCTTTTCAATTATTCAATTTTTAAATGCCATTATCCTGAGCTACCTAACAGTATGATACTGTACCCACAAATATCAGGTTATCTTCTAAAACCTTACACGGCTTGTATTACAGGAATTGTTAAACAAAAGTTATTGATGAAAAAAGATACAACTATTTATCTGTTACGGTTTAAAAAAATGTCATTTCCTGTTTGTTTTAGAGCATGCCTGTTGGTATAGTAACTGTCCAGTTTGTACTGAGTCTAAGCTGATGACAATAATAAGACTGTTACTCAAAGGACTAGGTCGATTTCCCAGTTAATGTAGTAATGACCTACGAAATGAAACGTGAGCCAACGATTGTTTGTTATTTTCTTCTATCACAAACTGCAGTTCATACATCATTAACTTACCATTAATTCTATATGAAGGACAGTTAGTCACAGGCACCATAGGGTAGTTTTTTTCTGTCAGAGGAAATGATTCGGCATTTAGTGGTATTAAAACACTGCTGTGTACTGAAGATGTAGGCATGTGGTTAATAGTTGTGCAGGGTTAAATACAGCTTATGTTAACGATTATGGTTACAATGGATGCACAAACCCCATGCCTCAAATGACCACACAGTGCACATCCATAGCAGGGAGTTTTTAGTCCAAAAGAAATGCAAAAGAATGATTAACTTCTAGCATAGTTTGTACTATATATATATATATATATATATATATATATATATATATATATATATATATATATATATATATATATATATATATATATATATATATATATATATCATTTTATTTCAGGGTTGCAGTGATACTCTTGATATGTTTACTAACATTACTCTGCTTGTTGGTTAAACTTACAAAAATGTAACAAAGCAGCTGGGTGGCATAAATGTTTTATTAAAACAATTTTATTGCGTAGCAAGTTAAACATGTTTATTTGTCTTGTATTTTAATCAAAGATCTTCCAGGATTTAAAGGCTTAAACCTGCTATATTTTCTAGACCAAAGCAATAAACTATATATATATATATATATATATATATATATATATATATATATATATATATATATATAATTTTTTTTTCCTGGAATTTCATAAACTGACTTATTCATAAACAGGCAGACAACCAGTATTGTTTCTGGTCCTTCATATATTAGTATTTAATGAAATGCACATTTGCTCCGTTTGTTTTGAAAGTCTTCCAAAGTTTGCAAACACCAGAATCCCAAATGTTATGATATGTTCTTTATTAGTTTTCTTTTCTTTTCATTCTTTCTATTTTCTCTTTTAACGTTTTGGAAATCCTTTTATTGCAAACTCTGTGAGCCAGCCTGACAGCAGCTTCAAAAAACAAAAATGGGGGTGGGGGATTCAAGAGACTGACAGATCCTTACTACAGATGGTGTTGTCAAAAACAGGAAATTGGAGACACTTTGACAATAACAGAACCTAAACTTCAGCATATGACTTACTGTACAGTAAGATAAGCACTGACGCAAATGTTGTTTCTTTGTTGTACTACTCTGCTGCAGTTGCTTCGTGTATTACTTCCTGGTCATTTACATAGTAGCCAACATCACTGAAGGACTTGAAAGTATTGTTTTTTTTTTTTTTTTTTTTTTTAACACTTTTTTCATTCTAAAGCTGCAGATAAAGGTGCTGGTTTAAATATAGGGTTTCTGTAGTGTGGTTGTTATTAATATGTTCTGTCTTCCCTGAAGGATTTCTAAGTCTAGGAAAGAATACCAAAAGAGGTTTCAGGGAAAAACATTACCTTCAATGACCTGGAAAAATAATAATTATCATAACCTATCCCACAAACCCCACCTCAGTCAAGTATTCAATTAAAGCCTTGGGTTTGAAGCAACTCTGTAAGAAAATTGAATGTTGAAGATATTTCTTCTGGTCACACTATATATATATATATATATATATATATATATATATATATATATATATATATATATATATAAAGAGAAAAGTAGCAAATCTACTTAAAGCCTAATTGAGCAACCTCAACATTTTAACGCATGATGCGCTGTGTTGCATTTGAGCATTTCAAGTGGTTTCTTGTAAAACAATTGAATAAAGCGCTTTGTGATGGTGGTCCACTATGAAAGGCACTATATAAAATAAATATTGATTGATTGATTGAATTGTTATCCAATGTGTCTCCACGTTCCAAACAGTATTTAAATTAGCTGATCTCAAGGTGGGGGGGGGTGGGAATAGCTAACTTATATAAAGTGTGTAAATTTTCAAACTAGAGAATAGGTGACATACAGTCAGCACAGAATGTGAAAGTCAGGCCTAAGGCCCTTTTTTTTCAGTGAGATACAGAGCATGAAAAACAGGAGCGACACGCTGGTTCAATGTATTATGTTAAAGGATCTAGGTAGCAAAATTATGAATTAACAAGTAGTCTGCTGACTAGCAACCATGTGTCCAGTGAAAAAGGAATTACAAATTCCAAATCTAGATACAGCATCAGTCAGAAAGCATACACAGGCAATGGCAATGTCTGTTCTGTAACCAATTGAGGTCTTTCATGTGATGTCACCACAGCACGGCACAGCAAAACATTATGTATAATGTAATGTATTTGCAAACACAGAGCATATTTCTCACCTCCAATCACAGGATATTGAAAAGATATAATATAAGTGCCACATACCTGGAATTCTACTGTGCACCCTCGGTGAGCGAGCACGCTTTGACATGATTTTCTGTGTAAACACCATTTATACTTGATTTTTTCCTTTTAAGAAAACTTACGTTACCAATAAAGAAAATATACATTTCCAATTCTATACAGTATTTCTATGTTGTTTGTATATAAACGTTTAAGATCTTTCTTTAAATATAATCACAATTAAGACAATGTACTGTATATGACACATTTGGTATATGCCACACTCTAGACTGTAGGAAATATTTCATATACATTGTTTTAATTGCGAGTCTGCAAAACGTTATGCTGCTCTAGTCACAGTAGGGGTCACAATTCCTGTTACTGGAGGTGAGAAGTGTGCTCTGTGGTTGTAAATACATTACATTTGTGATCTATACTAATAGAATATGTGGTTCTAATGTGTCTGCTGAGTCCTGTAAGGATTTGATAATAATAAAAAAATCCAAGGTGTACTCTGACTATTGTGGAAAACCATATCACTTTAAAAGCTGGGCAGACTTGGTAGTTTTCTATTGCTAGTGACTATCAGTCTTTTTTTATATAATGTAATTCTTTTATCTTACTGTCAAAAATCATTGCTGTGCATGTGTTCTATACAGTATTTTCCTATTTCATCTTGCTCAAATGTACAATATGGACATCTGCAATGAGCACACATTACTTGTAATTGTTATGATGTTTGCTGTCAACTTCATTTATTTATGCAACTGCACTAAAGAGCCTGAGGCCTAGCAGCGACCATGAAAGATTTCAGAGTCACGGTGTGGGGTCAATGGAGAGTTTGAAAAAAAGGCCTCCACTAGTTATGTGAAAGGAACTGACACAGGAAATGGCCACATATGGCAAAGATTTATTGTGTCCACGACTTCCCATTCAAATCTCATTATATTTGCGTCTCCAAGTGGCTCTGTGGCAGAACCACATTCAATCTGAATTCTGGCTCCAGTAAAATTAACATCCTGGCTTGAGTAGACATGGTAAATGAGATAATGGCACAGAAGAATAACGAAGAGGACCATCATGGATAAAATATTTAAAGCACATGTCTTTTATTGTTCTGTTTTGAGTATATTTTTCTTTTATCAAAGGTGTGTTAACCTTTCATTTTGGAAATATTAACATTTGAAAAAGGATGAACATCTACAAAGGTTATCCACCTCAGAAATATCCTACTTCTTAAAGTTTTAGAGAATGTTCACCTTTTATTGTGCTTCCTCATAAAAACATTTCTGGAATTTGTGTCACATTCTGAAAATGGCAATGGAATAAAAGCATCAGGCCTATACAAATGAACATTGCCTCATTGAGGGTTGTTTTATCCACGGCTCTATTACAAATAAAATGAGTTCTCACCAGCACATTCTTTTTTGGTATTCATAGTGTTAACAACATTTTAATTAGCATGGCGTTTTAATTAAACATTTGCTAATGTATTGTACAATACTCTACCAAGTCTATGTGTGCTTTAACATGCTTGCCTGCTTAACTATGTTGCATTGTTTAGTACACGTTGCCAAGTTTTTAACCTCTTAAGGGAAAACCCAGATTCTGACTTACAGTAATTAAAACCCTAGGTACGTGGTGTGTTGTCACAGGTCAAAAATTGTTTCATTCATATATATATATATATATATATATATATATATATATATATATATATATATGTGGCACAGGTGAGAGACAGAGTCTTTCAGAGGGGTTCCGAAAGACTACATTTCCCAGAATGCCAACAGAGGGAGCCAGGATGGGATTCACCTCACTCCAAATGATAATGGATATCACCTGCCTGCAATTAGCAGGCAGGTATTTAACCAGCGAAAATGTTTGTTCTAGGCAGTCTCCAGTGTGTGTGAAGCGAGGTTGTCATGAAGAAGAAACCTGTGTTTAAAAGATAGAGTGAAGACCTTTAGGATTGTATGTAGTGTGCAGCGCTGTGTGTGTTAAAGTGCTATTTTGACTGGTAAACGGCTTAGCCGTCCAGTGGGTTAGTTAGGGAAACAAAGAAAACTTTAGTAAGTACTCCGAGTGGGAGTTAGGTTTTTGTTTTATTTTATTATTATTAAAATTGGCATGCAAGTGCTTTAAAACACTTTAAATCTTGCCAGCCCTGGATTATTCATATCTATATATATCTGTATATATATATATATATATATATATATATATATATATATATATATATATATATATATATATATATATATAATTATAATCCACAGCTGGCAATGGAACGTGAAACAAGTGTGATTGGTCGAGGAAGGTCTAGCTGTCCGTATATTGGATGGATACGGACAGTTGGAGCCTTGGCATGTATTCTAAATCACTGTGCTGCCTCACAGAATTTAAAGTATCGGATGGTAGCCATCTTGCTTTTACAGTTACAGATGTACAGCTGAAACTATGAAACTGAGTGACCAATTACCGGCAAAAAAGTAGTAAGTAGACATGCCGATGTGGATGAAGAACAATTAAATGAACTTGAAGATAGCAAAAATAAATTATTTGTTTATTTAGCAATATATATATATATATATATATATATATATATATATATATATATATATATATATATATATATATATTTAAATATTATTATTATTATTATTATTTATTTCTTAGCAGACGCCCTTATCCAGGGCGACTTACAATCATAAGCAAATACATTTCAAGTATCACAGTACAAGTAATAATGCAATTAAGAGCAAGATAAATACAATGACTTTGGTTCAAGCAAGTACAAGTGTGACAAAATGCGATTCAATAATGCAGCAGATAACAGTGTCATTGATAGTTACATCAGGATATGATTAAATACAAAATACTACAGATTAAACACTTTGCAGATTACAGTACTCTGAAGTACAGGATTAAATGCAGTAAAATAGGGGGCAGATAAGAGCAAGTAAAGCGCATTTAAGGAAGGGTGATAAGTGTCCCAGGTGAAGAACAGAGGAGTTCTACAGGTGCTTTCTGAAGAGGTGAGTCTTGAGGAGGCGCCGGAATGTGGTCAGGGACTGGGCAGTCCTGACATCTGTAGGATGGTCATTCCACCACTGCGGGGCCAGGGTGGAAAAGGAGTGGGTTCTGGAGGCAGGGGAGCGTAGAGGAGGTAGAGCCAGTCTTCTAGTGCAGGCGGAGTACAAATCGCTGTCTTTATACTCAGTCATTCCGACTTTGTCACTTAAAATAATATATTTTTAGCTGTTTTTAAATGCTACAAAAAAACACAAAAAGACACTTCTGCACATTATCCACCACTCAAAGACACATACCTTGAAAAATTACTGAAATTCAAGACGTTGTTGTGTTTTTTTTTCCTCCTGTCTGTTCTGCTCAAACAGTATGTCTGCACTTTGTGTAATAGGGAAAAAAATAACTTGCCGTTATTTGCCGTCTCAACTCCACCCCTGGTGTATGTTTTCAATGGCAATGTCCATAAAATCAAAAGAACAAATGCACTTTCTTTTGCATGTTCCAATAAAATTAATTTACTCAACTTTAGTTCAAAGTTATAAATGTGACTACTTTATTGGCGTAAGGATATTTAATTAAAAAAATATATATATTTTTTACCCTAAACATAATTTATGTTTTTTATTTTTCTTCAAATCCACTGTTTGACCTGGATTATAAATTGTATAACAATTGTAATTGTATTTAAAAATAATGTGATATCTTGTAACAATTGTAAGTCGCCCTGGATAAGGGTGTCTGCTAAGAAATAAATAATAATAATAATAATAATAATAATAATAATGAATGCAATAAAGACCTTCAGGGTGCCTGTATACGTTCTTGGGGGTTGGACGCGTCCGTATATTCGATGTATACGGATGGCCTGCCGGGCCTTATTGCATATATATATAGTTCAAAATGCAGAGCAGTTTCTATAATAGAATTTTATAGGAATCACATTTATGACTGTAATCTACTTCTTTCTCCATAACTACATTTACTTACACAGTTGCAGTTGTACATATATTTGTTTACAACATCACTCTTAATAACTGAAAATATAAAAATATAACAAAAAAGCAAATATATATATATATATATATATTTGGTAGACCAAAATAAAATAAATAAATAAATAAATAAAGGAAAGTCAAAAAATCGAAGGCTAAATGAAATCAGAATTTCCCTTGAACAGGAAAGATTTGTATCCTGTTTGTTGTTTAGCTTATATCTTCTTGAGTCAAAGGATGCAGTTTTTTTGTCTGTAAACACTGGCTCGCACTGTAAATATATAAAGGCATTTCTAAACAAAACATTTTAATGGCAACCATATTCTTCTACATAGTTCTATTTACCAGTAATTAAAAACAAAATCATTTTTACTTTCCAATTACTTGTATTTGGTGCTTGCTTTTATTTTTTTTCCCCAGGGCATTTCTGGTGATGATCTATGCCCATTCTTATTGTTTTGTTAATAACTATTGACAAAAAAAACTAAGCCTGTCCAGTTGTTGTTTTCTTACTGTCATTCAAATTTAACAATTGTCAGGTTTTTATACATTGTAGCAAGGTATTACCACAAAGGCTTAAAACTGAGTTTGAAGTGCCTGACTATGCCATATTGTTTTGTAGAGGGCAAGTTCCTCTGGTATAAAAAATAAATAATTTCTGCAAAGAATCTCCTGTTGGATGATAAGGGGTGGTGTGACTCTTAGCGGCTTCATACAACTTGCACAGTTCTTTCACCACCCCGGATTCAAAATGTGCACCTTGATCTGAATGGAGTCACTGAGGATAGCCAAAGGGCTGTATGATATTCTGCCATAATACTCTAGCTGTGGTCACTGCTAACTGGTCCTGAGTAGGAATGGCTCAAGTAACTTGGTAAAGTGATCTTTAAGAATCAGATTATAACCATCTGCGGAGCAGTCTAGTTTAAGGAAATCCATCGCCAATGGTTCTAAAGGTGCAGTAGTTCGAATTGGCACCAGGATAGCTCTAGTCTTCTGTGAGTGGTCTTTTTGTAGGCAACGTCTTGCGCACGCAGCGCACCAGGACTTAATGTCGGCAGACATTCTACCCAGAAAAACAGCTCCAAATGAGTCCTAAAGTTTTCTCAATGCCCAGATGGCCAGCTTTTTCATGTTATCCCTCTCATATTAGCGTCTTTAACCAATCGGGGACAATTAATTGATATTTCAGATCTTCTTCCTTAGGGTCTCTTGCCCTCCGATACAGCACACCATCCTTTAGGCACAGCTGGTCCCATTGCCGCAGCACTTCCAGGACTTCCTTCCCCTTTCACCCTCTCTCCAGTCCAGATGAGGGGGCGCCCTCTCTGAAAGAACAGTAACACTCCTTACCTTGGGCAACTTTCCGTTGCCCACTAGTCCATTCCAGTAACAGCAGACTCCCCAAAACAGTGTCATCCTCAAGGGTGGGGTCATTGCCATCAGGCTGTTCAATGCCGACTCCGGCACAGCAGGCTTGTACAACCTCAGCTTCAATCAGGAGAAATGCAGGGATTTCCAGCTCATCCTGATTGCCTTCCTCTTCTTCTAGACCAACCGGTGATCTAGACAGGGCATCAGCATTTTCACTCTTCCACCCGGCCGGTACCTGATCTCGAAGCAGAAGTTAGCCAGGTGAGCTGCCCAGCGCAATTCCACGCTCCCACGATTAGTGCTCTGTAAGTGTGCCAGTGGGTTATCATCTGTAAGAACAGTAAACTGTGATCCTGCATTTCTCAGTTACTGCCCATTTCAAAGCCAGGAACTCTAATTTGAATGAACTATAATTAGCATAGTTTGGTTCAGTTGGATGTAAAATCCTGCTAGCATAGGCAATAACTTTTTCTTGCCCATCTTTCTTCTGAGCCAGGGCCTACCTTGCTGGCATTGGTATAGAGAATAAAAGGCAAACTGAAATCTGCAAAATCTAAAACAGGAGCATTAACCAATACCTCTTTCAAATGCGAAAAGCAGCTTCACAGTCTGTACCCCTGTCTTGCATCCCCTGGTTCCGCTGAGATGGTGCCCCTTTCGCCACTCCAACCATCAGTCCATGTAATGGGGCTGCGATCAGAGCAAAATCCTTTATGAAACGACGATAGTATGCCAGAAAACCTAGAAATGAGTGCAACTCTCGCACAGTCTCAGGTCTTTTCCAGTCATAGACTGCTCTCACCTTCTCTGGATCCGGTGCCACTCCTCCTTCCGACACAAGATGGCCAAGATACCTGACCTGCTTCAAGCCATGCTGAGTCAGTCTAGAAAAGACACAATCTAGATGCTTGAGGTGAGTCGCAAAATCAAGAGAATAAACGAATAAAGGATTCAAAGCTCTCTTCACCCAGACAACATTCCATGAGATGCTGAAATGTCGTTGGGGCATTACAAAGACCAAATGGCATCCTGTCAAATTCAAAGAGCCCCATGGGTGTTGTAAAAGCATTCTTTTCATGATTCTGAGGATCCGTCTCCACTTGCCAATAACCACTTGTCAAATCTAGAGTTGAAAAGAAGGCAGCCTTCTTTAAATTGGTGAGGGATTCTTCTATACAAGGAAGAGGGTAGGCACCTTTGTGTGTGACATCATTCAGCTTCCGATAGTCTACACAAAATCTTAAAGACCTGTCCCTCTTTCTCACTAAAACAACTGGTGAAGCCCAAGGGTTCTGACTCTCTTTTAGAATCCCAGCCTCCTGCATACATTGGAGCAATGGACGAACCTCCTTATACATATTAGGAGGAATAGATTGATACCTTTCTCGAACGGGGGGTGCCTCTCCAGTCAGGATCCAATGCTGGACTGTACTGGTCTGGCCATAGTCCTCCTCGTGATGGGAAAAGGCAGCACTATTTTTCTCCAGCAGTTCTCGAAACTGTCTTTCTCTTCTGCAGTCAAATCATCGGGCATAGTTACAGGTGGGCTAGAAATCTCTGGGCTCGGGACCTGTTAAAAATGAATCTCAGCAACTCGCCTCCCCACAGGTAAGATATTAACATTTCCCTCTTCAAACACTGTACTTGATTCTAACAAGAACAACTCACCCAACTTCTGGTATCGCTGCAGGTTCCGGACACATACAGTTACCCTTCCATGCATCACAATAGCCAAGGTTCGAGCTACTAAGATGTCTTCTTGTCCTGGTAATGGCTCCACCAAGTAGTCATACTTTTGGCCTTTTGGTCCAGGCCGAGCACGACAATGAATGATGACATCACTCCTCCCCGAAATCTTCATGGGGAACTTATTGGGTGCCTTAATAAATCCTACTCGTCCATCTGGTGCTGCAAAGTTAGCCTGTTTAGCAAATTCTTTTAAAGCTTATTGTCATACTTGTAGGCCAAAGGCGGTAACACAAGGAGTAGCACAGGAAACTGTTTGACCGTTCTGAAACAACTCAGCCCAACAGCTTCTAATAATATTAGTTACTAAAAGTCCAGGAGTATTGGGGAGGCACTCATTGCACACAATTATAACTCCATGCTTGGGAATCCTTACTTCACCCAGCCGGATATCCATTTCAGCATAGCCCAGGTATGGTATATCCAAGCCATTTGCAGCACGCAAAGCAATCCAAGCAGAGGGATCGTAGAGGCAGGAACCTTGATGACCAAAATGCTGATTAAAGAAAAAAATTTCACCTGTGAGCTAATGTTCCGTAAACACTGTACTTTAACACAATCTATCTCTACTTCCACTAATGGCCGGGCACCAACCAGGGCCTCTCTCTCTTCAAACTGTTCTGATAGACCCAAGCTAGAAGCTCCCACCATCGGGTCTGAGGAGGTGGGACAAACTAGTTTAAAGCCTGCTCTCTAGGATTGCTGTGTGGTCTCATAGCCTCAGGACAGTATCATATTATGTGTCCAACTTGCTGACATCGGGAGATGGAACAATATCTACAGGATCTAATGGAGACATTGGATTCCCCCTTTGGCCCATGTTCCTCAGTTCTGACCTCATTTCTCCCAGGAGGTCCTGGGAGAGTCCAGCTATCTGGCCCCTCAGCTCACTAGAGAGTTCCTTTCGAAGGTTTTCTTTCCACTGTTGTAGGTTCTCTGTAGACGTTGGTATTTTAGGTTCGGCTGGAGTATGGCACTGATACACAGACAATCCAGGCTCTCCATACGCTTCCATCTGTAAAACAGCTTCCCGCTTTACCTGGGCAAAAGTCAAGGTTGTACTTAAAAGTTCCCGCTTCAACATAGGATCTTGAAGGCCATCCACGAATTGATCCCTAATCAGCAGGTCTTCATCTCTAATTCCTCTGGGGTCTCGTTTCTCCAGTCTTTTGAATAGTTCTTGCAGCCACAGGGCAAACTCACGAACACCTTCATTAGCTTCATGTCTGCAACTGAAACACAGGGAGCAAATGACTGAGGCAGGGATCCTGTCACCACATAGCTCATCCAAGGCCTGGAATACTTTGTCTTCAGTATTACGGCTCTGTGGTAAAGTGCCCACCCCTTTATATTTATTTATGTATGTAGTATTATTATTATTATTATTATTATTATTATTATTATTATTATTATTATTATTATTATTATTATTGCTGTTGTAATTATTATTATTATTATTGTAGTTTTATGCAGGCGGACAAAGCCGTCCGTCTTAGTTATTATTTTGAGATGTCGGCAAAAAGCCGTGTGTTTGTTTGTTTGTTTCATTTAATTATTTAAAACCCTCGTGCAGCCGGTGACCATCTCCTGAGTTAATTAATTGAATAATTGTTGCTAATCGGGAGATGGTCACCTGTATAAAAACATGCAGCTTTTCTACACTCGAGGAGAGAGTGTTCAGGGAGTAAGGAACGGGAGTTAAAAGGAGAAGAGATAAGCGAAAACAACTGCTATTGTGCTGGAATCGCTAGCACAATATTTGTTAGCACAACTGTTTGTTTTGTTTGGCCAACGTGCCCTTTTGTTTCTGTATTTTGTTCTGTTTAAATATTTTGTTTTATTATTTAATAAACGCGCTGAGTGCCGGTTGCGCTACAGTTTGCCCAGCACTTCTTTGTTTATGATTTACTCCTTCCTGGTCTGTGACGTCATTGCAACCACTCTGCCAAAGGCTCTCACTGGGCAAAATCAAAACTTCTATTTTAGCCTCTCCTTCTAGAGAATTTAAAACTAGATCAACTTGATCTAGTTGATATTTTCAGCATTGATTGTAAACTTTCTTTCTACCCTGCTAATTTAACAGTAGACTTGGGCTCTCCAAACTTCAGAGACCCTGGGGCTCCCATAAAAAAGCAAACATCATAAAAGGGGATGTTGCTGCTTCTCCTACTTGCATTGTGCACGAAAAAAAACATACATTAAAACTGAAATCCAATCCTGCCAACTACGCCAAAAAGTTGTAGCAAGGTATTACCACAAAGGCTTAAAATTGAGTTTGAAGTGCCTGACTACGCCACTTGTTTTGTAGAGGGCAAGGTCCTCTTGTATAAATATACAGTATATGTCAAATCTAACGTTAAGTTCCCACGTGCTGGTTCTTTTTATTGGATAAAGCACTAGTTCCTTTCTGTGAACAATAGCAAAATGAGCAGTTTAAAATTGGAGAATAAAATAGTACAAAGTATCTTGAATGAACAGAACAAAAAAAAACAAAGGAGTACTGTACGTATGCAAACGGATTTCACCAATCACGGGAACAAGGAAGGCCCAAAACTCACAGTCGTTCCAGGGGCTGCCACCCAGCAACCAAGTCAGAGTAGCTTCCTCTCGATCACAAATCTCGTTTTACTAAAAAACAATAAAACTCGCTCCCTGACCTGCCTGCCACCTGCACAGCTTTCCTGCAATGTGTGTGTGTCCTCCTCTCTGTGTCCTTCTTCTGTCTTTTAAAATCCGCTGAGTTGAAAACTAAAGGTGGAGCTTCCCCTGGTAGCTGCGGAGTCGACCAATGATGAGGCAGCATCCGCCGTTACCCTGACAACCAGGCACTAAATCCATCAAGCACAGTGGAAAAAAAAAAATAACAAAAGAACCCCATCAGCGGGACTGACCGACTCGCACATTGTTTAATCCACATTTAATCAGTTACATATTGGTCATTTGGGATTTTAGCCATTTATAAATGTTTAAGTAATAAATACTTCTGAATGCTGAATTCAGTTTTATATCCCATAGTGTGATATTGCATCTTTGAACTTTTGAATGTCATGTTAGCTAAAAATAAATGACTTTTTTTTTCTACAATCAACCCAATGTCTATGTCAGCCAGCTTTCCAGCACAATATTCAGTGGTCACTCACAATTTATTAAGACTCTGGTGAGCACATCCTCCTGACCTAGTAGGCCTGGGGCATTTTTGTTTGTGACCCTGACACACCATGTCACTTATCCACTCAGCTTTATTATGAAAGTCAGCTGTGGCAAGGCCTTTCGTTTGCCCCTTTTGTCAGTCATCTTGCAAGCACTGCTGCTTGGGTTTTCATAAGGAAGTAATCCGATTAGGCTCTTAGCTGTGAGTTCATATGGAGTTCTCTCTTTCAGTGTGTTACTAACTGAATAAATGTGTTTTGTGGTAAATTGTAATGACATTATGATTGTAAAGGCCAACACAGGTTCTGTTTCAAAGTGGTCAAAATTACAGATCTATACAGACCAAGAAGGTAGGAGTCTAAAGAAGGAAGCCAGCATGTTGAGAATAGGTTGCTATAGTCCAGGTTAAAATACAAATGAATACAACAATATAATAGTAATATTTTAATAATAACTAGGCAGGGGGTCAGTTTATAGAGACATGTTTTTAAGAGCTTAGTGTTTCTATTCCACTGTTCATCACTTCAACTGTGCTTAACAACAATAATATAATAGTTTTTTAACTGCTTTTGATTATGCTTGCAAATGCTCTGTTTCCCATGAGAGTCTAATATTATTTCTTAAAGTATCCCATTGGGTGACTGTGGTATATTTTTTTTCAGGACATAGAACTGGACTGGGGGCTGGTGTCTTTTTTTATAGAAACATTCCTTTTCCTTGCTCCTTTATTTGAAGCACTTGCTTTGCTGCTGCTGTGCCTAATAGTGTTGCAAACAATCCTAACTACATTTTGATTACATTTCACATTGTACAATTATTGTTAAATAAGTGCTTTTTAAAGTGTTTTAGTATCTTTTGGCTCATTTGCTGTATAATCTTCTTAAAATAGAGCATTTATCTTCCCCTTACAACCAGTTTTCTGGCCTTATTTATAAGTAGCTGGTTTTTTTTAGTGCACAGAGAGTTTTTTCAACAAAAGCAATAACACATTTCCTTATCATATTAGTTGATATAACATATATTCCTGTATTTATTAATATGTTCCAGTGGTCAGATGTTGAGCCTAACCCTTGCATTCAATCTATAATTATTTGTAACAACTAAATCCAGGAGTGCCCCTGGAAATGTTTCACATGGTGCGCAAAACTGAACCCCATCTCATGCCAATAACAACACTGCATTAACATGCTGTAAAGTAGGGTTACCATATGACTCCATGTACACCAGAACAGTTTAGGCTTTTCAACTCACACCCCAATGCATTCTGGTAAGTGTAGTCCTGTTGTAAAAGGAACCCAAGAGAGGTAAAATGTACCAGAATGCATTGCGACGTGAGTTGAAAAGCCTGAACTGGCCCAAACTGTCCTAGTGTACATGGAGTCATATGGTAACCCTATGTAAAGTGTTTAAACCTATCAGAGTGCTGCATTTTTGTTCTTTTCTGAGTTTCACAGCACTTACACTGTCACATAAACATTTCCCTTTCTAAAAATGAATAAACAGAGCGCATTGCCATCGAGACAGAACAGCAACTACAGTGAAAGCCAAATAATCCACGACAACAATAAAAGGTACAGATAAACCTATTTGAAAGACAGACATTTGCATAGGACTAAAAATCACCACATAAACAGGTGGTTTCAGAATTTGTACTGACATCGGTGAAATTTTGTCCTGTGAGAACTGTCCATTTCTGTTTTATCTCAGATCATTTTCTCAGAGGTGCTCCATTTTTTTTTACAGAATCATTGACGTCCGCTGGAGCGCTTCAGAGAATTGGTGAATTTACCACTTTTCCATATGCTTTGCTTTTGCTTTGGCCATTGTACACATAGTATGGTGACCATTACATCAGCAAAGGTCATTCAGAACTGGGCAGACACATGGGAAATTACATTTAATAGAGAAAAGTGTAAGGTACTGCACGCAGGCAATAACAATGTGCATTATAAATATCATATGGGAGATACTGAAATTGAAGAAGGAATCTATGAAAAAGACCAAGGAGTTTATGTTGATGTCAGAAATGTCTTCATCTAGACAATGTGGGGAAGCTATAAAAAAGGCCAACAAGATGCTCAGATATATTGTGAAAAGTGTTGAATTTAAATCAAGGGAAGTAATGTTAAAACTTTACAATGCATTAGTAAGACCTCATCTAGAATATTGTGTTCAGTTCTGGTCATCTCGTTACAAAAAGGATATCGCTGCTTTAGAAAGAGTGCAAAGAAGAGCGACCAGAATTATCCCGGGTTTAAAAGGCATGTTGTATGCAGACAGGCTAAAAGAATTGAATTTATTCAGTCTTGAACAAAGAAGACTACGCGGTGATCTGATTCAAGCATTCAAAATTCTAAAAGGTATTGACAATGTCGACCCAGTGGACTTTCTCGACCTGAAAAAAGAAACAAGGACCAGGGGTCACAAATGGAGATTAGATAAAGGGGTATTCAGAACAGAAAATAGGAGGCACATTTTTACACAGAGAATTGTGAGGGTATGGAACCAACTCCCCAGTAATGTTGTTGAAGCTGACACCCTGGGATCCTTCAAGAAGCTGCTTGATGAGATTCTGGGATCAATAAGCTACTAACAACCAAACGAGCAAGATGGGCCGAATGGCCTCCTCTTGTTTGTAAACTTTCTTATGTTCTTATGTTCATTGTGCCCTAAGCTATCTGAAGTAAAATGTTGTACCACTGTATAACATTTACCTATTAGACAGTATTAAAAAAAAATACTTTGGCGACATTAAAAAATTCAGTTTTTTTTTTTTTTGGTTTTGACTATTTGGGTGTGAGCGCCACAATTTAATTCAACAGCTTTCAAATATTGCAAGAAAATAAAACTAAAAAGAAATTGGTGGAATTGTAATTTATGGACAGGTTACTGGTCACCCCCATCACTTCAACCCTGAACAAGTAATTTAAGTCAAATTAGTATTCATGCTTAGCCTAATTTTGTTTTTGGTTTATTTTAACCTGTTGGGCATTTTAATCTCAGTCAAGTTGGTTAAGTAATTATGCTTCTGCATGAACAAATTCAACCTTCCACTGCATGCTAACAAAATAAAAAATGATCTCAAATCATGATAATCATAGAAAGGTGGCAAATCCCATTTTCAAGTAAATATATGGTTTAATTGACTGTCAGGGCACCTGGGTTGATAATGTTTTCCAAGAGTTTTCAGGAGAAAAAAAGACTACAAGAAATAAAGAGACTGATGACATTTCTCCCAGCCCAGTCCCAAGGACTTACTTATGTATTGATTGATTTATTAGGTCCAAAGCAAAATAAACAGTAGTGAGAGAGGCCTTACTTCCCTATTGTAGCGCAGGCGGATGATCAGTCCTGAAAGCACACTGCTCAGCCAAACTGAATTTGCTCAACACTCCCCTCTGCTTTGGTATTTGAATAGCATTACAGTTTTTTAACACACTCCACAGACAATTCTCACCCACCCTTGTTTGTTCCCTAGTGACATAGCCTAAAGCAATCCCATAAAATAAAATTTAAAAAAAAAAAAAAATATATATATATATATATATATATATATATATATATATATATATATATATATATATATATATATATATATTGCAAGGGTCCCTCATAGATTTAACTAATCACTGCAATACACTATTTTCTCACAAATCCCAAAACTTTCTAATATTTTCTCTGACAATATGTTATATGCCACTGATTATCTTAAAACTCAAATACTCTTTCACTAATGAGGAAAAAAAAACAATATCAAAACAATACTTATTTCTGAATACAAAATAAGAACATTGTTACTCCGGTATAAAAAGAGACATGGAAGTTACTACTGTATACAGCATGTGATTTCAGTAAGTAGTCACTTTTCACTTCTGTATGTAAAAGAAGGACCTTTATTCACAAGTTTGCAGACGTCTCTGCAGACAACTTGTGCAATAAGGGTGTTTTCTATTGGGTGTTTATTTCTTTATTTATTTTTTTGTTTAGTTGTAGCTCTTCTTGCCTGCAGGCCATAACAACATTAGCAGTTGCAAATTGGATAATGAAGGTACAATGACAAATCCATGTTGCTTGCAATACGGTACTGTTCCCCTCCTTTAATATCAAAGCACCATGTAATGATGTTTGGACATCAGTTCAGTTTACTGAAGACCCCAGTGAAGCTGGCAATATAACCTTACAATCATTTTAAAAAGAGGTCAGGTGACTCTCATCACCGTGGCAACAGACCCAGGAATCTAATATTCGCTCCATCCCTTCCAGGACCCAATAAGGCCTAGATTGTATAAGCGGCCCATCACTGCCTCTGTAACTTGAATCAATTAGTATTAATTCGAACAATGCTATGATGTATTGTGATCTCTTTCATTTTGAAGGGGAGAAATTGCCATAATTCACCTTAAATGAGGTTGTCCAAGAAGCTGAAGTATTAATTGGGTGTCCATATTAAATGTGAAATGAGAGACACTGTGAAAGAAAAGTGGATGAGTGACTCTCTTGGCTGCTATTGACCTATGAGAAAAAGACAGTGCCCTTTCCCTCTCATTTTATCTATTACAGTTTTCTCTATTGCCCGTCAAGTTGATTGATTTTTAAAAATTAATTTGCTGACCTTTCACCTTGCAGCAGATTAAACAATTTCACCACAATGGTGCCATTAGGGGGGCTCTCAAAATTTTATGATGATTTCTGGAAAAGGCCAGGGAGATTAGATTTTAAGCTAACAGATTTATTGCACTGTTATAACACATAGTAAAAAGACTAAACCACCTACAAGGTGGTTTGAGGACAGAAACAGTTAAAAAGACAAAGAGTGCATTTTTAAAAAATTCTAATTTCGGTCCTTGTTTCCATTCTTGTGACTGACAGGTATAGTCTTGATGCTAGTGTAAAGTAAACTCTAATTATCGTTACAGTTGTTTGACCCCTATTACAATAAATGGAACTCCACATATTTATTTGTTTGTTTTGCTTTATTTATTTCAACTAATTTTAAAAGTAATATAATTCAACAACTTGGCAATAAAGAAGGATACAAGAAGGATACAGGATACAGCTGTATGCTGTGAGGTGTACCCCAACATTTCTGTTCTGACAGATCTTGTTGATAACCCTGGAGGGATTACTGATTAACAGTGAAAATGTGTAATTGTACCCCAAGGCTTTTTGACCCAGGATCCCTTTGAAAAAAGACTGACATCAGTGCTAATACAGCAATAATATTTAACTGCTTTAGGGAACAAACCCAGAGGTACAAGAACGAACATTGTTTTATTGACCCATACATATTTTCTTACTTCAGAAACTCTGCCTTGGCTAACGCTGGAAGCCTTGTGTACATGCTTCACGATTTAATGTATATCCTGACCCAGCCATCAGATGGAGTTGTGGACAAGCTTCTTCAGGGACAGCCTGTGGTCACCTTACTGGATAAAGAAGTACAATCAATGCCATTCATTTCAGGAGAATCAGATCTCAAACTTTTATGAAGCGTGATATGAAGTACAGAAAATATTTCATAATTAATGTGCAGGTTTATTGCGTGGAGCTTATCATTTCAGAATGATCAGATAGCTGTATTTAAACTATGCAATTCAAGTTGTTCAATTCGTAAAAAAATACTTCATGGTTTCATTATGTTGCCCCATGTGCCAATGACAAGGAACATCCACACATTTTTTGTTGTAAGCATCATAGCATTTCAGAACATTTACTAACAATGCTAGCTAGAGACAGGATGCGCTACTCTGGCAAATGTGCAAAATCTTCCTGGCACAGCCACAGTACTTCAAAAACCCAATGAAGCCCAAGTAATCAAACCACACAGTGACCTTTCCTAATAGCAGTAACTTAACATTTGCCCCAGCAGGTCTTTCAGAACGGAACTGTTCTAAACATATGGTAATATACAGTTTATACAGTACTAGCACCAAATGTTCCATGTTTATTTCCTATTTAGGTGTGTTATGGGTAAGGCCCTGTGTAAATCACAATTTCACAGACTGCGCAGAAATCATGAAATTAGCCCAATATCACAATTTTTTTTTCAATATTCTTAAGAAATAAAAAAAAAAAAATCATAATTATTATTTATATTTCATACAAAAAAATCACATTAACTAAACTGTACAGCTCTATTGTTCTGTGCCTGCGTGTAATATTCGGCATGCTCATAGTGTTGTGCAGCGATTATGTCATGTGACTATATGCAATCTAGATGTGAAATTAAAATACTACACACTGTAAATAAGAAAATGGATGTCTCTAAAAAGGCGAAAAATGTGTCTGCAAAAGATAGCGTAAAGTAGTATCCAGTAGGAGCACACAACGAAGGAGGTACGCTCTTCTGTATGTCCTGCAATGTTACTGTAGCTCACTCCAGAAAATCATCTGTTGACAGGCCTTTAGATTCAAGTATTCACTGAAAGAGAAAGGCGATAATCCAGAGTAGTATCGCGACTGCTTTACTTGTAAAGAAACAAAAAACATTGACTTCTATTTTCCAAAAGTCCACTGAAAACCGTGAAGCACAAAACACATTAAATTATAACCTGACAGAGGCATTTGTCTGCGCAAATATCCCTCTTTAAAAATTGGACTGAATGTAGCAAATGGTGGAGCGATTCCTTCATCAACTCAGCTGAGACTCGAATATTTCCCTAAAGTTGCCGAGTATCACAAGCAGGAGATTATGGAATTGGTAAAACAGTCTGGTTGCTTGTCAGTGGTCACTGACGAGTCGACTGATGCCCAAGATCAGTATGTGTTACACATTGTATTTGTTTTGCAAGGCCAACATGGATACATCTCACGTAGAACTGAAAGCTGTCCTTGCAGATACACTTTACCTACAGGCTGTTAATTACAACACTGTTTCACAAGCTATTCTAAAGTGCTTGAATATCTTTGACGTTGATTTTGATGATGTCAGTGCATTAATCTCTGACAATGCATCCTACATGTCAAAAGCTTACAATCAAGTGCTTAAGGGACTACTGTCTAACTCTGTTCATCTTATGTGCAATGCAATGCCCACATTAGCCTTTGTTAGTGATATCTGGAGGACCAATTTTCCAGAAGCTGACAAGCTAATAGCAACAATCAAAAAGGTTTTCAAACATTGTCTGAGCAGAAAACTGCATTGTAAAGAGCATATACAAAGCGCAGTCGAGGCTGCAGGTTCAAATCTTCCTGTAAAATTGCCCCCTGAACCAGTTCAGACGCTGACTTACTTAACACATACCAAGCACTTAAAGGTGAGCAACACTGCAGCAACGCAGGGATTCAAAGCCAATGTATTAAAACATTTATAAGTAGATAAGCTTACAAGATATTTGTTTTTGACAATTTATTGATATTTATATTTATATCCCTCTAAACCCTGTTTCACCCAGCCAGCACACCAGTTCCTTAAAGCGGTAAGGGTGCTTGATCCCCTGCAAGCATTTACATTAAACCTGGATGCTCTCCCCCTGGATTCTATACCCGGTTTCAACAGGAGCTGCAATACTGAATTAGAAGGCTATTGGTGTCATGCAAAGGAATGCAGTCCTGACCTTTCCCTGACCTGCTTTTTGGAGGTCTGCAGAAGCACGCTTTCCTAACACTGCAAAACTGGCCAAGCGCTATTTGTCTGTTGTCCCTAATTCTGTGGAATGCCGAGCGAAGCATATGGACTGTGCAAAGGCAATCCATGACAGAGGAAAGAGTGAACCAACTAACAATGCTGAATTTTAATTAAAAAATATACATAGAAATAAATGAAGATTTAGTGGAATGTATATATGTTTGTGTTTATTGCAGAGTTTAGATCTAAATTGTTCAGGCTTTAAAATACAACAGTTAAATGTTAGTTTTGAATCAAGTCATTTTTATTAATTTTTAATTTTGGCCACTGGACAGCTATACTTTATGTGGAGATCAGCACTTTCTGCAAATTTCTGCAAATGGGTGTGTAGACTGACTGGGAGAAAAAGGGGGTGCTAGAGAGCAGTTTTTCGGTTAGGAGTCCAAACCATATAGTCGAGCCCTCGTGCGATAAATGAAAAAGTCTTTCCTTGCTGGACTGTTTGCTCTGGGTTGCCTTTTAATCATCGGACATTGGAAGAACTATGTTTGATTTGACGATCTACCAAGAAACTGTCTGTTTAAAATGATTAGGTGTAACGTGCTGCTCTAGCTGGAACTAATACATTTTGTTTTTATCTGTGTATAGAAGTGTGAATTGTCATCATTTATTTTTTTGTAATTTATTGCATTTCATTATTTGTTGTTTATTTATTTAACATAGCGAAATTGCCTTGGTTATTTGCTTTTTTCATCTTTACATTCTTCCATCTTACAATATTTCTTAATGTTTGTATTCTTTATTAAAGCATCTCAAGAGTGACCTCTGATAACTTGTTAGACTTGTTACATCCGAGTCCTGGAAAACGTCTATGCTAAGCTATCCTTGACATTTGTATTATAAGATATGTTGTGAAACTCAAAGTCAAATAAGAAATTAAACCTAAATCAGCATTGGTGATTTACTGATAACGTAAGTGAAATGCAAATCAAAATAATATACTCATTGAAAACAGAAACATATTCAATTTGATTTTAACACTTCATTATGCTTTGCTGTTGTTATAAACAAAGACACTGGCACTGGAGGTGTGTTGTAGATGATCATTGACACTCTCATATAGTTTGAAATACTGTATCAGAACTTCACTCTAGATGTTTTTTCAAACGGGAAACCAAATTGCAGCATTCGGCCACCCATTATGCCCCTGGGTCATGGCTGTAACCATCTCAGGTACTAATTCAAGCCATCTAAAAGTTAAGAAACCCTTGTAGTTACACTTCATGTATTTTTTTTTTACAGCACATTCTAATTAACCCTCAGTGTTGCATATAGTTTAAGTAATACAGCATCTCTGTAGTGGCTTAATTGTAGGGGTATTCTTTTTCTTGGATCTCTATTAAGCTTTCATTTAAATGCATGATCTGCAAGCAAAAATAACAATGTGGTGTGTTCCTGTATTAGTTCTATGTGAACAAAGATTGTTTGGGAGGGGCACATCTTTTTTTTTTTTTACTAATTTCATGGCCATGTTTGTTCAGATCCCTTAGCAAACTTTATTTATTTATTTATTTATTTTTTACAAAACAAAATGAGGGGTCCACCATCATGTCTTTTCACATATTAAACATTTAAAGAAAATCTTTGAAAGACATGTAAATAGAAATAAAATGATGTACCATATTTAATTTTTAATTCTTAAATCTTCACCAGCTCAAAAAGAGTAAGGAAATTATATTAAATGTTAACTGGATGTACATTATAATAATAATATTACTTCTTCATACCCAGCAAAACAGAGATACATACTTCTAACATTATAGATCATTAGATGCAGTATTTCTGTATTGCTTGTTTTAAAATCCATTGTTGTCTCATAATTTTCTTCTTGCCGGCATTACTAGTATAAAAATAAAAGATGGATGGGCACATTTTACCAATCTAGCTGTGTCAAGTCCAGGAACTTTAATATCTCCTCGCCTTCAGGTAATACTGTAGCTAAGATAATAAATAAGACAGCCATTGCATTTGAGTGAAATCTAACAGAGACAAAACCAAGTATTGTATCCCCTCCATTCTGAAACAGTGAAGAGTGTTCTGAATCCCTTATTACAATGCAATTGTTTATATATACTGTATATATATATATATATATATATATATATATATATATATATATATATATATATATATATATATATATATAATCTCACAAAGCACTGTACAATCAAGAATAAGCCTGATCGAAAAGGAAAGTTTTTAACCTACTTTTAAAAAATCATCCTGGTGGATATTTTCAGGGAGTGAGTTCTAGAGTCTGGGCACATAATTAGAAAAAAATCTTCCACCCATAGAGACAAGGCAGAAGGAAGAAAGAGAGCAGACTTGAGTTGGAGGAATGCAGAAAGTGTCTTGGAGTCACCAGCGCACAAATGTAATCTGGAACAAGCTCCCTACAAGCCTTATATGTCAGAAGTAGGACCTTAAAATCAACTCTCTGCTTTACAGGCAGCCAATATAAGGAAGCCAAGACAGGGCTAATGTGCTGTCTTAGTTTGGTACGAGTTAGGAGGCGCGCAGCAGAGTTTTGGAGTAGCTGAAGTCATGACATGGTAGAGTAGGACAGGCCTATGAAGAGAGAATCCTGAAATCAGTCCTGGAACAGATAAAGGTGTGAATCAGGATCTATGAATCCTTTTGAGACTGCATAGAGTCGATTCTAGAAATACTCCTAAGATGATAATAGGACATTATTGTAATAGCACAGATGTGAGAATCAAAATAGAGCTCAGGGTCAAAGATAACTCCAAGATTCCTTGCTGTAGATTTAAATTCAAGTTGATTGTCATCAAAGAACAGCGAGTAAGAGGAGGATTTTTTCAACTGGCACCTAGAACCAATCAGCATAACTTCAGTTTTACCTGAATTAAGCTGGAGAAAGTCTTAATATTACTGAGACAGAGGGAAAGAGCAGGAGAAGCATGTTTAGCAGAAGGATTAAAAGAGAAATAAATGTCATCTGCATAGAAACGAAAGCCCACGTTATGTTTCCAGATGACCTGCCAAAGAGGGAGCATGTATATACTGAAAAGAAGAGGAGCCTGGAATGAACCCTCGGGGACCCCAGAGGTCACTGGCAGAGAACCTGAGGAATAACCTCCCATTCAAACAAACTGACACATAGAGGAAAGGTAAGATTTAAACCAGACAAGCGCTGAGCCAGAGATACCAACGTCAGATTCAAGGCAGTCGATCAATCTCCCATGGTGAACGGTATCGAAGGCAGCAGTGAGATCAAGCAAAACCAGCAGAGACAATTTACCAGAGTCCGTCTGCAACAAAAGATCATTAGTAACTTTTAGCAGTGCAGTTTCAGTACTGTGAAAAGATCTAAAACCAGATTGGAACATTTTAAAGAGGTGATTGTGTTTGAGATGTTCACCCAGTTGAAGAGTGATCCCTCATTCCAACACTTCAGCCAGGAAAGGCAGGTTGGAGATGGGTCTGTAGTTATCAAGAATCTCAGGGTCAAGCTGGGGCTTTTTAGCAGAGCAGTGATGGCAGCAATCTTGAAAGCCATTGGAACACAGCCAGAGACCAAGCAACTGAGATTGGTGGCCCCATGACTGGCAAGCACTCACTGAGCAGTTCAGTAGGCCAGGGATCGAGCACATCGGTGGTTGGCTTCATGGCAAGAATTAATTTGTCAACTGAGAAAGTCTGAAAATAATCAAGTTTAACAATGTCAGGTCTTGGGTTGCTGGTGGCAGCTGGAACATCTGCTGAGAATAGGGCTCTGGGTAGGACATATAAGATGAGCACTGATGTGACCTTCTTGTTTGTTTTGAGGACTCTAGGGCAAGTCACTTCACCTCACTGTGTATCCTTTCAGCTGTAAGATTCAATACAAGCAGGACCACTGTGGAAACCACATGTCTTTTCAGTAATTCTCATTATTTCAACTAGTGGCTCAAGGGATGACAAATAAAAACTGAAAATGCAGGAAATCTGGTATTGGATTATTGCCAAACACCGCAAATAAAGACTCCCATCATAAAGTTTAAATAAATTCTTTAGTCCTTATTTTTGCTGAACCAAAAATTCAATTGAGAATAATATTTATTTTTTCTTGCAGGTGCCAACTTTACAGTACATTCCAAAATATTTACCATTTTTCCAGTACCCGCGGTATGTTCCAAAATATTTACAATTTTTCCAGTACCCACGAGAGAGCCAGTTAATACATTACTTGCTGCAGTGGTTATGCCCACCTTCATTGCACTAACTGTTTTCATAGGTTCTGGCACAAGAAAAACAAGAATGTCAGTGAGTAAACAATATTCAAAAACCACATTCAGCAACTTCAACTTAGGGATACTGTATTATCGTTTGGTGAAAAAACAAAACAAGCACAGAACTACCTCATTTAGATTGTTACTAACCGGCATCAGCTGTATTAACATTTTCCTGACTTTTTGTAAGAGCAAGAAGTAGTGTTAGTGTAACAAAATGCCTGGTGTCTGGATAAATCATCAGATCAAGGAGCTGATGTCAAAACCAACCCAACTCAACCAAACAAAAACTTTCCCACCCATTCCCATTTCCCAGCAGACACATCAGGCCCCACCATTTACCATCTATTTCAGCAAATTACACACACCACCTCTAACCTGTATACATATAACATGCATGATATGTAAAAATAATCACAGTAAATTCGAACATGCACATGTAAAGAAATGTTACACTCTTTTCAAATAAAGCTCATACACTTTTAATGAGCACTGATGTGAGGTCCACATTTGAAATAAAAAAGGCTGCATGTCATGTGTGCTAAAGTATGGTAAATCTGAATATATATATATATATATATATATATATATATATATATATATATATATATATATATATATATATCATATATATATATATATATATACTGTATATATTCTGTATATATATGATTGACAACGGATCATTGCAAAGCATACAACATGGTTTATTTAGATTTCCTGAAAGCTTTTGACAAAGTCCTGCATAAAAGATTAATTCTCAAACTGAACGCAGTAGGGATTCAAGGAAATGCATGCACATGGATTAGGGAGTGGTTAACATGTAGAAAACAGAAAGTACTGATTAGTGGAGAAACCTCAAAATGGAGCGAGGTAACCAGTGGTGTACCACAGGGATCAGTATTAGGTCCTCTGCTATTCCTAATCTATATTAATGGTTTAGATTCTGGTATAGTAAGCAAACTTGTTAAAAATAGGAGGAGTGGCAAACACTGATGCAGCAGCAAAGGTCATTCAAAATGATCTAGACAGCATTCAATACTGGGCAGACACATGGCAAATTACATTTAATAGAGAAAAGTGTAAGGTACTGCACGCAGGCAATACAAATGTGCATTATAAATATCATATGGTAGATACTGAAATTGAAGAAGGGAACTATGAAAAAGACCTAGGAGCTTATGTTGACTCAGAAATGTCTTCATCTAGACAATGTGGGGAAGCTATAAAAAAGGCCAACAAGATGCTTGGATATATTGTGAGAAGTGTTGAATTTAAATCAAGGGAAGTAATGTTAAAACTTTACAATGCATTAGTAAGACCTCACCTAGAATATTGTGTTCAGTTCCGGTCACCTTGTTACAAAAAGGATATTGCTGCTCTAGAAAGAGTGCAATGAAGAGCAACCATAATTATATACAGTAGTTTATTGGTAGTTCTTACTACCAGCTTCTCAGGCTTCCTTGTGACACTTGATTCTGCATCTATGCATACTACTGCATGCTAATAGGTAGCTAGTTTTTATATGTAACTGGAAAAAAAATGATTTCAAATGTGCTTATGGTCCATTTTTTCCTCTCCATTTTTACATCCAACAGCTATAGTGAAGCCATTGATTCAACCAGAAAAATAAATCTCAAGCAGACCTAACAGAGTCCTATTAAAGCGACGTCACTCCAACCCTTATGCATATTATAGAAGAGGATGAGGAAGAACGTAGCCCTACAATGGAAAGTAAGCAGAAATTATACAGTATAAGCACACACGAATCTTCACTAAGTGTTACAATAAACTATAATGTATTGCATAGCCCAGTTTAAGAGCTAGTATGGTGATTAGGTGCTCAGAAGGTTCGTACATGAGTGGTTCAAATGCAGCCTCAGGATAACTTGGATTTACAAGAGCACCATCTCACATCTCCCCAGCTTGCTGTTCATGTGCTGTGGACTGTTAGAGATGTTTTCTATTTTTAGATGAGTATTATAACCAGTTATTACTTCTTATGAAGCAGCATGGTATTGTCCAACATTTCACCACTCCCTCCATCAACTTCCTATAAATCAAGATTCTCGAGAAACAAGCACATCTTGTTTAATAACAGTAGATATCCTATACAACAATGAATGCTATCTTCACATATTTTGTTATCAATGGAGCTGATTGCAAAACTGTACTGTGTGTTAATGCATTTAGAATGTAGACAGGGCTAAATACCCTGTGAGGACTGGCCACATCTAGTAACAAAGGACCCTTTTGTAGGCTGTTGTTTTGCAGTCAAAGCTAATTTACATGGTATGCCCACGACACTTAACAACTTATTATCAGCAACACAGTAGGGATACTGTAAGTGCAACACCTGCCAGACCTTGAGAGAAACAAACATCTGAAGAGAGCTGCTTGTACAGTACATTACAAATGAAATAAAACACTGAAATGTAAACAAATGCAGTTTTCACATTATTGATTAACCAGTGCTTGCAGATCTTGGGCTGGTTTTGAATCTACAGTATTTAAAAATATCAAAGACATTTACTTAGCAATGCCGTAAATGAAACGGTTGTCAAACTATACCAGATTTTTCAAATTCCCGTCCAGAAAGATCTCTTCCATTTCTGAGCCACACAGCGTATAGCATCAAAATAAAGTTCATTGATTGTTGTTTAACGATATAGGGCCCTATTTAGCAAATTGTTTGTCTGTTGAGGTGAAATTGCTGCATACATTGTGTGTCAGACAGGCACGGAAAAGACTTCTAAATATTTGGAGACGTCTCCTCCTCTTTCTCTCTCTTTGTCTGGCCATGTAGAAATCCAGTGCGCACTCCATATTTCTTTTATTTCTCTTTTTTTCTCTCTTTTCTTTACCTGCTTCCAAGGTAGTTTCAGCGATATTTATAGTCAACCATGTAATTTGTGCACAATTTACCTGGTTTTCACATGTCAATTGAAATATAATGCTAGCACCTGTTGAAGGTTTGCTAAATCGCTACAGTTGTATGTAAATGAGGACACTCCCCTAAAGTTCAGCCCATGTCCATCGCTAACACTGACTTGTCGGGTGGGCTCTAAAACACGGTTAGGTAGGCAAAGTCTATTTGCCCACACGTGCGCCTGTTTCTGGTGTGCTAACTGTCCGCAAAAGTGTTTTGCGATTGCCTTAGGGGTTTGTGAACATTGCTAAATAGGGCCCATACTGTATTACGTGACCACTGTGACTTCAGACGGTACTGAGAAGAAGGTTTAACAAAAATAATAATAGTATCTCAATAAAATTAGATCTAAATTACTAGCAGTATATAGACCACCTTGAACCTGTGCCTCACTCAGACACACACACTGTCAACTGACTTACAGCCTCTGTTGTCACCCAGTTCTCCTTTTACAGATACTATAGATGCTTAGTTTTATTTGTATGTCAATTTGCACTTTTCTTTTTTTTCTTTTAACTTATGGGGTGATGGCGTGTGTTATAGTAATCTGCATGTTGATTGGGTGAACGTCACAATTGATGAGTGTCAATTTATAGGGAATCTGTGTTTGTTAGATTTGGTCAGACTATGTACAAACTGTGAATCTACTATACCTATCATCCTGATGATACAGTATATCGCAAATGCAATAGAATTTTAGAATCAGCCCCTATAGTGGTTAAATTAGATACTTACAGTATACATTTTATATTTAATTATTTGGGTCTGTTTTTCATCTCCTTTTTTATTAATATTTTCATGCAGATTCTTCTTTTTCTGCATAATTTGGGTGTCTGAGCCAATTCCCTTCTCTTCTCCTGCTTGAAACTGTTTCAGAAAAAAGATCACAACCCCTGGCATTTCTAACAATTCTTATCTTAAAAGTAAAGGGTAACGACTTTAAATGAAACCAAACAAAATCTCATTCTAGCAAATAAATTACAGTTTTACTGTCAGAATAATGTTTCACTATTGTATTGAGAGGATCTCTTGCTATATTTAAAAAATATCCAGTCTTCATGGGGACCTGAGGACAGTTATTTGAACCCACTCTATAAGTAATTCCATTACTGTAAAAATAGAAAAATGTAAAGTCATGATATAATTTTATTCTGAGACATACTCTGCATACAGTGGGTATGTGTGACAGGGTAGCGTCATGGCCCAAGATGTTAACTGGCAGAAAGCGAGACTCAAAGACAGAACTTGCAAGGTTTAAAGTGCTTTTGCGCACTTTAATAATAAAACAACAAAACACAAACAAGCAGACACAATGGCCAAAACAAGCAGTTTTAACTAAAAGAATATATATTTTTAAATACAGAGGTTGTAGTCCGAGCCGCTGCTTTCACACAATAAACACTCCCCTACACACCAGCGATAAGTATCTATATACATTTACACAGCACATATACCTTCACCACGAACACTGACATAAACTCTCACCACTAATTCCAAACTAACACCCGTGATCACCCTTTTTATGCACCTGTGGCACCACCCACATTCCCACATGTTTTTGCAGGAACGAACTGAACCCCCTCCCTGCCTCCCTGCTACCCAATATTCCCACACCAGGCTTTCACCCTGCCACAGTATGTCAAAAACTTTTTTTTTCTTTATAAAGAAGTAACAAAACTCTTGTTATAGGAAAAAGAGAAAAGATGTATACAGGAAAAAAATAAAACAAGGCTATATTGTATGTTTATACAACGAGTGTTGGGAGTTCTGGTGTTGGATACTTGGCTGTATTTTAAAAAAGCCAAGAACAGGAAAGCAGACAGATTTAAATTACAATATAACAATTTGTGTTCATATTTTAAGGATCTGACGAGTGATACTGTCTCCAAGTCCAATGAAAAATCTTCCCATTACATAGCTTACTATTCTTAACATATTTATGGCCTTTTAGCTGTGAGGAGTGGGTACCCCCAACTGAATACATACTGTTATTTTTTTGGAGCAGTTTGGGAAGGATTTAACAAGGTTTTGTGTTACCTTAGGCAGTGTAATTTCATGAAGTGAAAAATCCCCTACAGTGTGAGAATATCACAAGAATGTAATCTATCATTGTGATTGATTTTGTGTTGCAATAACACATTCTTACTGTGAATATGTTTTGTAAGATTCCAGGTATCACGAGAAAATTTTGCATTGTACCAGATTATTACTCTACCAAGGACATCTCCACTTGTCTTCAAAGATGAGCAATTACAATGATCTGATAGAAGACCCTTAATTAATAAGAGAAAGAAAGAAAGAAAGAAAGAAAGAAAGAAAGAAAGAAAGAAAGAAAAAAAAAGAAAGAGGAAATGTATTCACAGTTGTTTTTTTTTAAATAATTGAAATACATTTCCACTATGCTTTGAAATGTATAGTTTTACTTGACTAGATACATAGGTTTAGTATTTCAGACGAGGTTCTACAACATTCTTAAACAGTAAATTAACATCCCAAGGTTTCTTGAGTCCTCTGTGTATTTAGATCATGCCATATGCTTTTATCTTCATTTATAGTCTTCAGAGAAGCTTTGTATATCTGTCTTAGGTTATTCTTCCTTACAAGAGCACTCATTTAAAAGGCTACAGCTTTACCCTCTGGTGAGAAAGAGAGGTGGGACTATCAAGAGCATGATTTCCCTAACAGCCACTGCCAGCACCTCAGAAGTCAGTCATGTATGCAAGCGTATGCTTTGCCTCTTCCTGTCTTCACCTGACAGTCTCCATCTGGAAATGCATCATCTCCTGGTCTTGCACTCTGCTAGAAGTTGAACTTACATACCCCTTCACAATGTGTTGCACCTAAAAGGCACTGCAGTTGTCTTATATGTTTATGTGTTTTTTTCAGCTGGAAATCTCAAACACTAGCAAGACATGGTTAACACTACAACTGTGAAGTCAGAAGAGTTACAGTTAGAAAAAATGATGGGAAGATACAGCTATAAAGTATGATGAAATATTGTAAATAGTTTGATATAATGTACCCTTTTTTGGGTATTTATGTGTCAAACGTTTGCAAAGCATTGAACATTGATGAAAAGAGAAAAGATATTTCTTAACAAAGCAAAGGTGATTTGGCTAATGATTTAGGAAAATCAAACATGTGAGGTAAGAACCCTTTAGCACTACTGAATAAAGAATTTTTGAGTTCAAGGTTTTTGTTGTGGTATTCCCATTGAATGAATATCACTCATTAAAATATAAGTAGAATCTGCAGAGACCAGGATACTACATCCTGTATGAGTAGACATCATCTCAACTGAGTTCTTATTAATGAGGCTATGTGTCAATTGTTCAAGACTGAATTTTATGTAGGAAAAAATATGAAAGGGAAAAATAATAAGAAAAAAAGAAATAGCATTTTTTAAACATATTTAGCTATATGTTGCCTTAGGATACATATCTGTAGTAAATTCATTTACATTTTGACAATTTTCTTAAGATCCAAGCTTCCTGTGGAGGTCTTAGATCAAAGCGGCTCATTCCGTCTGATGTTTGCTTTGAGTTGTAATGTGTGCTGACTTAGTTCTGTCTGTAAGTCCGCAGCGGGAGGCTTCAGTTTCCCCTCAGCTCCTCTACACATTCTGCTTTCATTTGAGCTTCTGTAACTGTCAAACATAGCACTGATTGGCGCTTCTTAATAAATAATAAAGAGAGAAATCCTCAGAAAAAAGAAGTAGAAGGGGGGAAAAAATTGAAATTCAATCATTTATATTTTGTTAGGTGAAGTTGGCAAACCAAACTGAATGAGCTTAGGTCTAGATTAGGAAAATCAGAAATGAGTTATGTGTCGGTTCTTGGACTCCCATTAGGCAGTCATGTAGTCAACATGAAGAAGTCTTTTTGTACCAGATTGTCAGTACGATTGTATAATAATCAGATAATAGTCAGATAGCATGACAGCTCAACTTCACTGTTCGCATATCAAAGGGAATTGTTTTTAAATAGTCAATTGGTGTATAATATAAATGAATCAGTCTTTTGAAATTCTGGCATGTGATTGGTTAAAACCTCATCACATGACCAAAAATAGATCTAGCTATTGCCCTTGTGACGCTGCTTACGGTCAATATTTTTTTTACAAACTCCCTCAAATTACGTCATCAAGCTGAACATCCTTCCTCTCTTCACACAACAAAGCAAAATGGTGTAAAACAGAAAATGAATTACAAAATGTACTACAAAACAAAGATGCTGCAAACACTAAAATCGTCATAAAAACTTTGCTTTCAACTCGACAATAAATAAATACGACGCACATAAACTCAACTGACTCCTCTGAGAATTCTATGCTGCACTGAGTTTGCCTGTGCGTTACTGTTTCTCTCTCTCTGTGTGTTGCGAGTTTGCCTGCACATATGGAGGAGTGAGACTTTTTGACTTTTAATTTTTTAGGAGAGAGCTAATAAAAAGAGTGGTTTTAACCATTATTAAAACCAGCCCTGGTGTCCTGCCTTTTCAGCACCGCCACTGGAAACCCAGCATACCATCGCTACACTGTTGTCAGAAGTGGAGGTGAAGCAGGTACCCCGACACGCACTTGGAAGCTGGCAGGGGAAAGTGTAGAAATGCAGACTCGCCCAAATAATTGACATAGGCAAAACTAGATTGGCCCAGCATCGATGTTGAAGCTTTGGATGAAACTAGACTTGCCCAAATTAATGGCACGGGCAAACCAGATTTGCCCAGCATCAATGTTAAAGTGTTGGGCGAAACTAGACTCACCCAAATTAATGGCATGGACGAACCAGATTCACCCAGTATTGATATTTAAGCGAAAGTGAAAACTGTTGAAAAAATGGGTTTCGCCCAGTCGTCTTTTTCAAGTTCTGGGCCAATCTAGATTCGACCGATTGGACGCAGGTGATTGCCGAAAAAAAGTGGTAACTTCGAATTCAGCCCGTGAATGGAAAAACTTAAAGAAAATCGTGCTGCAGCTGTTCATACAAAACTGAAAAAAAGGAAGAAAAAGTTGCAATTACGACAGATTTGTGGACCCCATTCCCCAGGGCTGTCAGTATCAGAATGTAATATAAAGAGTGTGTGTGTATGTAGATATGGTTTAAACGTTTAAACACTGACACCTGGTACCTGTATTACAGGTAGGAGGTACCTGTAATTTTTATTTTCATTGTTAACATCTTAACAACGTTTTACACATAACTTTAAAGTCTGATTCAAAAAGCTTTTCAAACGCTTTTCAAAATGTGATTAAAAAAAACAAACCATAACAACAAGTGTGCTGGCTTTACTGTCCTGCACCCATCATGGGTCATTATTGCTGTATTACCTGTTTGACAATGTTGGTAATAATCCTTACACACTAGACCAGCCATTTTGAAAAAAAAGCTTTGAAATGGACTTTAAAGTTATAAGTGTAAAAAAGTTGTCAGGATGTTAACCATGAAAAGAGAAATGGCAGGTCAGTTATTTAAAGAGTTGTAGCAACACGTGGGGATGGGTGACGCTAATTATTTCCGAACCCCACTACTTACTCTTTAACTGACTATGCTACTCATTATTTACAATTAATGTTATAGGCATTTAAATTGATAATTTCTTAATATCAGATCTGTGATGATTAATAATAAAGTTATAGGATAGCTTAACCAATTTTCAGTTGAATTCTGTTACTAGTATATTTGATCACTTTGAAGTAAATGTGTCAGCTTATTAAATGTCTATGTTGGCATGGTGATATTTAAAAAATATTTACTATTTTACTGAAACTTGTTGCAGTTTTATTGGCGCATATTTAAACATTTGGTATGAAAGGGGTTAATGTGCCATCTCGATGTGCAGAGAATTACAGATGATATTAAAAAAATGCATTGCTTTTATCAAATCAGTTTTCATAATAATAATAATAATAATATGGCTATATGTATTGCCACAGCACCAATCCATGCTGTAATAAGTAGATATTTGTTTCTAATCTGTAGTCTTAATTTTTATGTATTATTTAAATTAAATATCTCTTTTTTTATCACAAAAGTCGATTACTGTGGTAACAAGCTCAAGTGCATTTTCAACTTCCTGGACGCAAGAAAAAAAGTATTTGAGCTTTGCAGTTTATAGTGCTTTGCATTCGAATTTGAGATGAAAGCTCTGTAAAAAGAAAAGCAATTCTTATGAAGAGTGCCAAATGTGGCTTGTCAAATTCCAGACAAAAGTGTTCACTGCAGCTCTGATCCATATACACTGCACGTGGGGAACTGAATACCTGCTTATGAGTGGGTGAGCAATGTTCCCTAAAGCATACCTCTAAAAGCACTGTATGCCAAAAGAGCTCACTGACAAAGGGAAAAACCACAAAGAAATAACAGACTTCAACAGGTGAGGAAAATCTGTGCACCCACCGCTAGCAACATTCGTTAATAAAAGGGGAAAATGATGCCCACTGTCTCGTGAACAAAGCAGTTAATACAGTTCTAAACATGCAATTCTTTACCTCATTGGTAATGTAAATCTGAACAGGAAATATGACACAGCAAACTTTAGGATAAAACACTGAGTTCATAATCTTGATTTCTGTTTCAGCAATTAACATGAAATAACATTTTCTTTAATACATATTTATTTTGTAGCAGCATTACTTTCTGAATATTTCTGACTTCAGCATTGCAGGTTTAACAAAAACAAAAGAGTACAATTAAAACGATAAACATATAAAAAGACCATACTCCTTTGAATTTAAGACACACTTTTTAGACCAATTTTTCTTCAAAAAAGTGGCCAGCAGCTTAAATTCGAGTAAAGTGATGCATGTATTAAAAACGGCAACAAAAGACATGACTACCTGAGTACACAAACAGCAAAAACGACACTGCCCGACCTCGAATCATCCTCTTACAGGCAGCCATTTTCAAAGAAGTGTCATTAGCTTCCTGAGGAATATGAAGAGAAGCTTTTACAATGTCAGTGTTTTGATATTAGGCTCATTTCTAGTAAACAGTACCAGTTTGGACAGATAAGCTTACCTGATCCCTGAATTTTTCAACATGCTAAGCAATACCATGGTTCACAAAAAGGGAGGAAAACAGGTGTGCGTAATCACAACTGGAAATGAGAAGCAGCACATAACTGTAAAGCTCTATGTGACAGCAGATGGCCACAAACTGCCTCTATATGCGTAATTGAGGTTGTATCTTTGTAATGCCTATTTATTTCATGTGACATTTGGCATCAGATTGAGGACACTTCATTTTCTTTCTTCTCATTTCTCCAGGTATTAAGATACAGGCAATAGAGTAATATACACATCTTTTCACCCTATCTCATTGTGTGTCCTAGCCCCTAACCCCCGGTCAGGACCCTGCTTGTTTGCCCAACCCTGCCCTAGCCTCTGTTCTCACAGTAGCACCACTCTTTATTTTCTCACCCTTGCCCAATAACCGTACCTTTTTCCTTCCGCCATTTATCTTGATTAGTTTAATAATTGTAAAGCGCCTTGGTCAAAGGCGCTATATAAATATAAATAAATAAATACAATAAATAAATAAAATACAGTCAAACATACATAGTTTACATTTTAAACCAAACCTTTATTCTCATACAATCCCATACCAACCCCAAATAAGATCATTCTATTTTATTGCTATGGCATTAGTTTAGTTTATTTGAAATCCATTATGAATTAGAGACAATGATAACAGTAATATTAGGGGGAAGTAAATCATATAAAAGTAACCAGCCAGAATACCTTCCAATTTAATATATGTCACAAAGATGTTGTAACAATGTAATAAATTAATAATTTACAGCTTGTCAAATTAGATCCAACTTTATATAAAAATTGGAACAATTCATGTTATCTCAACCCATCCCCAAGTTTACAAGAGTAAATAGCACAAAAAGGAGGATGGATAATAAAAGCATGTCCTTTTATCTTCATATTAATCATTTCATTACAAAATTTTACCATTTGATGTGTACGACTCTGCCAAGAGGCAGTGACAAAGCTTTCTGCTGGGAACAAGCTGATTGCTCCTCTTTCATCTGTGTTGTTGTCATTCTTTATTTCATGGATGCATCCTGTCCCAATATTCTTGATGTTTTTAAGAAGTATTGATAAAATGACAGGAATAGTGATATATATATATATATATATATATATATATATATATATATATATATATATATATATATATAAATATAGTGAGTAAAATATAGTAATATAGTGAGTAAAATAGCTTGCATCACTTGATTTTCAAAGTGTGGGATCTGAAGCATAATCAACAGGTACAGAGAAACATCATCTGTAATTGACAAATCCCGGACTGGAAGACTCAAAAAGCTGTCTAACAAGGAAGAGCAATACTTAAAGATAATATCGCTAAGGAATATAAAGAAGACAAGCATTGAATTGACAGCAGAACTGTCAGAAGGCACAGGTGTTGTTGTCCATCCATCAACAGTCCAAAGCACCTTTGACCATTGTTCCATAGTCCAATTTCTGTGTTCTTGTGCATATTTGAGCCTTTTAGTCTCGTTCCCCTCTTAACAGAGGTAATCTTACTGCAACACATCCTTTAAGTCTTGATTTCAAGAGTGACCTTTGTACTGTTGATTTCATGGACAACGACACCTGTGCCTTCTGCCAGTTCTGTTGTCAGTTCAATGCTTGTCTTCTTTCTATTCCTATTATTTATTTCAGCATTTTCTTTGCAAACTCCAAAAATGCTAATTCAAAAGTATTCATACCCTGCCAAGGAAAATGAAATTAATATCTAGTTGAGGCACCTTTAGCAATAATAACCTCTTTTAAATGATTTGGATATTTGTCAATGAGCTTTTGGCATGATTCTTTAGTGATTTTTGACCATTCTTCAACGCAAATTTGTTCCAGTTCATTCAAATTCCGAGGACTTCTCTTGTGCACAACCTTCTTCAACACATACCATTCTCAATCAGATTTAGATTGGGACTTTGAAGAGGCCATTCCAGAACCTTGATTTTATTCTTCTTTAACCATTCTAAAGTAGATTTTGATGCGTGCTTTGAATCGTTGTTGTGTTGGAACGTCCAGTTGCGCTTTAAACCACGTTTTGTAGTGGAGGGTTTCAGATGATTGGCCACTAATTGGAACTAAATTTCCTGTGCCATTTGAGGAAAAACAACCTTATAGAAGGATATTACCACCTCCATGCTTGACAGTAGGTATGGTGATCTTTTTTTTGTACACCTCACCAGACTTTCTCCAAACGTAAACACTATCAGCGTAACCAAATCACTCGATTTTTGTTTTATCACTCCACAAACCCTTTGACCAGAACTCATACCCATCATTCAAATACCGTTTTACAAACTTGAAGCGACTGTCCTTGTGACGTTTTCCTAAGACTGTTTTTTTTTCTTGCCCTGCAACCACTGAGACCTTCACCATGCAATACTCGACCTATGGTTGAAATGGAAACCCCAGTCCCACTTGCAGCCAATTCACCTTGAATATCTTTGGCAGACTTGGATTGTTATTAACCTTCCTCACAATTCTTCTACTTGTTCTTGATGAAAGAACCTTCTTTCTTCCAGACTGTGGGCACATTGTGACAGTACCATGAGTCTTGTACTTCTTGATAATAGAAACAATAGTTGAAACTGGGATACTCAAATGCATGGAAATCTTCTTGTATCCTTCTCCAGCTTTATGACAATAAATATTTTTTTTGCTTAAGGTCTTCAGATAGCTCTTTACTTTTCCAATATTGACTTATTGTTAATGACAGCAATCATCATATTCCTAACCCTTTTATACTCTAAGAATGTTCACCTACAATCCAGCATTTTCTAAACTTTTCTAGAATTAGGTTCTGCATTCTCATATTGTAGACAATACTATCATAGCATCAAAGGGTATGAATACTTGAATTAGCATTTTTGGAGTTTTGCAAAAAAAAAAAAAAAATGCTGAAATAAATAATTGTAGACATCTATTTCTTGTAACTTTTTTTCGTCATCCACAAAAGCTAAACTTTTGCTACACAAGATTTTTGCTAAAATTCTTTGTTCTTGAGAATGTGCCTAGAAATTATATAGGGTATGTAAACTTTTGACTACAACTGTGTATATATATATATATATATATATATATATATATATATATATATATATATATATATATATATATATATAGGGTTGACACTCGATTTTTGATCGGTTAACCCTTTAAGGAACGGGATTGTGTTAACACGATCATACTGAAGTGGGCTTCTAGGACTGCATTTTGATGATTTACAGGGTCACTGTACTTTACACTACAGGCTTGAAACCATGAACACATATCATTGGATAGGGGAGGGACTGATGTTCACTTCCTGATAGTTTTTTCACTGAGAGGAGCATTTAGGGCCTCATTCACTAAACAGCGGTAAATGACCAGAATTACCGCGTGGCAGGGGGACACCACACTGCGTGCAAAAATGAACCAGCGGTAGCTCTATTCACTGAGCTAATTATATGCACAAATAAAGCAAGATGAATGATTAATTTGCAAGTTGTCACATCATGCAGAATTCAGCACGCAGGATTATGCACAAGGTTTACACACACTTTATTATAGTATATAACAATGTAATCATGTTATTAAAATTAAAACGACAACAAAGTAATCAACAGGTAATATCTATCAGCATGATGTCCAGCAGGCCCACGTAAAATATATATATTGTAGATTTTTTGTGTGTAAAATGTCTGTGCCACAAGGACCCAGTAATGGTATAATTACCAATTAATTACTATTACTTTACTCTCTCATTGTATCAAGACAGGAGTGTGTTTCAGTTAATTTGCATCAGAATCCCTGGTGTGCTGAAGAACTGCTCTACTTTAGCTTTATGGCAACACAGGGATATTTACTATAGCAATTTCTACTGAAAAAAATGTAGATAAAGGTGACAAGTAGCACAGTGAGTAAATAGTATGTATAATGTATAAAAAGCTACAGAATATCTGCTAAAAGCCTATGTGACACAGTGTGATGACAGCATTTAGTTAACGTGGTGGTGCCATTGAAGCACAATTAAAGAGTACAGTTACTACATGCGGCTTCATAAGTAAAGTGTCAAGTTCATTTTTATTTGCCTACTGAAATGAATGTGCAACCCAGAGATGTAAGATTTGCCATTATGCTGAAAAAGGCCCACAATGAACGATGAGATGCAAGACCTTCGTGTCTGTTACACCAGCACTCATTTAGCAAATAGATGCCGTTTAAGAAAACCATTTAATAAACATAGAAAGACTAAACCAGAAGTCCTTGTTAATTATTTACGACTGAAACACAGGTTGGGTTGCAAACCATCTCTGATGATACTGATGGCCTGTAGGCCGTACCTGGTATATTTACAAGATGCAAGAATATCCTTCCCTTCTTGCATTATCATGGTAAATGAGACATTGTTGACCTTTTTAGCAGGTATGCTATTGCAGATGTGTTTTTTGTTTTTATTGTATGTGTATCTTTTTAGCTGGAAGCGTAAGGTTAGGTTGTCCTAGTGCTAATAGGGGTCTGTGGAAGATGGTGTGTGTGTGGTAAAGAATAAGATACTGAGAACAATATTTCTGTATTCCCATAACTAATTTTGCACAGGATAAAAGCCAACTAAATGTTTAATTCAAAGTGGTGTTCAATTATAGGAACTTGTACTAAGCTAGCGAGTCCCCAATTATTTGAACTTACACACATAATTCACTGAACAGGAGTGAAGGCACTTAAAACTGTGTGTTTAAGACTGGAGTGAGGCCAGCACTGCAGGGTTTGTGGAGCTTGGAAGTGAGCTTCGCTTCCCTGATGGGATATGTAAAGGAGAAAGGCAAGAAAGAAGGAAAGAAACCAAGTTCTCCCCCCAAAATGGTTGGGGGCCGCCCCCTCTGCAGTGAGACTGGCACTGCCAGGCCTCTATGGATGGACATGAGCTTCACTTCCCCTGAGGGTGAGACTGGTGCTACAGAGGAAGAAGAGGAGGAAGAAGAAAAGCCAGAGGTCCCCCCTTGACTCTGAGAACAACACTCACTGAGGTGAGACCTTGCGCTGCCGCGTCTCCAAGGCTGGGAAAGGGAAAACAGATTAGAAAAATATTTTATGATTTGGCTGGAGATCCCCTTCCGGATCGTTGAGAATTGCCCTTGCTAAGGTGAGACCAGTGCGTCCAGGTTCCCAAGGTTTGGATGTGAGCTTCACTTTCCCCTGCGTTTTTTCATGACTTTTAACCTGCAATTCAGTCCTAAACCTCCAGATGTCCATGTACCACTCCAGCTAAACTGATCAAAATAATTATTAAGTAATGAACCCATTAAATTTTAGTTAATTAAAAAACACCCCCTAATTACAAGGGACAATTACTGCCATTCTAGAAATTGATGTGTTTAAAGAAAAAGCTTACCTCGAGACTTGCTGTTTTAGAATAAATATATGCACCAACAAACTCAAAAAGCATTTATTTGAGAGATTGCATGGAACAATATCGACCTGATGTGTGGCGCACACTGATGGGCATAACTTATTTTGAAAGCTGTAACATTATAATTCATCAAACGTATAATACAGTTGAAGAATTAATAAATACATACCGAGTACTGGCATAAGAGTTACACAGCACAGATGGCAGAATAAATAAAAAGAGTGTTGTTGAAACTTACCATGAATTTTTTGAAAAATTGATGAGTTACTACAACCCTGATCAATGCAGAAGCTTTATTCAACCAGCTCACAAGTTTCTGAAGGCAGTAAGGATTTTAGACCCACAACATGTTTGTAGTTTGGATAAAGAACCCCTCCTGTTATTATTATTATCATTATTATTATTATTTATTTCTTAGCAGACGCCCTTATCCAGGGCGACTTACAATCGTAAGCAAATACATTTCAAGTGTTACAGTACAGGTAATAATACAATAAGAGCAAGATAAATACAATGACTAGTTCAAGCAAGTACAAGTGTTCAAGCAAGTACAAGTGTGTACAGGGTTTGATGATTCCTGTAAATCAGAAATGGAGGGATATCAACTATATACAAAAGAAAACGGTAGTGACATTTCTTTGACCGAATTTTTGAGAAATGCAGAACAACTATTTTCCAATTTAGCAAGAAAGGCTACCATATATTTGTCTGTTGTTACCAATACTGTGGATGCTGAAAGAAGTGTGTCTGCATATGGACACATTTTCACAGAGCAATGTCAATCCATGAAAGAAAACCGGGTTAATCAACTGACGATGCTTAAGCTTAATAGCAAAATATAATGCACAAGAACTGAGAATGGATTTTTTTTTGTCTTTCATGCAAACATAAATAACACTTATAGGCTTCTTATGAACAACCTTTTTTTTACATTCATAGGACAAAACAAAACTACTAAAAACAAAACAAATACAAAATAAACACAGCTTACATGTGCTGCAGAATCTATCAAATGCCCAGATTCCAATAAATGGTTGTAATATCTATACTGTTCAGGGATCGGTGCCAGCAACCTATTAAAAATCTATTAAAAAAACAATATATTCTCTTTTTTTTTATGAAATGATTTGCGTACAAGTGTACTGGTAAATTAAAACCTATAAATAATGTATTTACACTTATGAGTTCTCTGAAATAATATTGAAAAAAACTTTGTTTTAAAATCCTGTTATACGTATTCACTGCTAATACAGTAACTGGATGACCAATTCAAATGGTTAAAGTAACGTAATGAGATGACTGTTTAATGATTGCTCATTATGTGACTTACTGTGGAGGCTATATCGACATCTTGGGGCTGTAGGATTAAATTACATGCATTTTGTAAATCAATCAATCTTTAGATTAGTAAAATACAATCACAATACGCTTCCCAATTAGAACAATATCACTACCACACTAAAGTATTATTAGTCCCCCTAATATAAATAATGAAAAAAAAAATGTTTGAGACAAGCTGTTTACCTATAAACACTGGGATTCCATTTCAGTTATATTTAAAAGGGGTATTATTGCTTACAGAATGTTACAAAACCAAAAGCATCATTTCAGATAATGACTGACAAGATTGGTGTCTGTTTGAGAAATGAATTGTACATTTTATTAAATATCCCCATCAGTCCCATGTATCAATCCAGTTCCTAACCCAACATAGCAAATCAAACCCTGTCTCAGCCAGGCCTGGGGCTAAACTGCAAAAGATTTTTCTTCCTAACACATTTTTTTCTCGAAGTGAATATTTCTGTTAAGTGAATGGAAATTGAAAAAAAAAAACTATTTCAATCATGGACCATTGGATTTATTTTAAATACCTATTTTAAAGGCACAGTGATATCATGTACTTTACACTAGAGATTGAAAACTATGATTATCTTCTATCTGTTCCATTCCAAAAGACCCCTAAAGATCATTCAACAATCCCAGTAACTTAATTGTTCTTTCAGTGTCATAGCCCTGTTCTCAACCATCATTTTACAGCCCTGCAATTGTTCACCCCCACTATAAAACTACGGTTGACAGAAGTATATTGCAGGAAGTAGTATTGAAAACATGTGTGAAACCATGTCTTTGATGATCGGACAGTGCCTCTCATACATGCACATGGGTTCAGTGCAAGTTGCTGTGAGTTTAGGTACATTGGCACCAGCAGTCAGATATGCAGTAAAATGGTGAGGTGACTCATTTCCTCCAAGTTGAATCTAGGTCTCCACCTAGCTAAAGATAGAGATTCCAAAAATACTCCAAAATCCCATTCAGGGACAAAATATGACATATTTATAACACCAGGAGACAGAGGAGAAAGCAGTGAGAAGAAGACAGATGAAGGGGTTCTAACTGAGAATGATTAATGGAGAGTAATGCATTTGAAAGTCAGGGTCCTCAGGATGCCTACCTTGGCTGTAGAGTTCAGCAGGGTTTGGCTTGGGACTAGTATTTAGGAAGATTGGTATCTTTCCATTTTACTAGACGAGTTTGGCAAGTAAATGGCCAGCAATAACACTGGTCTGCAATATTGAACAATATTAAGATCCACTTTGTCCTTAATGCTTTATTTGGCAAATAACGGTTGGATTACAAGCACTTCAGCCTGTGCAAAGGTTGTGATGTTCAGCATGCGTTGTGCAGATAAAAAGCAGTCAGCAGAGTTTGAGCTTTTGGTAAGCATCAGCCTGCTGTTTTTTTTCTTTTTTCTCCTGATGCACAATGGTGTCACTATTCTATCAAGACTTACTTTTGCATTGTATTGTCCTATATACATATATATTGTAACAACCCTGGGTCTGCTGTAAGCGCGTCCGGGAAGGTTCTGTGATACAGGGTCAACAGTTCAATTACAGCAGGTGTTCTGAGACGTCACGATGAAAGAATCACCACCAATCAGGAGCTCGGCTTGTCACGTGATTGGTATCTTATTGGTATAGAGACTGCACGTAGTTGGCTGTAGCACACGGCCAAAACAGTGTGCTGTGGACTTTCTTTTATTTTATTATTTGTCACAGTCTGAGTAGCACTACTCTGCTCGGCTGTAAGTGTACCACTGGCTGGTAAAGCAGCATGCTTTTACCTGCCCAGTGTAGTCCAGGCTTAATAAACCATGAATTCAAGAGCCTGCAAATCCTAAGTGAGCCTCCTTCATTTCCATGCAATGCTAAACTATGTATTATTTTTTTTCTTTTCATTTAATGTATACAAATGATGGGACATGACCATGAAGCATAAATTAGTGGAATATATCAGATATTCTCATTCCCTGTAATTTTTTACATGAACAGCAAATTCAAAAATGTATTGTTATATGTAATTATCTTAATAAACTTGCTTTTCCTCTCACTGAATAAACTTGTTTCTCTCATCATACTGATATACAGAGAAATGTTCCCTCCAAAAATGAAGGAAAACAACACTTGCATTCAGCCATGTCACAATAAAACACAGGAAGAATACATTTATCTGACCCCAATTGCAAGTAGAAGGGGCATTGCTAATACTACGTTATAATAATTATTGACTAAGAACACACTATATTTTGTGCAAACATTTACATCTAATTAATATAAAAAATGCACTACTTTTAACTTTATTAATTAGTTATCATGAGATAGCATTTCAGTTACAGTACTATGTCAAAATACACTTGCCACTGACGCTTTGATGCAATGCGCTTGGTGTGAAAAGACCTTTAGTGTGTCCACAGCCTAGTGCAGATTGCAGGTAATGACATACAACATGGTGGCAGTCGCAGAAAAATATTGCAGACGCAGAGTGCTGCAATTTGTTCCCCCCTGGTTTGAAGTTGTTTTTCTTGTTTTCTGTAATTATGATTTTATCAACTTTAACTTTTATCATAACAATGGACATGCATGTGGTCATTGGGTGTAGGTCTTACTGCCTGGCAGTATAAATAAAATTTTAAAAAAACAGGACTTCCATACTGGCTCCAATAAATTCATTAAGGGTAGCCAATATTCTTAGAACTCAGAAGTTAATATCCATGTGAATTCCCTTCCAAACAGGGAAACACATCTGACGCTTCAGACATATAATGCTGTGTATCACTGACATCACTGACATAGGGCCGGACCAAATCAAACCCTGATCGCTCTTGCGAAAGAGTGTTTTTGCGATAATATCGCAAGATTCCATATCGCATTTTCTTTATCACGAAACCAAAACTAGCCATTTCCAATCCGCGAAAGGGGCGGAGAGAAGTATCGCAGGAGTAGGAGGGACCACCGAAAGCAACATGAAAGCAGCTGTTGACCAACAGCTAATTAGTCACAAAAACTTCTCTCATAGGCATCAATTAAAATGAATGTTATCAAATTCAAAAGTTAGTATGAAAACGTTTCTACAAAAGAAAAAACCCATTCCAGCACCTCAAAACAGAGCCCACAGTACAAATGCATTCAAACTCCTGTAGCTGCCTTTTTTGTTCTTTATACTTTGCAAAACATATTTTTTGTTGGCGAATTTTTATTAATGCTGAACACACTTTTTACATCTGCCAGCAGAGCGATCACATGACCTTAACACTGCCCTATTGTCAGAGCTCTCGCTTTACATCCCGCCTGCAGCTAGGCAATCTGTTAGCTCTGATTTGTGAATTTCTGCTTTGATTGACAGTCCGCCAATACTCCCTTGCTACACTTTATTTTTATACAGTTACAGCTGCCACCGGCACCTGCTTTTCGCTATTAATAGAAAAAAATACATAGAATGTTATTGCCCACCCGTGACTGTGTCGCGGACCACAGTTTGGGAACCCCTGACGTAGAGGAATGTAGTGTTAAGAAGTGATACTGGGGCTGCAAAAACAGTGCACGCTATCCACAGCTGTGTGTAGTGCAACAAACTAACAAAACAATGCATCAACGTTTTGCTAAGGTGTGCGGCTATATCTGAAAGTAACAATAATATAGGTTATTATTATTATTATCATTATTATTATTATTATTTATTTCTTAGCAGTGCCCTTGCCCAGGGCGACTTACAGTCAAGAATTACAGTACAATTAAGAGCAAGATACAAAGTGTAACATATATTCATGTCTGCAGAACATCAACATTATAATATCATCTACAGTTAAAAGACATAGGAGAGAGAAGTTTTACTGGGCCCACAATCTGAACGAACTAGGAATGTAGATTTGCTCTAGGCTGCCTGTAGGCAGCAATGATCTCTAGCTTGTCCTATCTGTCACTCTATTTGATCTATAAATGAACTGCTTTTGATAACAGTTGTATAAATGCAGAGCTGTTCCACTGGGCCCTCTTAAATGAGGCCCCACTTTCATCTTGCACTCATTTAGAAAAGCAGATAGACTTAAGATTTGAACACATTGATTTATATTTTACCTTGCCTTAACTTGAAACAGCATTTTATTTAGTATGCAGTTTGTAAACAGTTACCACATGAGAAAGAAATACTGCTTTATCTGCAAACTCTTGATTTTAGCAAGGCAGCTTTAAAAGTTACTTAAACCATTTACTTAAGTCTTTAATTAACTCCTATTTCTAATAGGAAGAAAAAAATATGTTAATGTTACAAAATGATGAACAAACACCTTGAAAACGCTAGTTCTAGTTTTTATAAAATTAACAGCATTTTGCCACTTTAAAAAAGGTTTAATTAAATACTGTAGTAACTCTTAAAATATGACCAGTGTTATCACTGTAATTCTAGAGCAATTATTTAGGAAATCAATAAGGTTCTTGTTTTTTTCCCTACTTTGAAAATGGCAAACTGGATAAAATGTTCTGCATTACACATTGAATGAATGTATTTAGGGTTGGCTCTTTTTCATTAAGTAATGTAAAATTATGATGAACACATTTTTATATTTTTTTTAATACACCAGATCGCTTTAAGTTATTTTATTTCTAGCTGTATTGTTTAATGCACTTTGGACTAGTCTTGAACAAATAATGTTTGACACTGTAAGTAATCCCTTGTTCTACTTTTTTTTTTAATTAATCAGTTTTGTTATACAGTCGGCAAGTTCTATCAGGAAAACAAAGGGTTAACATGTTATGACATAATCGAATAACAATGTAAAACTATATTTACTCCTTTGTGATGCAAATCTGTAATAGATCTGGTTAAACTTTTAAAACCCCATTGCCAAGAAAGAAAGACAAATGTATTTTATTTCTTCAAATAAACATTTAAAATAATTAGCATTGATGTTTGATTAAAACTATTTTTGAACAATCAAGAGAACACAACCACAAACGTTAGTAAGCACTGCGTTTACTAAAACGTTGTAACGTAGCATGAGTACACATCAAGTTGTGATCAAGTTTACAACAAAGAAAGAAAAACAAAGCTGCCATTTTTTTTATTTTTATAAACGTTATTTAGACAAGACCAACAGCATAATATTAAAATGTATGTTGTGGGAATATAAATGTGCAGAAAGATGATACACATCATCCTGCAGTTTGATTAGGTCACACAGACAGCTTTGGTCTATGCTATTTCTAAATCTAGGGTTCAAAAGGCTTAGTAAGTTTACAACGAAGGAAAGAAAACACAATGTAGTTGTCATGTATTCTTTCTTTTTCAGTGAAATGAGAAACATAACATAATTAAAAGAATTGTAGGGAACTTATAACTGTGTGTACTTTATAGTGACACTCCTGTATATCTGGTGGTTTGAGGACTATCTACAAGGCCCCAGGTTCAGACAGATTTATTACAAGTTTGTCTTGATAATAGGGGAAGTATCGGATCAGATACAGGTCCGAATGAAGAAGCAGTTATACTGGAGAGATACCGTGGTTACTTGACTTGTGCATGCTGCAATTCTTGTTGTATTCCTTGCTTATCTTTTGAGTAAAATTTATCAAACAATCTTTCCTGCTTGCAGCTTTAGAGTGCAGCATTTGCAGTAGGAAGGCACTTTCATAACCAACACTTCACAGTGCTAGATTATTTTATGTACGTATACAGCACTGAAGTTCATACAGGGGATTCACCAGCCCAATAATCACCAATTATTAAGTCATATTCTCCAGTTGTTTGATCGTGTACAACTGTGTCAACTTGCCATATGTGTCACCTGATATCTAGCCTTTTGATATGTGTGATTTAGGGGACAGTCTTTGTCTGAGTATCACTCTGAGATATTGGCAATGTTACTCCAACTTCAAGACCACTGGCCTGTTTACTCATCACTCCCACATCACTTCACAGAAGCATTTAAGTTTAAAAATGCTAGGCATGTAGTAAAAAACACTGTTGCGCCCCAAAACCTTGTACAACTCTTCACACCCATCCAAGGTTTGTATCTCATAAGAACATAGGAACAAAAGAAAGTTTACAAACGAGAGGAGGCCATTCGGCCCATCTTGCTCATTTGGTTGTTAGGAGCTTATTGATCCCAGAATCTCATTAAGCAGCTTCTTGAAGGATCCCAGGGTGTCAGCTTCAACAACATTACTGGGGAGTTGGTTCCATACCCTCACAATTCTCTGTGTAAAAAAGTGCCTCCTATTTTCTGTTCTGAATGCCCCTTTATCTAATCTCCATTTCTGACCCCTGGTCCTTGTTTCTTTTTTCAGGTGAAAAAAGTCCCCTGGGTCGACATTGTCTATACCTTTTAGGATTTTGAATGCTTGAATCAGAATCTCATTCTACTGTAGCATATTAACCAAATACCTGTTTACTTATTTCAAAATGTGATACAGTAGCTGCAATTACAGTACAGTGATACATTTCCATTAATATGCTAAATGGATTTGGCCCATAACCTGCATTTGCATTTGAGCTTAACCCTCTGAGTCATTGGTCATTTTAGAAGCAGTGTATATTTCACACTTTGTAACCCAGAGGTTTCCTCCAAAGTAGGTGTTTCTACGTCACAGTTTCCTTGAAGTTTCTAAGAAACTTTAAATAATACATTGAAATATGCTGCAATTTAAATTGGTCCTCAACACCATATTACATGTATTTAAATACATACTTTTAAATAATAAAACAATAAATAAAATACATTTATAACATGTGTGGTAAACTTTTTTTTTTTTTTTAACTCCAATACACCATTATATTTTCGAACATGTATACAGATTCCTGGCAAGTGGAAAAAGCAATAATGACATGGTAATGTAATTTCCTCTAGCTTCTTATTTAAAATTAACTTGAGAATTCAAAGTGCTATTTGCATACTGATTGAATGGCAAACTGTTTGCTTTATATTTTAGATAATTATTTGTTTAAATGACATATTTTAAATTGATAAATCCATTTTTCTTCTTCTTAGGCTTCCAAGCTGGCTTGGGAAGCCTATTGTTATTGTAAAGATTTTTTTTGTTTTTAATTTTTTTTAAAACTATTATTTTAGTTTTTTCTCCCAAAACTTTAAACTGCTCCTGTTCGCACACGGTGTAACCAGTCAACATGAAACTTGGCAGGTATCATCCCATGTAGATTTCAGTTCAGATGCAAAAAAAATGACGCTCATGCGTCAACCAAGATGGTGACCTGACGCATTTTTTTGAAAAATCTTCTTCTTGGGAACCGGTGAACTGATTGATCTGAAACTTCGCATATGTCATCAGCATCAGCAAAGTATGCAAAGCAGAAGTTGCTGCGATACATTTTACTATCAAAATGGCTGCTACCAAATTCGCCAAAATGCACCCAAACATCAAACTGCTTCTGTTTGCAAACCGTTTAACCAACTACCTCCTAACTTGGTAGACGTCATCCTGGGGACAATGGAATTCAAATATAGCAAAATGGTGTTCTTTTGTAAAACAAGATGGCAACCAGACCTACATTTCATTCTTAAATTTAAAACAACTTCAGTTGAACACGGTTTAGTTGATTAACTCCAAGTTGACAAGCATCATCCATGTGTCAATACAATACAATTGACTTTTTCAAAAATGGTGTTTGTGCATTAAGCAAGATGGCCGCCTGATGCATTTCTTTAAAAACCTTTCAAAATCTTCTTCTTGGGAAGCGGTGAAACGACTGATCTGAAACTTTGCATGCGTCATCAGCAATCAAACCCGCTTCAACTTTGCGAAGCAAAAGTTGCAGCTATACATTTTACTATCAAAATGGCTGCCACCAAATTCACCAAAACGCGCCCCAAACATCAAACTGCTTCTGTTTGCAAACCGTTTAACCAACTAACTCTTAACTTGGTGGGATCATCCTGAAGACAATGGAATTCAAATATGGCAAAATGGTGTTATTTTGTAAAACAAGATGGCTGCCTGATCTACGTTTCGTTCTTAAATTTAAAACTGCTTCAGTTGAACACGGTTTAGTTGATTAACTCCAAAGATGACAAGCATCATCCCTGTGTCAATACAATTGACTTTTCCAAAAAATATGTTTGTGCGTAAACCAATATGGCCACCTAACGCATTTCTTTAAAAACCTTTCAAAATCTTCGGTCAAATGTAAAACTAGCTTATAACTCCTTACAAAGTGCAGATAGGTTAATGGTTACTATGGAATACATATAGGAAACCATATGTGCTCTATCCAAAAATGACCTTGCCTGTGACCTTTGACCTCTCCTTAAGTTAAAATGTAACACTAGCTTATCACTCCTTACAGAGTGTATATAGGTTAATGGTTACTATAGAACACAGATAGGAATGCATATATGCTCTTTTCAAAAATCACCTTGCTTGTGACCTTTGACCTCTCTAAGGTCAACTGTAAAACTAGCTTATAACTCCTTACAGTGCATGTAGGGTTATGGTTACTATACAACACATTTAGGAATCCATATATGCTCCATTCCAAAATTACCTTGATCATGACCTTTGACCTCTCCTTAAGTTTAAATGTAAAATTAGCTTATAACTCCTTACAATGTGTAGATAGGGTCATGGTTACTATGGTGTTTAAAGTTGTAAAGCATCATGAGATAATGAACTAATGCAGTATTTTGAGTTGAAACTGCTCCATAAAACTGATCTGTTGCTGACACTTGTGCTGCAATGCTACAGCTTGCCAAAATTTCCAACTGGTACTGAGCTTGGAAGCTGTAAAACTGCCTGGCAGTTCAAATTATTATTATTATTATTATTATTATTATTATTATTATTATTATTATTATTGTAGTACAGAGCATTCTAATAAAAGCTGAATCTCAAAACAAAAATTGTGTGAATACAATAATTGTTACAGCTGTGTATAATGGTATTTAAAACACAATTCATTCATCTGACTTTTTACATATCCACCCTTACTCTGGTCCCACCGCAGTCGGATATGTGACGGATTACTGTAATAATTTAAATAGCTGATCTGTTGAATTCGCTCTATTGACTTAAGTTAAACCCATCAAAAGTCAGTCATGTATGACCATTCAAATATTTGTATTATGGTTTGAATGATATAAATATGTGTGAGAGGTTTTGACCACTGTGCTCAATAGATGTAACATTAAAGAAATAAACTTGTGCATGAAAATATTCAGCACTGAATCACTATTCAATCAGGGCTAATGACCAGTGGGGATTGAGGTAAACCAGCACACACACATTTTACATGTTAAGACACTGCTGGAAGTAATACAGAACATTGTTTATTGTATGTAATAAAATTATTTATTTTATCACTGCAGTTTTGATATAAAATATAACAGGGTTAGGGGTATAGAACATTGTTGCACAGGGCAGATGTCAGCATGGAACACAATCACAAAATATATTTCACAAGAAAGTATTGCTTTTATTATAAAATAAATGAATAAAACAGTGACATTTCTAAAGCATCACCTATAATACATTATTGTGTGAACCGGACCTGCCTGGGATTATATTCTGTACCAAACATGTGACTCCTGAATAACAAGCAAAGGTGTTGATGTTTGGCATGATTTCTCCTGTCACAATCCTGAATTAAAACACAGATATATTGTGGCTCCAAGCACTTTCATATTTTCTCTTTATCACTGATTAAAATCATGTTGTCCTGACCACTGCTGGTATAGTCTGGTTTATTTACCTGGAAATTTGATTTGTTTCATTTTATTACAGCATTTGTGAAGTAACTGATATTGGATTCCTAGGAGAGGACTGCCATTTACCAGAAGGCCATGGTACTGTTAGCAGGGTCTGCGGGGCTGATTTGAGGCCTAATCTGCCCTCAGGCCACTTAGGAAAATAAGATTACCAGCAATAACTGCTTCAACTGCATTGAATAACAGACACAACTCAGGGAGCATAAAATTAGCATAAACATAGCACCAGTATCCCCTCGGAAGAGATGAGAAAAACAGAAACTGGAAAATTTACTGAAATGGGGTGTAGAAATGTGAGATATACATAGCTAAATGTAATCTTCTAATAGAAATTGTTACCAAATATAGCTGAGAAAATATACATTTTCAGGGTGAGAAAACTGCTGTACTAGCAGTCAACAAATGTTCTATCTCATTAAAGTACTTAATAATATTTGATGGAGCTGTTTTTAAATGATACAAGAGACATGAAAAATTGGATTGTTTAAGCAAGATAAATTATATTTATTATAAGTGTTTGTACAAAATGCATAACGTGTTATGCTTTCTTTTTCAATATTCATACAAACAAGCATACATATAGAACATAATTATTTCTTTGTATGCTAACTGGTATAATCTTTGATAAATAAAAATGATATGAGTTTGTAGAAATGTTACTGAAAATATGTGTGCTTGTACCTTCCATTGTACACATTACTCAACTCATATAGCCACACAGGACATGTCTTATGATTAGCATATCATTTTTACTTGCTTTGTTAGGTTTTTGGCCTTGCCTTTAGAGGCACTCTGTTGCCTCAGAGCTTATCATTTTGATTGTCATCTCATAGACAGAGACTTTGACTGCCACCCCTGGACAAGTACACCGCTTTAAGAACATTTTAAAGGAAAATGTAAACTTCCCCATTAAGTTACCTGCCTGAAACGTGGCTAGCTTTTAACTCCCATGTATGATATATTAGAGTTCATGTCCACAAAAACGTGCATCTTCCTGCATCTCCTTCCATTTTTCTTTCTGAGTGATGATACAGAGTTATCAGTATCACTCTCATTACTGCAGCAAAACAGGTGTCTTCCTATATTCTATTTCAGATTCTAAAACTATTTCTAATGAACTATGTTAGTCTTATGATTTCTGCCAAATTGGAACATAAATCAGAAGGTTTAATACTCCTGTTTAATGTTAGTAAAAAAAATAATAACAAATACTATATGCATGTACTTTTTACCAGTAGGTTAATCTACTAATTAAGCACTGACATCCAATTCACAAATTCATTAGGCTGCAACAAGGAAATCCCTCCGTTTAGTTTACTACTAACTAACATTTAGACAATCCATGAGCTACAAGCAGCTGACACGTCTCCCTGGTTCACAAGTGCTTGTTAAGAAACTACAGCTTGCACAAGGCACCTGCCTGGACTCAGATTCCTGCCCAATCAGTACCCTGATCACAACTGGTCTTGCTTGTTTAGTATGATGCAGTTGTCAACAACCTCCTTGACTATAGAAATAATAATGCAAAAAATTGTATCTAAAGCAGTTTTGCTTGTGTAAGTTACTTGTAGATTTACAAAACAGTAAATACTTGCCCCAGCTGGTTTTGTTCCCTATGTTCATTTGCCAATGCTTTCTGACTTAAAAAAAAAATCTCCCTCCCGACCTGTGAAGGTGCTAAGTAACAGGAACAGGGTTAAAAGGAAGTCGGTCATCTAGAAAGGGGGCGGAGCTTCGGTGCACTAACTCATCGACCCGGAAGGGATGTGGCAGCTGTGGATTGGAGGAGCGGCTGATCGTTTACCAAGGCGTCATGTGTGACGGTACAAATAGGTGACGAAGCAACGTAATCTGTTCCTTCGTTCTGGTTAGAGAACAACCTGGAAGGACCTGTGATTTGTGTATAAAAACGTATCGTGAGTGTTTGTTTTGTTTGTCTCTAATTGTTCCTTGTTATTATTAGTAGACGGCTAACACGTTCCGGAGCTGTCGCCAAGGGCCAGCACTAACCTGGAACAGCACTGCACCAAAAAGTCACAAATTCATTGTATCTGCACCACGAACACTAAAACATGCACCCAGGACTGATGACTGGTGATAGTTTTCTATTGTGTGTTGTTTTGCAAAATGACTGTGTTTATTATTTGGGACTGTAAACTGTTTTGTTAGCAGTGCAATACACATTGCTGGGTATTGCCTGGGATATATTATTTGCGGTCGCCAGACCGGGATTATAAATAAACACTATTGCACCTGCATTCTTGTTGTCTGCCTTTTCATTAATCACGGCATCACTCCTGCACACTGCAAGTCACTTTGCCACAATTATGTACTGCCCAATAAATGTAATATTAAATTGCTTGAGAAAGTCTGGTCTATCATTTCAGTGTTGCTGTTCAGTTTACTGCAGGTGGTTTACAGGTTTACAAAAAACATGTGGCAGCCTTACTCCTAACTTGTCAACCTTATCAATATGCTTGTAAATGTGGGTTTGCAAAGATACATTTTAAATGAGCATGATGGGAAAGGAAAAATATTAACATTTTCACGTCACTGTACGAATGTAAAGTTTCCTGTTACCAGCTTAGCCAGGGACTCTGGCTTGTGTCAATACGTTCATACAGTGACATTAATTCATATGTGATTAGATTAATGCTGGCAAAGCCGATATGAAAACCCACACAGATTACCACTGTCACCCACAGTAATTACATTTATTCATTTCCATTTAGCCGAGTCCTTACAAGCTAAGCAAGGGGCCAAATAAGCAATAAACACAGAGAAAAGAAATTAAAATGCTGATCCATTTGCTGCAAAACAATCAAACTATCATCTTTCCTTAGGTAGCTCATTCATCATCCAGACGGGCCACGGCGTGAGGATATGGAGGCTTCAAGCCTGATGTTATTACATGTAAATTCACTAACATGGAATTACTGCCTCTGATGTGATTGTACTAATAAATTAGTTAGACTAGAGGTGCAAGGAGGATTATCTTTATTATTTTCTTTTGTTCTTTTCTATTCCTCGGTGTTCTTGTGAAGTTTCCTGTTGTGTGGCCTATGTTTGTTCCAGCTCCTAGAGGTAAATGATGAAGAGTGCCCACGTTGGCTCTAAGTCTTTGCATATGTAAGGTTTGTTTGCTTTCATTTCAGTTTGCAAGGCCACACGTTTAATAACCATTTTAGACATACAAAAGCAAGTACTAGTATGTCTAAAGTTTGGCTGTAAGTCCAGTATAGTAGCAAAGTTTTGGGGTAAGATGAAGCTAGAAACGTTTTTACAGTGAAGGAACATGATAATAAGTATTAGACTATATGACAGGGTAGCATCACTGGCAAGGCTGTTCCCATCAGGGAGAGAGACTCAGACACAAGAAGCTGCAGGTTTAAGCGCTATTGCCCACGTTTATTACAAAAACTAGACAAACAAACACTAATAAACAAAACAAATAGCCTGAGTGGACAACATATATGGTTCAAACAAAACACATGGTGCCTGTACCCTTCAATATACATGACACAGCACACATCACCAATACCTTCACCCACTCTAACAACAACATTAACTCTTAATATTAACACCTGTGATTTCCCTTTTTATATACCTGTGGCTAGAGCCTAATTAACTATCAATTATTTGGCCCCAGTCACATTTCCACATGTGTTCTGGCAGGGAGGAATTTAACCACCTCCCTGCCAACCCAATATTCCAAACATTACACCGGCAGGGCTTCCTCTAATGTGATTTTATATAGAATCAAAGGCGCACTCGTGATTCTGACAGAGTAGCGTGAAAACAATGCTAATTTGTGCAAACTACTGCTCTATGTGACATTATTTGACAGGCCTCACTAAATAATTATAATCAAAGATTTAGGACAGCTAAGCAAAGTCTTTATCAATAGTGCAATATCGGCCAATTAGATTAACTTATACAATTGGTTATCTGCCACATTGATTAAAATGAAATTACCTATCAATAGAAATTATTCTCAGTCAGTTAAATCAATGACAGATCAAGCAGAGCTCTCTGGATGTGCTAACTGGGCCCCACGAAAGCCAAATCCTATTACAGAATGCTAAACAAGGGGCAGCTGTGTGAGAGAAGTACTAAAAGGTACTGAAAGACGGGCTGCTTATTAAACATTTGAATGTAGCCTCCAGGCAAGCTTCTGGCAATGAGAAAAAGAATGGTACAATATTTCAGGCCTATTTTCCTACATGGGACAATTAGAGAGTTGTGATGCTGTGAATACAGGATGTGCAATGACATGTGTGATGTGTGAGAAGAATGAGTAAACAAGACCTTGTTGTCAACTACTGTTCTGCACAATGTGGACATGAATAGTAAATACAAAAGGCAGATTTTTTAGTGCGTGTCGAAAATGTTTCTCACTGAATTTCTAAAGTTTCTTTCAGAATTTCTAAGATTCTTACTTTTGTTGCATTCTGTTTTTTATCAAAGGCATTTGTTGAAAATCACTGGTCATATTATTTTTATGCATTAAAGTTTATATTCATGTCAGTAATTTTAGATATTGCATCTTGTTGCTGCATTGGTTGCAAAAGTAAATCTACTGAGTCCTTTTGGTGAATTGTTCTATCTGTGTGGAAATTACTGCCATTAATTGTAATGTGGATTTTAAAATGGATTGATGAAATTATCAAGAATTGTTTGTATCACTTTTACTTTGATAAAGAATTGTATAATCATCTATGCCTTGTTTCCATATGCGTGGATCTGTGGCCATATTGGGTTTGCTCAATTAGCACATTTACACCAATGGCCTTATGGGAGTACTCAGTTTGCCCCCAATCTGACAAAAATGACCAAGGCACAATACACCTCATATACAAAACCCCATTGAGTCTTGCAAATGTCACTCTGGAAGCAAGTGAAGTTCTGGTAGCCAAAGTGTTCTTTAAGACGGAGTTGACCACCAGACACAATATGAATCAATACATAAATAAATATTTATTACTTGTCTTGATGCACGTGCATCAACATATGAAATGATATAGAATAAGTAAGATAATAGCATTAGAGAAGTGCATGTTAATAAAATATAATTATAAAGTAATAGACAAATCAGAATACAAAACGAGGCAATGATATGACGGCGGTTCTGGAAAAATTGAATAAACCAATCAGTGTGCCTCAAGACACTCACAATGACAAGTTCATTTGAATTTAAGTTTGATGATGATGAGTTATCAGATTACAAAACAGTACTGTATCAGTTGTGAACGAATCGATAGCAGGGCCAAAAAGGTGTTTTTTTTAAGTGAAGTTCCTGTTCCTTTAGGTGCAGCATTTACAATGGGAACAATCTGTTTCACCACAAGGGGGTTCTCTTAGGCGAAGTGTTCTCTTAGGAGGTGTTCCTATATGCAGAGACTACTGTAGTCCAAACTCATAGGGCCATATTTAGCAATGAGTGCAAGGAATAAAAGCATTTTTATAGTAAACAATAAGCAAGGAATTGCACAGAAAAATGTATTACCTGTGTAATGAACCCCTCTGTTAAGCTGTACTGCCCCCTTAAGGTGTTATGTATAAAACCACTCCCAAATGCATGCTTATCTCCTCCCCCACGCTGCACACAGAGAACAGAGTAGCAGTTGAGTTGAAGTAGCTGACAAAATGAACCAGTGCTACAGAGGGAGAGGGGCAGCATGAAGGTTGGTGGACTATATTTGGAAGACAGCGAATGAACCAGGAAAGGGTTATGTGTAAATGGTGCCTGAAACTATCCAGTCTAGTTAGGTATGACCAAAGGATCCTAGTGATTTCACAATATCTGAGCGTCTGGCTGCTTTTATGGGCCTACATTCGCCTTCCCCTTTTAACACAAACCATTATACCTATAAGCTGCAATTAAGCGATGTATTTACATCATTAACGGGGTTTTATACCTAATTCCCTTGCACTTATTTCTAAATTGGGCCCGAGTCCCAGTTCGGACCATGCTGATATTGCTCTGCATGCTGTGGCAACTAAAAGGAAAGATTTCCAATTGCTTTCAGCTTGTTCCAGACCATCATCTCCAGTCAGCTTTGGTGATTTCTTAATTGTATGTATAACACGAGGATGGAATGGTATGATGCATCAAATTATACAAAACAAAATGTAACTTATTAAATACAATCATCTATTTTTAAACCATAACATTCAGTTAACATTAGAAACAAAGACAAATATAAAATCTATTCAGCAGTACCTACATATAATTACCACTTGAACTTTTGTTATTGTGTCATCTAAGTTCACTATTTTTAACATTACCCAACATTATTTACACATTAATATTAATATATGGGCTGTGTAAGTTATTTTTTTGTACTAAAAGGAGAAGCCAATTCATATAAGACTCAATAGATCAGATGCACAACAGTATATGTGAAGAAGCAGCTGTCAGCTCTCTGCAATGGGGACACATAAACACAATGCTTTCAGGGGAGAAAAAGGTTTCATGGTGATTGCACAGGAAAATGTCCTTTTGAATATAAAAAAGACAAATAGAAAACAAGCTTTGAATTATCTCTTTAATATTGTTTAAATGTGTCAGAATGATGCCACCTAGTGATATTTTTACTTGATTCTTTTGTTGGATTGCTCTGCACAGCAGCCCCCTGCTTCAACTTCAGAGCCGATGGTGATGGCTTTGAATGACTCCTTAGCTAATAGTATAAAAGCCACTTGTCTTGTAACTCTTTGCTTTTTCTAAAGGCATATGTATCACCTTCTTAACAGTTGCTTATGGTAACTAAAACACGTGTATCATACAAGAGTTGGAATAGGTCTTTCTTTCTTTCGTTCATTCTGTTAGTCCACAACTGAAATAGCCACATCACTGAGGTTAAAGGAATGTTTCAAATGTAACTTTTTTATGGTAAGCCCCAAGGCTTGGAATATTTTGCCCTAGATTTTTCACATAAAAAAAATAATAAAATCTTCATGTCAAAGGACATAATGAGAAAATTATTTTTCAAACGCCATTGAAATTGGTTTGCATGAAGCTCTGTGACAGATTGGCTTCGTGGTGACGTCAGACCAGGAAGAGAATAGCACTGGGGTATGAAAAGCACTGCGGCACATTTTAATTATAAATAAACAAAAGGTTTTAACAAAACACTCAAAATAAACGGCACAGTGGTCACAACAAATAAACAAACAAAACAGACACGAAACGAAACAAAACAAGTATTGTGCTGGTGAATGATCAGCACACGTAGCAATTGTTATGTTTAAGCTTTTAGTTTCTCTTTCACTCATGTCTCGTTCTGCCTCTGAACACACTCTCCTCAATCAGCCAAAGCTGCAGGTTTTTATATTGATGTGGCTGTCCTCAAACTGGCAATCAATTAGCCAGTGTGAAGACAGCCACATTCTACATACGTATTTTCTAGCAGGGAAGGTTTTTTTAACTCCTTCCCTGCCAAACAAAACACCAATAAATAATAACTAAACAATACGTTTTAAAAAATAATATAACACAAAATAACGCAAATACACACAGGGGCCTGGTGTACCCTGTCACAGGCTCTAAGCAGATGAATAATAATAAATGTAGCATGCTCACTGTAAACCTCTGTACTCTAAGTACTGAAACTCGTGAAAAAAATACATACTCTAAGCTCCTCAGTCTCCACACTAATTAAAATTTATACACTGCTTTGATTCTGAAATGTGTGTTGCTTCCATTTAAGTGCATTCTAGAAAAATATCACCCCCTAAGGAAGGTTCCATATAGGCAATAACAGCAATCATTGTTCGAGCATACTCCAAATGGGTGTTATCCCAATACAGAATTATAAAGTTGTCTGGCTTAATTTGCCTGATCATTATGTTAATGGGAAATGACCAGATATTTTGTTCGTGCCTAATTATTCAGTTCCATCAAAATCTGTTTTTATCTGTCTCCACTAGGGTGAACCTTTTTCAATTAAAAGTATTTTTCTACTAGAAATACACATTACATACTATGGGGGTGATGTATGGATATGCGCAAAGTGATTTGTGGGTGCAAAACCCCCATAATGCTGCCGTAAATCGTGTCTAGCAGCTGTAAAGTCTGATTTTACCGGTCACTAAAAATGCAGCATATGTAAAGAATGGTGTTCACCTGGCGTTCTGCACCCGCTATCAAATTTGCACTTTGCCATCATTAATACATTAAAATTATATTGAAATGCACTCAAGAAAACAGCACGGAATTGGGTGGGATCTGCATGCGAAGCGGGCACAAACATATAATGTGATGTAAGGATTTTACCTTTCATTTATACAATTGCTGACCCTCCAAAAACTTTACCATTGTAGAAGCGAGTAATTAAGATCTGTATAAAAACACACACCTGCAGAGACCTGTCATTGGCTTCAGGATGGCTGCTGTGGTACACTTCCTGATGCAGCGACACTTGGCTCTTGTTGAGGAGAGGCAGGAACAAGTTCGGAGGAGAAGGGAAAGACGAAGAAGACCCTGCATATTGAATCCCAGGGTCACTTTGTTTGGGATGCCGGAGGATGCCGTGCTATCTTCTCACACCGCAGGTCATCCTAGACCTAATAGCTGAATTGATGGATGAGCTAGACCCCAGCATCAATCTAGGGACTGCTATCCCTGCACATGTGAAAGTGCTGTGTTCTCTGCACTACTTCGCCTCTGGTTCCTTTCAGACCACAGTTGGAATGTCTGGAGGGATAGCCCAATCCACCTTTTCCAGAGTGATAGGCAAATTTCTGGATGTCATGCTGAAAAGGGCAGGCCAAAATATAATTTCCTAAGCATACTAGCATAACTGATGTTGGCTTTTCCAAACAAATCTGTTTTATGCTGAGTGACATCAGCCGTAAGGACTCTCAGCTCCTTATCAGAAAACTTTTCATTTCTTTACCGTGCACCAAGAGGACTTTGCAGCCCTTCTTCTGACATTTTTTTGGGGTTGTATTTTCGTGCTCCACAAATGTTATACAGCGACTACTGCTCTTTGTACTCCTAACTGCAAGAGTGGCCACCAAATAGACCAATGCTCTCATTTAGACCCTCATTATCATAATTGCAGATAATTATTTGTGCATGTTGAGTAATTTGCATTGCTCTTAATCTTACATAGGGCACAGTGCAAAATAATTGTCTGGCCGCAATGCAATTAGAATTTTGCATCCGCAATTATTTGCACTGCGCCTATACTTACATCGCCCCCTATATGTGGTCATCTTTGTTCCATTGCAATCATTTCAAGTTCCTTGCTCAGAATATTTTTAATATATTAAAATGTAAATAATTATGCATCTCATAAGTCATTTTTTCAAAGTTTTCTAGAAAGCGTGTCTCCAAACTACCAAAGTTACTGATGACAGAGTCAGATACATTGTGTCTTTTTTTTCCTTTTCCATACATGTAGGGTTTGAAGCAAATCTTACATTAACATTTATAATATTTGAAAGTATTTGGTGATTTTTTTTGCTTCTATTTTTATTGTGTGTACATTAAATCTGCTGTATTCTCTTAGTAGTGCCCAAGTTACACATCTTAAATGGAAAAAAATATATATATAAAGAAGGCATTTCTCATTTCTGGTTATGTCAAAATGCTGTCCTGGTGGAACTGTTGTTTCAAAGTGAAAAATAAATACAGGTTTCAGTTTCTTTGATGTAATATGGTCTTAATAAGAATACTAAAATCAGTGACCTCTTTACTGTAGAATGACCCTAATAAACACTGTGCATTGTCTCATTTCCTTGTCTGTAACCCATGTCGCCCCAGTCCTTAAACGAGCCGTGTAAGGTGACAGATTAGCCCCTGTAAGAGGTAAAGCTGAGGTAACAGTTTCCAGTCTCTCTAAACAATATACTGGGCAGGTGTTCCAACCAGGCAGCCAGGAAACAGCAATGGAATGCGTGACCAATCTGATTGCGGAACACAATGCTTGCTTTACATAATAAGGAAACACTAACCTTCCAGTGTCTGCTTACGGCTTCTGCACCAGGCTGAAGTCTGGACACAGCAGAACGGCTAGTGACATCATCTCCCCTCTTCTCACGGTCCATTGTTGTTCCATCTACCACATTGTGTTGTGATGGCCCTGTTCCCCCTGCATGTTCGTGTTCACTGTACAGAACACCAGGGTGCAGCAGCACACTCCTGTACTAAGATTCAGCTCTGTTTTGGTTCAGGGTCTCTGCTGAAGGGTCACTTGTGTTAGCCTCTTGCTTTTAAATGAAATGCAAGAATCACTGCTGCTACAGCATCTTAATTATGTTTTATATTTTGGAAACTAGAATTACATTTATACTGAAGGATTGTAAGTGCGGTTACCTATTTTTTTTTAATAAGACAACGATGTTGGCAGTGATCAAATAAAGCCCGGCAATATTTTAAAATCAATGTAAATATTATGTTGCACATATCTGTTTAGATTGTACAGTATAGGCTTCATGACTGAACAATATTTGTTTAAAAATATGAAATGCTTATCAACAACATTTCATCTTGTATAAAACGTAGAGAACTGCATTTTGGGTATTTAAGCATGGTATTGTTTTTTTTATTACACCTAGTGATGTCAAATCAATAATCTAACTAACTGAGCAGATCTGAATACTGTCAGTGTTTACATGATTAAAAGAAGGGGACTTTGATAAAACCGACATCTCTAACAGTCATCCCACAAATTAATAATAAAAAAAACTAAACTAAACACACCTACACCCTGCTGTTCTTGATTAATTGTTTCTCCTCTATTTGAATGTATCACCTGGCATTCGAGATGTGTTGGAATAGTTACAAGTCTTAGCAAGCAATGACACAAACGCCTTTGTTGGATTTAAACAAAACGATTTATTCCATTGATCATGGGTTCTGGATTCTTTTTGATCTCACAACAGTTTTTTACAGTATCTTGTGCAACATGGCCTGTAAGAATGGACGATCATACAGTAAGGGACAGGAAATCTAAATTATGTTCTGTCCCTTCTGTTTACATTAGTGACCTGCTTACTGTTCTAAGCAGAGTGTATGCTGATTACATTCTGTTCTTCTGTCCTGATGTTTACATTTTTTTTCTGCCACATCACAGCAAGTTCACTTCCAGTGTTACTTGTTTATGAGGACACCATTTGAGAATTAAACTCAAGCTCTATGCACTTTTTTGTTGTTGCTGTTGTTGTTCTGGGTCATCAGTAACTCAAAAACTGAACTGGCTATTTTACAAGGTGGGGTTTCTGTATCAGCATTCCTAAAATATGGATTGTTAAATTGAAGAGACCAGAGACCAGAGTGACTTTTGATTACTTTACAGACACATTTGTAGTTAGCTGTGCTTACGTATGCATTTTACATGATATTGCATTTCTAGATTAGCATATATTACATTCGCAGTTGACATGCTATTAGTTTTGTTGTTAAGCATTGATTATGCAGTTGAGATGTTATAATATTTGTAGTCTACTCAGAACTTTATTGATTTAGATGTTCAATCTATGAGGTTTATAATTTGCACTTCAAAACTTCTTTATCAAAACACAAAATACACATGCTCTGTACATGCTCTGAAGCCAATTAAAGTACATACCACCTGTCATTATGCATGATGTTTTGTATGTTTCCCTTTAAATGTTTCTAATAAATTATATTTTCACAGAATTCCACTATCACAAAATATATATTTTATGAGAACCAAAACAGAACTCAGCCCTGCCCAACAAAAGAAGTTGGAAAAAAGCCTCAGGCTTTTTCAAGGTTGTCATCAAATCAATGTCATTCTGGGGCTGTGAACTATTATAAAATAAATAAATAAATAAATAAATAATTAAATAAAGGTTTACACGTATCAGATTTCCTCTTTTGGGGTGGAGAGTAGAGGCAATGAATCCAGCAAAACAGTGACAACACCCCACAGTGCAACTTTAGTGACATAGAGCCTTAACAATTTTAAAACCCAAATGGCTAGCTCAGAGATATATAATTCCAAATATCATTCAATAGAACATTGCAACAACTATCTTGGCAGCTACTATCTTGACATCTAGTTTTTATATTGTGTGGCTCCAGTGATTTTATCCATGTATACAATAGGGACCAGTGAACTGCAGGAAGTCATAATCTGATTTTAGAAAGTATATGGTTCAATTGAAAAGAAACATATTCCAATGTAAAACCTATGGTACAGAGTTTCAGATGAACATGTGGTTATAGGAGTTTTGTAGAAATTACAGGTCCCACATAACATTTTATTTTAAAAGATGGAATATTATTCTGTGTTCCATTGCAAAAAAACACCCAGTAAGGTTAATCTCCAAAGGCCTCTTCTTGAAGTATTATTAATGCTTAATGCCTGCCGAATGAACTGAAGCCATCTAATTTCACTTACATAATATGCAAGACTTACTTTTGAAAATCGAGATCGTTTTTTGAAAAATGTTCTTTTAAAGGGCTGAGTGGACTTCATTATCCATAGTGTACTGGGAACAATCGGGGAAAACTGGAACCAGTCAACCAGTGAACCACAGCATGTGTGTTTGTTTGATTAAGATGGACAACACAGACCACTTCATCCTTTAGATTGGATTGGCTGTTGTAAATCTTACAATGTCCAATCCTATGAAAGAAAAAAAAAATGGAAAACTTAATTTTATTAAATGCATACTTGATACTAACATTTTTTTTTTAAATTATTTTTTATCAAAATACATGCTGAGTTTTATCAAATATGGGCAATGTTTACAACAACTTTTAGTAAACCAGAATGGTCCGTTATCTTTCCATGCACTCTTTTGTCACACATGTAATTATTATTTTATGAATGCATGATAAGAACTGGCTTGATAACAGTCCTGGCTGTTTTGGCTTGATATAACTGCGACAAGAACAGACTGAAATCTCAATCCACAATTTGTCTTAAAGCCGGAGTAACATAGTTTTCAAAATGTTTTGTGGTGCTCAACTTGGTATTTTAATTACTATTTATTTAAAATCCTCTCACAGTTTTAATAAAGGCTTAGCCTACTTAGATTATGTTCTGATGTACTGTTATCTTTGGACTATTACCATTACCATTTAAATGCATACCAATAGTATAGTGTTTCTAGATATTTAATTATCGCTTTCTTTCATGAAACTCTTTCACACTTACAGGAATCAAGCAATATCTTGAAATGTATTTCAAGCATTGTATTTATCTTGCTCTTATTGTATTATTACCTGTACTGTAACACTTGAAATGTATTTGCTTACGATTGTAAGTCGCCCTGGATAAGGGCGTCTGCTAAGAAATAAATAATAATAATAATAATAATAATAATAATAATAATAATAATAATAATAATAATAATAATAATAATAATAATGTAATCGCCCCAGACATACCATTTTAAAATTGTTGTAAAACCATATCTTTGGGATAATACAATAATGTACTGGATTAAAACTGGATTGCTCTCTGTTTATCAGGTTGGATTCTGTCAATGCCCACTGTATATCTGCAATCTATTTAATACAAGTCCACACCTGCATTCTTAAAAGACAACAGGTAGTACTGTACAGTGATAAAAAAAGACATTGTTGGGGGTTCAGTTTCAATCTTGCTCTGAGATAGGATTCAAACCACGTACTATGGGGTATATATATATATATATATATATATATATATATATATATATATATATATATATATATATATATATAGGCTATACTGTACGTCCCAAATGTATTTTTAATTTTAACTTTTCATAAACACCTCACTTAAAATATAATGACGTCTACCTCAGGCTGCAGGCAAGTTTGTTGTAAACCCTCTTAAATTAGCTGCTCAATTGAAAAGGGTATTGTATTATAAAGGAACGACAACAGCGTACTATTTTGTTTTTAAACATAGTCAGTGTCTGATTGTGTGTGGCTCATGCTTATTCTTTTATGATGCTCTGAACAGTCCCAGATAAAAAAAAAATATATACATATATTATCAATGTTGTAATTAATAACAAACTGTTTCTTCAGCTGAGTAACAATCCAAATACTCTATCTCTGTAATTACACAGTTGCCTTAAGAATTTTATTACATTTTTCTCTAACTAAATTTTCTCCGGATTGGGGTAGGGGCAGTAATAACACTTTCATTGATAGCTTTTGTATTTCCAAGACTGAGGATTGCACTTACAAATGCACAATTTTCTTTTTCTACCAAAACACATATTAAGGAATCAATTTTCATTAATTTTCCAAACCGATTTGAATGTAAGTAATTATATGAATTATAAAACAGCCAAAGGCAACACAAAGCAATATGCTGTATTATTCTATATTAAATAGGGCAAACGGTGCATAACTAATTAACAATTTGTTTGCCAATATGTCTAAGGTTTCTTTCAATATTATGCAATGTATTCAAAAGTGATTAAAGTGGATCATGAACTAGTATTGACTGTGACTGGTAAATCACTGGCAAATATTAATATGTGCCTATCAATAACAGGGAGCCAGGTCCCCTTATTCCAAATGTCCTCCTAAAAAGTCTCCCAATTATAGGCTTAAGGCATGTATATTATACAGAATTGCAAATGATACTGTATGTGCTCAATTGGGGAGCTGCAGGGATTGCATCCCACTGACCAGTTCCTATAATAGACACATTTTAACTGCCATGTGCTTTCTACAACAAGATAATATGGACAGACAGGTGGACAGCACAGTGTCAATGACTGGAATTACAGTAGTATTTCATCATTAGGCATTTCAATCAGAATGTGTGTATTCAAAGAGCAAAATGTTTTAATCTATTTACAGGGGTAGGGGAACTGTTGGAGAAACAGTGAGGTTATTTGTTTCTGAATCAATTCAGTTTCTATAGACATACAATAATGTGCTGGAGGAACCCATCATTCTCCATGTAGGATAGTCTGAAAACTTGTATTCCCATTATTTATTTACTTATTTGTCTAACCAGAGCATTTGTATTTATTTATTTACTGGGTAAAGGTCCCATGAGGCATTGCCAATTTTCAAGAGTGTCCGAGGGGCAAGTAGGCAGGATTACAGAACACTTATAACAAAAAGACACAAAACCTGCATACAGTAGTACACACTGACATTTTACAACCAGTAGTATATACTAACAGCCACAAGCATTAAGCAGATAAAAAATATTTCTTCAATTCGCTTTAATATTTTCATAAAGATACACCCTGCCTCAGGTGAACAGGCAAATTATTTCATACATTCAGTGCCAAGAAATAAAAAGATCTGCGCCCAGCCTTTGAGTGCATATTTAGATACACTAATGTAAGCACAAGCTGGGATTTCAGAGCAGAGTGAATGAAAAATTCTGCTAGCATTTCAGATGATTGGCGTGTGTTGCCTTTCAGAGTTTCGTACACAGAATAACATTTTAATCCATACATTGTTTGATTTTCCATAAACCAGACAGAACTTATCTGATAAATTTACCTCACACTTGTAAAAGATTACCACTCTATCACATGGTAACCAAGCCTGGTGCTGTACATACATCGTAAGGTACAGAAAAACTAAATAATAACATAGTAAAGCATAGAAAATTACATTAAATTAGCACAAGATGTCAACTGATTTCAGTAAACCTTTATGGCCTGGTGTGGCAGGGCAGGGCTTTGCCTGTAATTAGTGTGTTTGGTGTTTTGGTGGTGGTTGGCAGGGGTGGGGTTAATTCCTGTCCCTGCCAAAAACATGTGAGAATTAGGCTGCTCCTTAATTTGATAATTGGTGATAACTGGGAGCAGCATCACATAAAGGAGAGCTCCATTAAGGAGAGGAGTTTTGGGCGTGCATTTATCAATGCGCTGACAAAATTTGAGAAAATGTCTCCACAAAGATAGTAACTCCTGAAAAAATGACGATGGGGGGACGTCCCCACTTTGTAAAACACCTTTTTAAGAACTAAATATGCCTTAAAAAAAAATGCCAAAGTATTTAGTTTGTTTTCGACTTTCACCTTGTGTGGAGTTTTGTCTGACTGGAGTTAGAAATAGTAAATACAAATATAGTTCAGAGTCAATGAGAAGTCCCCACAAATATAGGAATGCAAACGTGTGTGTGTGCATGCAGTGAAGGCACTGATCAGCCTGAACAGTACTTTTGTGTTTGTTTAAACCTTTATTCTGGCCTGTGTGCCTTTTTGTTTGGTATTTGGTATTTTTTGTTTGTTTATTAAAATTGCACAGCAGCGCTTAAACTGCAGTTTTCTTGCCTCTGAGTCTCCTTCCCTGCCAATAACACCTGGGCCCACAATGCTGTCCTGTCACACCTGGATTGAACTCAAGTAGTCTGTGGCCAAAGCCATCATGGTTAGTCTAGAATTTTAAAATATAAGCCTTTAAGGATGTATTAATGCATTAGTACTTAAGATGTGGAGTAAGTCATTGTAAACTATGACTATAAAATAGCTGAATATAGTACAGTGTAGGCTCAGGGATGGGTGGGAGTGGTCACATGAAAACATGAAATGGCTTGTGACTGTCAGGGTTCACAGCAAAACAATAAGAAAGGGCAGGCTGGGTAGCACATGGGTTACGGCTGACTAACAGCAATATGAACAGGGCCATTTGTCCCGGTTCTCAGTATGAACAATGCATGTGGGACTTAGGCAGATGTCTTCACAGTGTGGGGGGCCTTAGGATGCAGCTTATTTTGTAAACAATATCTAAATGTATATTGGGATAAAATTCCCGTCATATGTACCAATGTAATCCTCTTTGATGTCTTGCATTTCTTTACAATAATGATTTACTAATAAAAAAGAGGGTGTATGAAAACTGTATGCTAAGTACCATTTAAACTGCCTTGATGGATAACATACTTTTAGAAATATGATATCAATAGTTATGAAATAACGTGGCTGTTTGTTTATCTTCTGTCATCTGTTTGAGTAATCCATTTGATAGACACTGGCTTTTGAAATGGTAAAAACACTTTATGGCCCCCAGCAAGGAACTGGTACTGGGGTTGATTTAATTGGAATAGTATAGCAAATACATTGGATTTAAAATCTGAAAACATAACACAATGGGTAGAAACTATGCTAATCAAAAATGACCGGACTGTGAACTGATGCAGGTGCTAAATAATTGTCCCAGGGGAGAGCACAGCAGGGACAGCAACATTGAATCTGGGATTTATAAAAATAAAAGACAATGCCACTGCTGATGAATTTCAGATGGCAAGCATAGATAGAAAATTCTCTTGTGGAGAACAAAGACAGGGAAGACTCATAAGCCTGAATGTTTCATATACAATACATTATGTGTTGCCAGACAGGAGAAAAAATAAAGTTTTGTACAATAATCTAGTTACGTAAATAAAGTAGCTTTTCTCATTTCAGAAATGCTTGGGCATGACAGGGTTAAAAACAATGAAATCTGATATAGAGTAAAGACTGCCACACTCCTGACGCAATGCAATGCCACACTTTTGCAGCGACATGATCATGAATGATGAAATCTCACATGTAATTATTTTTGATAAACTGTATTTTATGCTTAGCCATTGACAGAATGATTTATTTATATTTTTAACATTCAAGCAGTAAAGTAAAAACCCAACTAGGGCCATAGAAAAAAAGGCATTTTTATATTAGCCTTATGGGTTCATGTGGCATCCAATAGTCTCTTCTATAAGAAATAATTGCAGATTAGAAACAGCTAGATGACTCTGCACCCTAAAAGTGACCTTAAAAGATGTCTTCTAAGTGATGGCAACAATATTTGTTATGTTTTGCCATTCCAGAGGGGTAAAACACAGAGTTATATGTTGTACACTTTATTAAAACAGTCCATGGTAATGAACTGAATTGTCCAAGCCCTGTAGGCCTCCAAATGTCTAAAAGGGCTTGGGAACACAATATAGCAAGAATATTTTTAGCATGTTGTGTGCTGTTCCCGAAGGCTTCAGAATTAGGGACAATTATCTGGCCATCTTGAATGGTATTCACATTTGATTCAGAAAAATATTGTGGCAGAATCTCTCCATATTGGAGTTTAATTTTTTGTTGATATAAATTATATATACTACAATAACTTTATGCTCCAACTTTACATAACAATGTCTAACATTACAAAATATGGATAACTGATGTAATCAACAATGAACAAAATATAAGTATGTATGTACGTATTTATTTATTGCTTTTTAAAATCGTATTCTAGCACTTAAAACTGCATTGCAAAGTGTGTCTTACTGAGCATCTTACATTACTGCAGTATATTTCCACATATTCAGTCATTATATTATGTAGTCATACATTCAGTGGGATGCACTTCCAATATTTTGCCAACAAGCCATTGCTTCAAGTCACGGAACATCCCATGATGTGACTGACAGAAGCGGTTCTCATCTGGAACATGTGATTTGGAATTAATGCTGTTTCTGTGGATACCAACTCTCATAGTAGCACTTGACTGGACACACATCTTAAGAACTGATAGCATCTGTCCCATTCCACAAAATTCCTGTCATCAAGATGTTAATCTTGTGAGCAGAAGGGTTAATGCGTTAAATGTTCAGACATTTTAACACATTTCAATGTAAAATGAACCTTTCCAGTGACTGCATCATTCACTGTATTCTTTGGAGGAAGGAACCTTTATATTTATACTACTAAAACAAAATGAGTACAATCACCTAACACCACTAAAAGTCTTTCTTAATGTTTTCTGTTACCATTACTAGCACTACATTTTTACTATTTTTATATTTATGGATGAACCTTTGCATATTTAGGAAACTGATACATGTACAAAAAAACAAAAACAAACAAACAAAAAAAATACATTGGCTTGATAAAAATCAGATCATGCTTTATTTAAGGGGCATAATGTTAAACTAGCTGTTACCAGGGACATTATAATATTTTAATAATTTCTAAAGATCAAATTGAATGATAAAAATGGAAAATCAAAACTTAAATAAAAAAAAAATCTGGCCCTATTCATTATGTATTATTTACCCATTATCTGATTCTTAAATGTGTCTGAGAATGATGTCCTATTGTTTAAAATGAAGAAAGTGATTTCAGCTTGGTATTTTAGGTCAATCATTAGCATTACGAAGCCTGTTAAACTCTGTCATCAAAAGGGTCCATTTAATTAAAACCTAAACTTTCCAAAATTATCTGAGAGTAAAAACTTACAGCATCTGTTGATTCAAAAGTTATTGTTCAGATAAAAAAGCCAAACATCATTTGTACACTCAAAAGATAACTGTGATAAAGTCCCCGTCTGTGAGTTTGGAACCAGCAGGAATGTGGCACCTGCAAATGCTAGAGGTACTTTGCTGATTGTTAATTATCTTTCATTAAAACTCTCCTTTACAAATGATGGGGAATTAATTAAATATTACCTTTTTAAATGGCAACCTCTATTAAAATTATTATAATTTAAATGACAAGATGTGGCTGAGGCTTTCTTGTTGTACAGAGAAAGCCCTCAGGATCCGATAGTTATTCTAAACCAAATTCCTTTTTTCAAATGTCCTTATGAGTAATTCTTATCATGTGTGTACAGACAAGTTAGAGGGGCTAAATTATTGACTTTGCAATTTTAAAATAGTTTAAAATAACTGGTACAATGACTTAAAGGGAGACCATTTGGCTCAACTGACTTCCACTGCTATGGGAGAGACTATTATTGGCAAACTTATTACTGGGTTTTCAACAAGCAAATGCCATTTTTTTGTACTTTTGAGCTTTAGACGAAAGGGCTAAAACATTCCTTCTGTGTTTGTATGCAGCCATTACAATTGTAATTAAATAACTTTATGAATAAGGTTACTAAACATTGTTGTAGTACCATATCACATATTACTTATGTCCACACTGTTGGCATAATAGTAACAGCTCTAAAAAAAAATGTTGCTGTTGTTTTATATATACTGTATATAAAATAAAATGAAATTCAGGTTCAGGATTTGTGACTAATATTTGACATGTCAATTCCTAAACACAGATGACAAACTTAAATTCTGTTAAATCCTGAAAATGATTATTGAAATCTACCTTTGTGCATTTACTGGTTTATTCCTTTTTTATTTAAAATGTATTGATGTGTGCATTTAGTCATTTTTAATTTAAACAGTTTGAGCCATGGCCTAGTCTTTTGGTGACCTGAAAGCTAACAATCAATTTTTCCTTATCTTTCTATGTTTTTATTACCTGGGGCAAAGTCTTATGTAAAACACATTTATTTTTAATGGATTTTTTAATGAATTTTTTAGGTAGGCTATTAATAATGCCATTAATTATAGGCAGGCACCATTAAAGTGCAGGCTGTCCTCTTAATCCTGACCTCCAGCTATTGGCTTGCAGCTAATCTAGGCCGATGCTTTGCAGAGAGATGCAGGCCTCAGCCAGTGGCTGCTAGGAAACGGGGCAGGAACACTAAACTAGAGGATAAGAGAAACAGAGAATGTAGCATGTGGGTTTAGCCAGAGGGGTTGAAGTTTAAAGCCAGATGATATGTTGGTGTTGTGGGGATAATCCAGGAGATGCAATGCAAGCACTCAGGAGAAGATTCCCTGTGGAAGGCTTTGCTGTGCCTGCAAGGCCCGGCCTTGGTTTGAAAATCCACATAGGATCATTGTGCTAACTTACCTGGGGGCTGTTTTGTGCGGCTGCTGCTAGGCTTCAGTCTGCTTAAAGGATCTAAATAAAGGCCTACCAGAGAAGAAAAGCTTTAAACCCTTAATAGATTTTTCCATCGCAGCTTGGAGTTAAAAGGAGAAAGGTGTTAATTACTGCTAGTTTTAATGGTAATTAAATGTTTCAATTAATTATGTGTTTGTTGCCAAAAATCTGGTGTTAATTGGTGAAAGTGAAAAAAAATCATTCAAAGCTTTTCCAGTAGAGGTTGATATAAAACCATTTCTGCACACAGATGAGTAAAACATTATCTCCAATGTTTAATTCATAGGGAGTGTTTTAAAGAGAAACAATGACATTAATGGAGAGCTCAGCAGGTTAAGGCAGATTGTCCTACCTGCCTAAAGTACTTTTGAATCCCTGTCTCTGGCACTTTGGATGGAGTGGAATGGACTGCCACTGGTAAAGGTAACCTACAAAAAATAAACATTGACATCTTACTTACAAAGCATAGCACACAGTTACAGACTCATTCCGTTTGCTAAGTTAATTGGCTTTAATGAAAATATTTGAAAACAAGAAAACAAAATAATTAAAAGACCGCTTGATGTGTGTGACTAAAGGACATCCAGCTATTTTTGTTTAGTAAATCTTACCTAATAAATATTAACATCCCTTTTTACGGTAGATCTCATATTTTCCTATAACAAGATGCACAATAGGGTATTTATGATGTATTTTATTTTTATTTTTTGGGTGGGGGCTTGTAAGTCGTTAGGCAGTGTGTGTTTACAAGACGTGTTTTTTGTTGTTCAACAAAATTGTAATACAAAACAATAAACGCACACAATGTTTATATTTTGTTTGTTTTATTTAGTGTTTATCTCCATGCAACTGTACAACATATTAAATATGGATACAACCAAATTTAAACAAGATATAATCAATAATTTTTACCAAAACAAAACATTACAAAGGGTAAAGTGGTTTGTTGTTAGTTGCATAATATCTTATGTGAAAGGCCTATACAAATACTAATAGATTGACAAATCTGTATTAAAAATCATTGTATGAATCATATAAGACGTTTTTGTTTTATACATTTCTTAATTTGGGCAAAAAATCTGTAAGGATGTTAAAGTTAAAATGCTTTTAGGGAACAAAGTGTAATTCCTTATCAGTCCTTTTCCATCTCATTCAAACAATTTATATGCCTACAGTAAAGCATTTGTTTTAAAACCAATAACAGAAAACAGTCAGCCTTGTTTGAGAGCTGACAGTAAATATGGGATTTTTTGTTTTTGTTTTAGATTACAATAAGTTATTTTGAACTTACAGGCTTAAGAATGCAAAGTAACTATCAAATAGTAGTACCAATATCAATTTGGAAGGGGATTATACAAGCCAGCCAAAATAATAGCCAGTATTATTTAATCGATACAAATGTTTTGCAGTTAAATCACAACTCATTTTCTGCTCCCTTTCCTAATTGACCCCTCCAGAATAGCTTCAAGTTAAGGACTATGTGAGACTTATTTAATTTTGGTAGAAAACTGCCATACTGTACATTGAAACATTTTGGACATGTTACATTTGACATTATTGAGTAGTCTGAGTTTATGTTGTACTAGAAGCTGATACGGTCTTACAATGGTACAGCTCCCTCTGGAAACGCAGACAAAAATGGCTTACAGTATATCAGACTAAATATGTTAATCAGACAACTGGTGCCACAGTGCTACAGCTATGTAGTTCCAGTCCCCTTTGGCAGATACATTTTATTTGGATAAGAATGTGAAATTCAAGGTTCTGCGTTTCAGCTGTGCAGAGCCATAGGCAGTTGTCAATTGTAGCGACAGACAGACCTGCAGCTAAATTCCTATGAACAAGCAAGAATTATGACAAGGATAGTGTGGATCCTAGGTCTCTTAATAGAAATGCATTCAGTCCCAGTGAAGCACAGAAGGCTAACAGTTACTACTCTCCTGGTGCTCATACTTACATTGTTTGTGATATTTGTCTTGGGTAAATGCACATGTTGAAATAAAGACAAAGCTCTTTTTTTCCCTTGTTTTAAATGTAACGTATGCACCATGTTTACAATACAGAAGAGCTGAACATGGCTAGCTGTTTATTCTTGAAATGTATTTCTGTTTACAACTGTAAGTCGCCCTGGATAAGGGTGTCTGCTTAGAAATAAATAAATAAATAATAATAATATTAGCATTATATATTTGTATATAATGTCAGACGTAAATAAACCATTTAATCCAAAAGTGACATCATAGCATGGAAGCTTGTGATGACATCATTTATTACATACAACTGATCAAATGTCCTTTAAATGTATTTTCATACAGTACATGTGTGATGAAGAAATGGGATAGACCTTACATTTCAGTATAAGATTTTTTGATCTAACTAATTAAGATTTGTTCAAAATTAGTCAATGTAGTCATGTATTGCAGCCTTGTCAATTCACTCCTCAAATGTAATTAAACAGGAATCTAATCATTTGGGCATTCATTTTGTATTTATTTATTAAACTGCAGGGAACTTCTTGTCAACTAAAAAAATAGCAAATTACTAAATTATTCTTCAAATGGTTTGACTTCAATGAGTGCTGCAACAGTGACATTTTTGTAAACACTAGAAATGAGTGTGCTCCTGATTCCTGGCAGGTGCTTTGCTTGCACTTTGCTGTTTGCTTGTTGTCCATCTGGGCCTTTCATCAGGTAGACACGGTACTTTGAGGGCAGTATAATAGATGGTGTCAGCTGTATGACTTCAAAGACAAACAAAATGGACACATCTAAAGTGATGAGTCTTAATTTGCATACAAGTGTGAACAGCTTGCGGAGGGTGTTGTATACCCTTATAGAATAGCGCAGTGCACTAGGGGTTCCAACACCAGTATAATGAGCCAGTGAAAGCTATTCATTATATGTTCTTGATACTAAAGAGCTATTAGCCAGAGCTATTAGCTGAGGGATGAGACTATTTTGTGAAAATAATGTGAAAGTCAATATTTGGTGAAAAAACAAATGTAGAGCCATAAAGATAAGTGAATGGTGTCTGCTGTAAACTCTGATGGTGTTGGTGTAATCCTTAGTGGTTGTTTAGCTTCAGGGGAGTAGAAGAGATGTGATGTGTGATAGGATTCTTCCATGTTCAAGGATATTTTGGAGTCAAAGACACTATCAAATGCCATGCAAACTTTCCAATAAAGGCCAGTTTAATCCTTGAAAAATGAAATACTGGGTAACTGAAGGACCAGCAGGCATTAAGGTTTTAAAGTGCATAAGTGAGTGTGTGTGTGTGTGACAAAGTGTGTGTCCTGTTTAACTTGTTTTCTCACTGTGCATGTGGTTTTGACTCATATGATTGTTAAAGGTGTTTAATGGATTTAACATGAAAACATTAAATAATAAACACAGTATTTAAAATTACCGTCATAAAATGTTATAAACAAATGAAGAAGGAATCTTAGATTAGTAATATACAACACTTAATGAAAACTTGACAGGACAACTACTATACAGGGGCAACCAAGTTCAAACATTCCCCTACTTACTACAGTTTTCGCATCTTCAATAATAAAAGTCTGAATTTTTCCCACATATTATCTATTTCTAAGATTAAAAAATATATTATTATTATTTTTATTATTATTGTATTAGATGTATGAAAAGGTTGGTAGAAAAAGAACGTGTCATGGCATTATCATAAAAAAGTTTGCAGCACCTTTTTTTGTAACTACCATGCCTCTAAGTATTTATTGTCTTTCCACAAAGAGATCTACCCAGCAAATTCCAGAAACGGTCTGGGTGCCAGTAAGTAAGCAATGTGTTCTTTGGAAGAGTAGACTATACCAAAGAATGCTCCCTCATCAACCAGCCTATCTTCTGTAGCCTTAGGCCCCATGATCCACCAGGCTGTGTTTTCAAGGGGCATATGACCTCTTCTGAAGGAAGAACAAGAACCGTCTTCTAGAATATCAATATAAACAGCAGTGTGCTTTGTACATTGAAAAGCACATGTTCTATCCGGGACCTCAGCTCTTTCACAATGCCAGTCACAACCAGAAAAAGACTGTTCTGTATCTGGTTTGCATAGTATCAGTAGGTGTGTGTGTGTGGAGGGGGGTGGTCAGGGGACTGTCAATAGTCCAAAATAGTATTTTTGATTAATAATGTGCCTGGTTCAAATGGCCTACATATTCCAGAAGAGTTTTGCTTCATTTATTTATCTCGGTCAGGTGCGTTTTGGCTGCTGCTTCTCTACCAGGTTTTTTACCTTTTAATGTGTATTTTTAGGGCGACTATTTGAATTGCATCCAAGGTGTGCAGGTGACCCTTTGTTGCTTTTGATATCCCCGTCTGCCGTCTTGTTGAACCTTGCTACCTGTTTGCAGATACTGCCACGATTTATGTTGTCGCCTGCCTAATTCAAACTGCTTTTTGGTTTCCTACAGGTGCAATCTGTTCTGCCTGGTCATCTGTCCCGTGGATTCTGCCTGCCTGCCTCCTCCCTCCAACTGCAGTGATTTTGCCTGTTGTGACCCATGGCTGTTGTGATCCTTGTTTGAACTCCGTCTGGATCTCGGCCTGCGTTGTCTGCTGCCTGGGATTTTCTGCAGTCCGACTTGGATTGCCTGCCTGGGGCTTGTGCTGTGGATACAGTGGCTGGTGTTTCTGTAGCCTGCCGTTTGTTTATTAATGTCTGCCTGTTTTGACTTCTGATTTTGGCTGTGCCTTGATTATTTGAAAATCATCGATAATGTCTCTAAGGTACTCTGTTTCTCAATTAATGCATTTAAATCACTACCGTTCTCTTTCAAAATACTGGATATCTGCCGAGAGCATGGATTCCTGCGCAGACCAAGATATTTGCAACCGGTTTCGGCGCTGTTTTTTTTCTACTTCTACAAGTAATATTTTAACTACTTGGTCCTGCCGGCGGAATGTTACTGCCTCTTGTTCTGGTATTGACTCTAGTTGCTTACACAGACTACCGAGATCAGAGTCTGCTTTAATTAACACCAAGCACTCTTTACTATCCAGACCAGTCAAACTAGCTTTATTTAACACCCGCTCTTTAAATAATAAGGCTTTTTATTGAGTTAGTTTATCACAGATAGTAGTCTTGATTTTCTATGTTTAACTGAAACCTGGCACCAAGAAAATGGCTGCCTCTTGTTAAACCAGGTCGTTATTCCTGGCTTTGGTTTTGTTGAAAAATCCGGCTCTTCAGGCCATGGTGGCAGGCTGCCAGTTGTGTATAATTCAGATTTGAACAACTCCTTTTCCTGTCCCTATTTTTAATTACTTTGAGTGTATAGTTTTTAAAATGGCCTCTACCCAGCCACTGGTTATGGCTCTTATTTATCGACTTCCTATGCAAAATGATTCCTTTCTCGCATAACTTGCTATATTGTGTCCTAAATTTAACAGGATTTCAATTTTGGGTGATTTTAATATTCATATTGATTCCCAACACTCCTTTCAGACAGTCAGATTTTTAACACTCTTGGACTGTTTTGACCTATCCCAGCTTGTCAATGCCCCTACTCATAATAAGGACCACACTTTGGACTTAGTTAATAACATAAGAACATAAGAAAGTTTACAAACGAGAGGAGGCCATTCGGCCCATCTTGCTCGTTTGGTTGTTAGTAGCTTTTTGATCCCAGAATCCCATCAAGCAGCTTCTTCAAGGATCTCAGGGTGTCAGCTTCAACAACATTACTGGGGAGTTGGTTCCAGACCCTCACAATTCTCTGTGTAAAATAGTGCCTCCTATTTTCTGTTCTGAATGCCCCTTTATCTAATCTCTATTTGTGACCCCTGGTCCTTGTTTCTTTTTTCAGGCCGAAAAAGTCTCTTGGGTCGACATTGTCAATACCTTTAAGAATTTTGAATGCTTGAATCAGATCGCCGCGTAGTCTTCTTTGTTTAAGACTCAATTCTTTTAGCCTGTCTGCATACGACATGCCTTTTTAACCCAGGATAATTCTGCTCGCTCTTCTTTGCACTCTTTCTAGAGCAGCAATATCCTTTTTGTAACGAGGTGACCAGAACTGAACACAATATTCTAGATGAGGTCTTACTAATGCATTGTAAAGTTTCAACATTACTTCCCTTGATTTAAATTCAACACTTTTCACAATACATCCAAGCATCTTGTTGGCCTTTTTATAGCTTCCCCACATTGTCTAGATGAAGACATTTCTGAGTCAACATAAACTCCTAGGTCTTTTTTATCGATTCCTTCTTCAATTTCAGCATCTTCCATATGATATTTATAATGCACATTTTTTATTGCCTGCGTGCAGTACCTTATACTTTTCTCTATTAAATGTCATTTGCCATGTGTCTGCCCAGTTCTGAATGCTGTCTAGATCATTTTGAATGACCTTTGCTGCTGCAACAGTGTTTGCCACTCCCCCTATTTTTGTGTCATCTGCAAATTTAACAAGTTTGCTTACTATACCACCAGTGCCCACCAGCTTGTAATTTGCAGATTCTTGAGTTGGGTATCTCTGATCACATGGCCATTTGGAACTCCCTTTCCTTCCATCTAATCCCAAACAATTAATTACTTTTCATAATTTAAGGTCAATTGACCACCCTTGTGTCTCCTTTGTGGACACTTTGGAGGATATGGTCCAGTTTTACAATAACACCCTGACTGCTATTCTTAACCCTTTGCAGTCCTATGTCGGTATCTCACCAATACAGATAGCCCCGGCACCACAGAGATAACACAGACATAAACAAACAAGATAGCTGCTTCTGCATCCAGCGCTCAAAGAATATCGCAGACATTTGCAGAGCTTTTTTAGATGTTATAGTAATAAAATAATGACTTGGATCGCATTATTGAGGACTTTGGTGATAAAACGAGTGATCAGGAGATGATTTATCGGTATACACTACTATGTAGAGTTATATGAAAAATACAGCGAACGAGGGGTGGGACGGGGCTGGAGATGCAGTACTGAGTGTCCTGTTGATATGCAGTGCCTTTTAAACCTGTTTTACTGTGAAAAAAATACTTTTAAACAGCGCGTCTAAAATAAACTGCACTTGTGAAAATAAATTTGACCTGACGCGCCTGAGACGTGCTGAATAAATGGACCGCTAAGGGTTAATAATACAACCCCTGAAAAAAAGATGATCTGTCTCCTATACACACTGTTCTCCTTGTTCTCCCTGTTCTCCCTGGTATACGGACCAGCTGCGCTCTATTAAGGCAGCTTGCTGTAGACTTGAGTGTAAGTGGAGGGACTCCGGGTTAACTGCACCTTCAGGTCTGGAAACAACACCTGTATGAATATAGGGATGCTATTGCCTCAGCCAGATCCACTTATTTTCTAGACTTATTGAGAATGGCCATGGTAACCCGAGGCTTTTGTTTTCCACTAAAAGTCGGTTGTTAAAGCCAAACCACTCGTCTACATTATCAGCTTCTCAAAATCTATGTAATAATTTTTTAGAATTTTCCATCACCAAGACTGAAAACATTACACGTCAACTTCCAGTTTTTTACATACCAATTATTTCATTTTACCCTGTGCCTGAGTTTATTGGTATTCCCTTTATTCATCTTGCCCAGGTTACCTCCCTAAGCGAAAAATTCAACCCACTTGCTTGTTAGACCCCATTCCTACTTTTCTAGTTCGTTCCTGCTTTTCGGCTGTCTGCCCATTAGTGACTAATATCATCAACTAGTCTTTGAACTGTGGAGTTGTGCCTTCAGCATTTAAAATCGCTGCAGTCATAACAGTGCCGAAAAAAACAAACCAAATCACTGATAATTTGGGTAATTATAGGCCTATATCAAATTTGCCTTTTTTGTCTAAAATTTTGGAACGTGTTGTGGCACAACAATTGAATAATCATCTTTCAATAAATAAACTCTCTGAACCTCTTCAATCAGGCTTTAGACTGCTACATAGTACTGAAACAGCCCTTGTCAAGTTTGTAAATGATCTTTTAATGGCTTCTGACTCAGGTGCTCTTTCTATATTAGTTTTACTGGATCTTACTGCCGCTTTTGATATTGTAAGCCATAACATTCTACTTGCTTGGTTAGAGAGCCTATTTGGCATTTCTGGCACTGTCCTAAGTTGGTTTAGCTCTTAATTCTCTGAGAGAAAGCATTTAGTCTCTCTGGGTGGGTTTAGGTCAGTTACTGGGACTGGTTCCTCTGGGCTTCCCCAGGGCTCCATATTGGGGCCTCTTTTATTTAGTATATATATACTGTATATATATATATACACTATGTTCCCAATGTATATATACATCATGCTGTAATTTTCCATCTCTACGATGATGACACTTGCAAACTATACCTGACATTGAAGTGACTGTTTCCATGCTTACTAATTGTATAACTGATATTAAACTTGGATGCAAACTTGGAACATTTTTTGCAATTGAACTGTGATAAGACTGAGGTCATGTTACTAGGTTCTCTGCAACAACTGCAAAAATCTAACAGTTTAAGCATGGTCTAAACTGAAAAAATGTGGGGGTCAGTTTTGACCCTAGCTTAACTTTTGAGCCTCATGTACGGAATATCGTATTACTGATCATATTACCCCTGTTCTGGAATCCTTACATTGGCTTCTTGTTAAGTTTCACATTGATTTTAAAATCTTGCTATTGACTTTTAAGGCTTTAAAGGGTGTGTCTCCCCTTTACATAACTGACCTTTTGTCTATTTATACCCCTAGACACAATTTGCGGTTCACTGATGGTGGACTCTTATGTGTCCCCATGACCATTGTATGTGGTCAAGCAGACAGAAAGTCAGCAGCTAATAACGGCTCTGTTCTCATCACCATGAGAATTTACTGCACTGGAAAGCAGCTGTCATACAGGTTTTGTACTAAACAGTCATTACGATAACCTTGCTGAGTTACTTCAAAACAACACCTGCCTTGAAAAAGAATATGAGCATAAATGGAGTGTGGGACTGGTAAACAGTTGTAAAATACATATTGTATTAAATAGAAAACTAAAACAAACAATGAACAACACGGTTAAGTTGAATTCCATTTTAAAACAGGACAGGAGGACGATCAACGTGTAAGAGAGGAGGAGCTTTTAGAACTGTCAAGCATTTAAACTTCTAGAATGCAGACAGGACAAAAATACATTATTTTACCCTGTGTTTTACGCATATTGTCCTGCGCAAAGCTTGATTTTTTTCAGATTTTGTGCTACATTTCTTTTTATTGACATTTGAATTCATTTTTACAAATTTAAGCACAATACTTATTTTGAAAGCAGTTGTGAAAGTACAGGGAAAACTCAGCTATATCCCATTGCATTCTACTCCAAGAAAGAAATCCATTAAGATAACTGTATCTTAACTTATTTAGAAAGAAAAGCACACAAAATAAATAGTAACATTTAAAATTGCACAACATTAAAACACAGAGAGGTAGATGTACTGAGATGGACCAGTCATAGCACAAACATACTGCAATTTGCATTTTCATTGCGACAATTCGCAAAGTATACATTTTGTCATATGTACTAAGAGAAAATATGTTAATGAAAGAGCTAGAATGTACTAATATAAATATCTGTTGCGTCTTCTTAGCGACATCTCTAGCATTGCGAGAGTCGTGCGACATTGTTCAAATAAATAGCAGAGTTGAGTTGTGGTTTGCTGCAGCAGAGCATGCCCAAAGGATAATGTCTATAAATGCAAGGGTGCAAGAATCAAAATAACATGTTAAATGTAAACATCATCTTTACAATGCATTTTGCTCCTTCTTCATTTTACCTATTTTAATACTGTTATATATATATATATATATATATATATATATATATATATATATATATATATATATATATATATATATATATATATAAAATGAAAGGCAGTTTAATCCCATCAGATTCTATAGACATTCATTTACAGTTCTCAATGCATTTGAAATGTAAATCATTGCACTGAAATTACTCTAATGTGTTTTGGGTAGGCTACACATTACATTATGTAAAAATATAAATCTGTACAGTAGGTCTATACAGTACAGTAGTAAAATCAAATGAATACCTAGCACACTTTCTTTTTACATTAGCCTATCAGTAACACAAAATAAATCATAATGCAGCATTGTACACATTGGTGTACAATGCGAATAAAATATTATTTTAAATTGAATCTAAATGATTTTAGCATTTGTTGTTTTTAATTATTATTATTATTAACTTGGTCTACTTAGTAGCCTAGATAATTAGAACAAAATAGATCATGGTCCTATACAGATGCTCAGAATCAGCTGGAGGGGTTAGTGGCACATGTGTGCAGTCTAGTGAAAATTAGGTACTCAGGGTGCTTGCCTCAAAAATGCATTGAGCACAACATGAATTGAATATGAAACCCTACTATACTATGTAAAGAACATCACAGTGACAAAGGTATTGCAGCAGAAAATCCTGTGCAATCATTCATATTCTATACAGGGTGTGGGTTATACACAGGGTGAGTTACCAAAGGGACGCAACATAAAAAAAAAGGTGTGGGTTATACCAGAGAGGTGAGTTACCAAAGGGACGCAACATAAAAACAGTCATTCATATAATAGACAGAGTGATAAGGCTTCTGAACTGATTTAAAAATCTTTAACCTGTGTTTTACTAAGTGATACAAAAACTCACATAATCTGTGTGTGCATGTAACCACACTGAAGTTGTGTGTTGATTCCAGAGGGATAGGGTCCTCCCTTGTGACATCATAAAGGGTTATATAAATTAAAACTTAAATTAAACTGCTTGTCCCAAAGGAGCTGCCATTCTGTTTTACAGGTAGGGTTTGAGAAACTGTCATGTATCTCGGCCTGAACAATCTGTGACAGTTTAGAATGTGAAATAACTGATCTGTGACATATATTTTCTTTTAAATACCCTGTAATCTATATTTAATTGGAGACAACGCAGCCTTTGAATAAGTCATCACTGTTTATATAACCAGGCTTCGGAAGATAGCCATTATTCTCTTTAAAACTGTTTGCAAAAACAGACATGCGCTCTTTGTTGTGATATGCAAAAAACCTTGAAGTAAGGCTAAAGAATTAATTATGGCACTTCAGCTAATTAATTTGGGTTTGAGCCTTTTGACACAACCAAATGACTCAGCCACATACCTTGAAGCTCCGTCAAATCAATTGCATCTTTATTTTTTTGCCGTTAACCAACAATGAAGACTAATGCCACTCTTTCTTGTTCTCAATCACTAGTACAGAAGTGCTCCCCTGGCAGTATTTTAGGACAGACCTAATTAATCGCTCATCTGCCCTCCATCGTGCCTATACATCACAATGGCAGCTGGAACTGCTACTTGTTTTAAGGCTATTGCTCTCACAAGACACTCATCTGTTTTTCAATAATATTACCACAGGTGGTGATTTGCAATTAGAGTGTGCAGCTTCGGAATTTTGATTTTTTTTTTTATTTGAAAAGTAATTTGAGTTTGTCATGGCATGCTTGAGGAGGTTTGAGTTATGGCATGGGAGGTAATAACTCTTCTGTAAAAAATGCTGATGGGGTGGTCCTGATCAAACAGTAAGCGTAAACTAAGTGCAGGTGGATCAGATAAGCCTTCATTAAAACTGGAGTACTTTATTCCTCCACCACAGGTCCTTCTCAAGACCGTAAATACTGCAGCAGCCTGGATTTCTATATCTATGTATGTACAGCAGGGTGATTATAAAATCAGAAAACCTTTTTAGTGTGTTACTGTGACAGGGAGACCCTGTCGCTGGTTCTTGGGTGCATGTATGCCTTTATGGAAGCAGCTGGGACGCACAACAGGAGATGCGTTGTTAAGGAAATAATTGAGCAGGTAGGCTCGCCCAGCGTTGAGCTGATCGGGAGATCCTGATTGGCTGGGGGGCGTGCCCGGGGAGTCTGCACAACAGCTCAAGCCATACAGATGGGCGCTTAGCGAAAACTTGCTGTGTTTTGTTTTGTGTCATATTACAGACTTGTATCAACCTGAGAGCGGAACCCTTCAACTGCAAGACGGTGCTCATGAAGGCACTGCCCAGCCAAGGCCGTGTGAAGGGGCAGGAGTTTCCGTGAGAAGGTTGGAATTCTGGGAACCCAGAAGTAGGTTAGGTTAGGGGAGGTTGATCACAAACAGTATATAGAGAGGATTTTAGCAGTGTCGTAGGTTCCTGCAGCTGGACGTCTCTTTTGGTGAGACTAACACTCACCTTGTGTGGCAAACTTTTATTTTTAGCTTTGTTTTGTTTTCTTTATTAAATAGTGTCACTAGGGCTACCATTGCCTAGTGTCAGCACTTGTGTTGATTAAATCTGCACGCCTGTGTGGCATGTCAACACCCAATGCTCTGTGTCTGCCTCATGATTATTCAGTGACGAACCACACACTTAACACCTCCCCCTGTTGCAGTCACCATGGAAAAAAAGGATTCTATTTTTTAAAATGTTATCTTAGATGGAACTCTTTAATTGTGCCCTGTCACAGCTGTCAGATAAAGGTTGCTAAGTATAATATTAGAATATTGTTGCTCGTCATTTGGTACTGCTAAGTTTCATTCCTTTACATTAAATAGTTTACTACAGCAACAAAACAAAGTTGTCCTGTTATTATACATTATGCACATTGACTTACATGTGAATTGTTGATTATAACTAGGGCTTCTAGTCTTCGGGTTTTATTTTTGATCACATGATGTCCCTTTAAACATATTTTGAGCCGATTTGCTTTCTTAATCAAACACTAATTACCAAAGGAAGTTGTTTCTTTTTACCCTCATATCTTGATTGAGTTAACAAACGACGTGCATTGATCTCACCTGATTCTATTTGAACCTGCATTTCATTCTGGCTCTAATCGCCGAATTCAGTTTATTAATTTCCACTGCATTAGTTTCTAGTAGTGTGTCGCTAATTTAAACAATCTGGTAATCAGTTAAAGCTTAACAATTATTAATTAAGGTTTAAAGGGAGGGAGAGAGATGGAAAATAAAAAAACGAAAACTAGAAGCCCAAATTATAACTTACAGTAATTCTCAGATTATAACGTACACACTTTTACAAATACAAATACAATAAGAGACATGCAGAATTCTTGATTGGAATTTTCATGTGTATGATACATCACCACCTACAGCTGTCAGCAAAAGATTATGTTACAGTTAAGCCTTTATTTGTGTTTGAGAAACAAATACAACTAAAACCAAATATTGTAAATTGGTATATGTGTGACTTTATAACAGTGTACAGTTTATGCTTAATTTATACATTGATAATATTGTACATCTCAACACCTAAAAATCCTAATAAGTCTTATTCTTTGCTTTACTCCCCTGTTTTTAGCATACCAGAGAAGCATGTTTAACAAGAGGAATGATAAATGAAACTGCTCAGTCATGCTCACATTGTACCGGGTGCATGCAATACAAAGGGTGTGTGTTACAGTCTATGGTGCTGTACATGTTAGTAAATAGGAGGTACAAGGCAGCCCATATGATAACTGCTTGATAACATCTTTTTAATTGGTTGATAACAATCAAATCAACTGGGAAAACAGCAAAAAAATTGGAACAAAACAGTGAACCCCTGTATTAGTATACCAACTTATCATTCTTTGTTTTTAAATTGTACTATTATACCATCTAAGATGGTTCCACAATTATCCCTTTAGTAACCTGGTGTTACTATGATTCTGATATGGTATTAAAAGAAGACTTTTTAAACTGTGGATATTTGTTTATTATCATTATTTTTACAGCTCTGAAGGTGGTTGACAGGTAAAGCAGGTTTGTTTGTATTCAACAATGAATTTAACGCTTGGGGCAAATAAGATACTCATTTTGGAGTTTACATTCCAGTATATCACATTATTATACCTTAATAAGAATGCAAAACTTAAACAATAATAATAATATTTGTAAGAAATAACCCACGACAGGGTGTGTGGTAAGACAATTCTTACCACATGCTCTGGGTGTGTTGTGAGGCACAAGGCTGCAGGCCAAGTCCCTTCAACCACCCAGGAAGTGTGGTAAGAATTGTCTTACTGCACAACCTGGAGTGGGTTATTTTGCTTATAAAATGGCTACATTTTTTAAATAATTACACAAACTAACTGTTTTAAAGAAAAAAGAAGAAATGTATTATTATTTGTTTATTTAGCAGACGCCTTTATCCAAGGCGACTTACAGAGACTAGGGTGTGTGAACTATGCATCAGCTGCAGAGTCACTTACAAATACGTCTCACCCGAAAGACGGAGCACAAGGAGGTTAAGTGACTTGCTCAGGATCACACAATGAGTCAGTGGCTGAGGTGGGATTTGAACCGGGGACCTCCTGGTTACAAGCCTTTTTCTTTAACCACTGGACCACATGTATCCTTCCATTGAGAAAAGAAAAAAATAGTCCCCGAATACATATATTTTGTACTTTTTTTATTTGCCATAAACATTACATTGAACATTCCCATTTATAGCAACATTTTATAGATAAAATGGCATTTGGGAATTGAAAGTAGACAAAGTTCATGTTTTGAACAATTTTCAACTTTTATAACCAGCCAAACTGTCAGGAATTCAGCTTTTTTTATCTTTTCAATATTTGTTTTGTTGTATTTTTTTTATAGATGTATACCTATAAGTCAAATCTGCTTTATGAAATGCATGCCTGTGCTGTTACAGAAATCCCTAGAAGATCTAAAATCTAAATACAGGTATTAAGAAAGCTGTGTTATGGTAGAGAATGGAGAGGATTGAATAATTTTATATAGGCATAATTTTATATAGGGTTTAATTTAACCGAAATCTTAACCTTGTTAAACAGTTATTGCTGCCTTGAATAGTAAGTACTTCATTCCTGCTATCGGATATGATTTATTCATTTAAAGTTAATGTTTTAACTATTTTATAATTTTACTGCCTTGTGGCTCGAGGACACCCCTGTAAAAGTAGACTTTGGTCTCTGTGGGTGTTTCTTAGTAATGTCATTAAATAAGTAATCCTCTTAAAATACCCTTTCGATAATCGCAGTAGCGACTGAGGCAAGATACCTAGAAAGAAAGAAACAGATTGAATTGTTTTGATACACAATCCACTGTTTGCACTGGTTTTTGGTGATACAGCACTGTTGGTTTTTTTAAGTGTTTTGAAAGGAGAACACTGACCCCATGTTTGCTACCTCAGCGAGCGCACTGATTGCTGAACAGTGACAGATCCTGTTCGGCTGGCACTGCTCCAGCTTGCAGGTGCAAGGCTGACCTATCAGGATGAATGGAAGCTGACAGGAGAGATCTCTAGGACATGATCCTGAGAGTTGACATGTAAACAATGACATGTGAGGTACTGAATCACCACAAGCAGAGCTGTCCCAAATGATGTGCAAATGAGTGACTAAGCAAGACTAACAACACTTGATGGTTATTTCTACTAGCAACAAAAAAGCCAACTAGTTTAAAGGGCCTAATGTGCACATGCATTATTAGGTTTCTCCAGTCTAGGTTACACTGACATAGTGGAGGGATGTAATCTTCTAGTGAGAAATGCAAGGTGTTTGGGCTATGCGTGTGGTTTCAAATGAAACTTATGCAGGTGATCAACTTTTTTAGTCAAAGCTGTTTAAAAGTCAACCCCTTGTGGGTACTTCCTGATAAAGCTTATTCATGAACCCAACAGTGGCTAGAGGGGCAGGTTGACATCACAACCGTCGCTGTCCAGGAAATGTTTCCTCTAATTGCATCTCCTAGCTACCTGTCTAACCTTTTCCAGGTAACCTTTTGCAGCTAATCTTTGCGGCTATTTTCTGAATTCAAATTGTGTCTGCTTTGGTTGCATCATCAATTCCCATATTCCCAAGGGAAAATTATATTAGGTAAATGAATGTTAATTATTTACTGGAATGATGCTGTTGCCTTGTCACACTCAGTTGGAAAAGGTTATTCATGAAAAACATATTTTATATAATTATAAAAACAAACCTCTTGTTTAAGAACAAAGCATGTTAAATCTCAAGCCTCTTTTATAACAATAAACTAAAGCCACACTTGGAAGCTAGCATGAATTTGATCTCTAGTATCAGTGATTGGCTTTGACAAAAATAACTTAGTCTGTCACTGGCTCAGCTGCCTGCCTTTTGAAGCAATACTTATGTCATTCAGGAAACAGATTGAAAACAACATTCTTAAAGAAATAGGCAAATACAGCCCTGTAATACTGTATATGTTTACATGTTGTGTGTAGGGTATTGCTTTATATATTGTTCAGTTTGGGCAACAAACTGTTAAGAAATGATTTCCGTTATAATAAGACTATATGCGACACTGTAATTTATTATGAATCACAAAAACAGAGATTGTAATCAGGGACTACAAGCAAACACAAAAAAGCTTTTTTTTTAACTTTCGAACAATGCTTTATGTCCTCTACACCGGATGACATTTAAATATAGGATAAGATGCACTGCAATTCTGACAAATACTTAACGGTGATTGGTTGGTTTCTCATGCATGATTTGTAATTCAAAAAACAAAACCATGAAAAAAAAATGGTTTCAAGATGTATTAATGAAACCAATGCAGATTGATATAGAAATTAGGACCACACTGAGCCTCAGACTGAACTTGTCTCGAGGGCCTCGCTGTGTGTGGCTCTAGAGGGAAACAGGATAGGGAAGGGAACTGATTTGGCGATCATTGACCAGAGTTCTGGTTACCTAGGTGACCTGAAAGGCATCTTGAACTATCTGGAAACATTATCATTGTCATTGCTGCTTGAACAACAGCACATTGCAGATGGGCTTGACATAGTAAATCGACAAAAGGGGAGGAAAGTTCAGTCAGAAGCATTGTCTTCTGAAATGTCAAGGCATATATATATATATATATATATATATATATATATATATATATATATATATATATCAGTACTGTGCAAAAGTTTTAGGCAGGTGTGAAAAAATGCTGTAAAGTAAGAATGCTTTCAAAAATAGACATGTTAATAGTTTATATTTATCAATTAACTAAATGCAAAGTGAGTGAACAGAAGAAAAATCTAAATCAAATCCATATTTGGTGTGACCACCCTTTGCCTTCAAAACAGCATCAATTCTTCTAGGTACACTTGCACAAAGTCAGGGATTTTGTAGGCATATAGTCAGCTGTATGATTAAACAATTATACCAAACAGGTGCTAATGATCATCAATTCAATATGTAGGTTGAAACACAATCATTAACTGAAACAGAAACAGCTGTGTAGGAGGAATAAAACTGGGTGAGGAACAGCCAAACTCAGCTAACAAGGTGAGGTTGCTGAAGACAGTTTACTGTCAAAAGTCATACACCATGGCAAGACTGAGCACAGCAACAAGACACAAGGTAGTTATACTGCATCAGCAAGGTCTCTCCCAGGCAGAAATTTCAAGGCAGACAGGGGTTTCCAGATGTGCTGTCCAAGCTCTTTTGAAGAAGCACAAAGAAACGGGCAGCGTTGAGGACCGTGAGCGCAGTGGTCGGCCAAGGAAACTTACTGCAGCAGATGAAAGACACATCATGCTTACTTCCCTTCGCAATCGGAAGATGTCCAGCAGTGCCATCAGCTCAGAATTGGCAGAAAACAGTGGGACCCTGGTACACCCATCTACTGTCTGGAGAAGTCTGGTCAGAAGTGGTCTTCATGGAAGACTTGCAGCCAAAAAGCCATACCTCCGGCGTGGAAACAAGGCCAGCGACTCAACTATGCACGAAAACACAGGAACTGGGGTGCAGAAAAATGGCAGCAGGTGCTCTGGATTGATGAGTCAAAATTTGAAATATTTGGCTGTAGCAGAAGGCAGTTTGTTCGCGAAGGGCTGGAGAGCGTACGAATGAGTGTCTGCAGGCAACAGTGAAGCATGGTGGAGGTTCCTTGCAAGTTTGGGGCTGCATTTCTGCAAATGGAGTTGGGGATTTGGTCAGAATTAATGGTCTCCTCAATGCTGAGAAGTACAGGCAGATACTTATCCATCATGCAATACCATCAGGGAGGCATCTGATTGGCCCCAAATTTATTCTGCAGCATGACAACGACCCAAACATACAGCGAAAGTCATTAAGAACTATCTTCAGCGTAAAGAAGAACAAGGAGTCCTGGAAGTGATGGTATGGTCCCCACAGAGCCCTGATCTCAACATCATCGAGTCTGTCTGGGATTACATGAAGAGAGAGAAGCAACTGAGGCTGCCTAAATCCACAGAAGAACTGTGGTTAGTTCTCCAAGATGTTTGGGCCAACCTACCTGCCGAGTTCCTTCAAAAACTGTGTGCAAGTGTACCTAGAAGAATTGATGCTGTTTTGAAGGCAAAGTGTGGTCACACCAAATATTGATTTGATGTAGATTTTTCTTCTGTTCACTCACTTTGCATTTTGTTAATTGATAAATATAAACTATTAACATGTCTATTTTTGAAAGCATTCTTACTTTACAGCATTTTTTCACACCTGGCTAAAACTTTTGCACAGTACTGTATATATATAGTGAATGACATCACAATACATTAGATTTAAAGACAAATAAATATGTACTTATATGCATTTTATTTTATTTTAAGTAAAACTTTTCTGATGCAGATCCTCTTGAGGAATCCTTTCAAATGATCCTTGAACTTGATCAAATCAGAGCAAAAATATGTGCCATTCTGGGCCTTCCTTGCCAATAAGTCAACATATTTTTTTTCAAGCAATTTTAAATAAATAAATAAATAAATAAATAAATAAATAAATTTTGATGCTCCTACAGTATGTGCATCATAGTCGTTCTTTGCTAGTTCTTTGCTAGTAACATGAGCAACTTCTAGAATGTATGACATCACATCTTTAGCTTTGGGTGTTTATATAATGCTAAATAAGAACAACTGATTTCCATATGCTAACAATCACATCTCCATTTGAAAACATAATTCAACTGAAGCTCATGGAATACAAAATAACTGTTTTACAAGTAACAAAAAGTGAAAGGGTTTTATTGAAGTGAAAACATGAATACATTCATCGTTGTACTTTGTCTAGTTGCAGGTAGTCTTAGTTTATTATATAACTAATTAATTCTAAAGCAGATAAAGCACTTTCTATTGACTAACATGTGCTGCTGGGACATTGAAAGAAAAGTTTAAAAAAAAATGTACTTAGTCTGACAAAAAAAAAGATATAAATGTTTCACAAAGAATTGGCTTAACCCTTGTGCAAGCTGTTAAGGTTCCAGTATGCTCATACATTTTTTATACCAGCACCATATGTGTTTCCATACAACAAATAGGCGTTGCTGTTTTACTAGTGATTTACATGAAAGTACTTGTAAACATTTATAATTCATTAACTCAGGTTTCCCATATTGTTTGTTGAGGAAGCAGTCTGGGGATAAAGGTGATTTCATTGTTTTGTAAGCCTTTAAAGAAATATTACATAGAAAAGAATTGTGGGATATGTGGGATTGAGTCAGAAGTTAAGGTATATGTCAAGGTTTTGAAACGACATTTCCCACAATTCTTTTCAACATCCCGTCCCTGCCTATTGGCTGAGTGCTGCAGAGCAAGCAGCTGGCAGCACATTCAAATTTCAAACTATGCAGAAACATGGAGCACTTAGCTTAAATGTGTTTAAGCTACTGACTGTCTCTGTTGAACCGAATACTGTTTTGTTGTTACCCGTATTTTTATTCATTTAGCTTATTTGTTTTTAAGTTACTGACTGTCTCTGTTGAACCGAATACTGTTTTGTTGTTACCCGTATTTTTATTCATTTAGCTTATTTGTTTTTAAGTTACTGACTGTCTCTGTTGAACCGAATACTGTTTTGTTGTTACCCGTATTTTTATTCATTTAGCTTATTTGTTTTTAAGTTACTGACTGTCTCTGTTGAACCGAATACTGTTTTGTTGTTACCCGTATTTTTATTCATTTAGCTTATTTGTTTTAAGTTACTGACTGTCTCTGTTGAACCGAATACTGTTTTGTTGTTACCCGTATTTTTATTCATTTAGCTTATTTGTTTTTAAGTTACTGACTGTCTCTGTTGAACCGAATACTGTTTTGTTGTTACCCGTATTTTTATTCATTTAGCTTATTTGTTTTTAAGTTACTGACTGTCTCTGTTGAACCGAATACTGTTTTGTTGTTACCCGTATTTTTATTCATTTAGCTTATTTGTTTTTAAGTTACTGACTGTCTCTGTTGAACCGAATACTGTTTTGTTGTTACCCGTATTTTTATTCATTTAGCTTATTTGTTTTTAAGTTACTGACTGTCTCTGTTGAACCGAATACTGTTTTGTTGTTACCCGTATTTTTATTTTCATCGGCAGACGTGCTCTGGATGCAAGTACAGTGCTGACACTCCTAGAATTATATTAAGCGAGGTTTCATGTAAATGTATAAAGAAAAATGGCAGTGAATATTTTAGCATTAGTACAACAAGCCCATGTACGGAATTAAAATGAAAGGACATAGAACAGTCATTTTTTTTGTAACAAATTAATTGGTTTAATAGCAAATTGGTCGTTCTAAATCAAATAAATAATCGGTATAAAAGCAACAATTGGAATATACGTTTTGAAAACATCAAGGTATAAATGCAACAATTGGCATATACGTTTTGAAAACATTCGGCGGGGAAAATGGCTGATTTTCGTTTCATTTCGCAGTACATCGGACGATTCCATGGTAAAAACAGCCACGAAGCATTGTTGGTAGCGGTAAGAATGCGTGCTCACAGGAACGTAAATTGGAAGACAAATTGCGCTAATGAGTCGACGGTTTTCTAGTGAGACCAGGTTGCAACCAACTCCCTCCCATATCTGCCATGCTAAGACCAATAGTAAAATGGCTGAATTAAAATAAATATTTTAAATTAGTTTTGAAAAAATGAATCATAACAATAAGCAGTACACTCTATAGCAGTGGTTCCCAACCTATTTTACCGCCTTGGTGTTTTCAATTTTTCCCACGGACCACTTGCCACGCGTTTTTTGACAACAGCATTTTGAAACGCATTTTTATGTATTTGTATCAGTACATGTAGAAAGTAAAGTATTTACATAACCTACCTAACTTAATGAGATCCCTGGGCTTGAATCTTCACTACCAGTTCATCAAGCAATGTTGTCATTTTACGCATTGAAAGTTGCTGATTGCAAAGTTCCCGTTTCTTTTGTGTAAAAAAGTTATTTTTCTTCACATTCTGAATGCTTTGTAGATAAAAGGCTTTCAATTTTGCAGGTTTTGTTTGACAAACCCTCCTGACAAATAACACAGACCCTTTGGGTCGTCCTCAGATCCAGCAGCCTACATGTAAATATGCAACCGTTACCTTGTGTAGAAAAATCAACTTATTGTCACTGAGTCACAGACTTCACTCGATGTACATATAAAAAACTTTGGAATATGAAAATGAAGGATTAATGTATTTGTTTCATATAAGAAAGCTGTTTCAGTTAATGGTGGCTTTGAAGGCTATGCTTGGTATTGCATAAAAGGGAGCTGTAATATGTTTAATTTATAAACACAGCGATAATGATATAAAACACATAAAGGGGAAAACACAGACTACATACAGATCTTATAATTATATATAATGTGGTTATCACTGATACTGTTTGATGTTTTAATAGCTCTACTTAATTCACAGGCAAAACAAGTGCTGAAAAAGTGTACGCAAATACTTCAAGTAAGCGGTAAGGTTTTTTCCTCTATTTTTCTATATTTGTAATACAAAGAATTCAGATCACTGTGGCAAGTAAAAAAAAGAACTTTGAGATTAATCCACCCTGCACCACATGTTTCCTGCAGAAAAATGACATTAAATTGACTTATATGCCTATTGTATGCTGTTCTTTTAACCCTTTGCGGTCCATTGTCGTACCTGGTCCGACATTGCAATTATTCCTGTCAGGTCCATTGTCGGACCCTGTACGACATCATCCAAAAAACGCAAAAAATGGGTTTCTAGTCGTTTTTTCTCCGGAAAAAGCCAAGAAAACCATTCAATGGCCGAGTGGGAGCGACAGGAGCCGAGACAAGCCGATTTAAAAAAAAAAGGCGTATCTCATGAATAGTCATACTTGCCCCTGGCATCACATAGGGGTGGTCATAAGGAAACAAGCTGGTTGTTACTGTATCAGCGCACAGAGACTATCACGGACATTTGCAGAGCTTTTTTGAGATGTTATAGTAATAAAATAATGACTTGGATTGCATTATTGAGGAGTTTGGTGATAATCAGGAGATGATTGATCGGTATGTACGACTATTATTATTATTATTATTATTTATTTGTTAGCATATGTGAAAGCGATAGCAAACGAAAGGGTGGGGTGGGGCTGTAGATGCCTAGTGAGTGCTTTGTTGATATGCAGGGCCATTTAAACCCGTTTGACTGTGGAAAAAAATACTTTTAAACAGCGCGTCTAAAATTAACTGCGCGTGTGAAAATAAATTGGACCTGACGTGTCTGACGCACAATTAATAAATGGACTGCAAAGGGTTAATGGGTAAAACAAAGTCTACTTGTTGATATCATGGGACATAATCTCTGTCATGGATCATCAAAGGAGTATTTGTCTTTTTTTGCCTCTTTTTATTCTTCTTCCAAAATCTTAGGAAAAGCACAATAAAATACATATTTTCTTTATGTATTTATATATGCATTATGTCTTGACCAACAAAAAGTGTTACTATAGTCTCTTTTAACAATACGTTTCTGTTTTTTTTAAATAGTTTTAGCTGAATATAACTGGAATTTAGTTTTTATGTTTTTTGTTCATTTCTAATGAAAGAACATGTGTATATGTTTAATTAAATGTCTGGAAATTCCTTTTTTTTCATTTATTAACAGCAGTTATACCAACCAATGACTGTGCTATAAATGTGAAGAATAGAATGCTGAGTTGATCCTACCAACATAATCATCTTAGAACTGTTCCGTTCGAAATGTTACATGGTCAGTAATCACATTAAATGCAATAACCTTTAAATAGAAAGATAATAATCTTAGTCATGCACACCACGTGGTATATTCACAACTTCTTATGTTGAAGAAAGACAGCTTCAAAAGAATGGAATGGATTCCTAGAAGGACATTTGATTAGACATGGTAGCAAAATAATAATACAAATTTGAATTTGCTCTTTAAATAAATTGCAAAAGGTGTACATGGACCAAAAGTTATTTTAAAAAAATGTCTTGGAAAGCATTTTGTATTTATTTATTTAATTTTAATACCTGGAAACCGATGAGTGTTGTGTATTTCAAACATTAATGTTTGGCACATTTTTTTAAAATAAATTTGTTGATGAAACAAACTATGGTACGCTGAGGAATTCAAAACACATGAATGAATACACCAGTGTAGCCTGGTCAATTCTGTTAAAGCACATGGAAAATGATAATTGTTTGTTTGGATGAAGATAGAAACTTTTGAAATGTAGTGATCAAACTGTACATAATGATGTTTCAAGGTAACTGGAATTGATCTAATATAGTTTGACGTGAACATGTAAGAGCTTTGTTCTTTAATATCTATTATCTTGACATGCCTGGAGGGGCCTGATGGAACGTATGGGCCCGTTGGCCAAGTAAAAAGGAAGTACCAAAGCAAATGTAAAAATAGAAGATGATGGAACAAAGAGCTTGATTCACAGACTTGTTTTTCTTCTTCTTCAAAATACCTAGAGTAGACGGTTTTGATTGAAACTTTTCAGTTGCAATACATTTCAATACCAATTTGTAGTGGTTTCTTTCACTATTACACCACAACTTTATAAAACACCTTAACAAATGCATCTCTATTAGCTGACAGTATTTTAGATAACAATGTATTACTTGTTGATGTAGTACTGGTTTTCTATGGTATAGCCATAGATCTATTTCCCATTGATCATATGTGTGACTGGTTTCACTTTGCTTTTACCACAGTCAATAAGGAATTATCTAATAGACAACAATTGTGACTGTTGATATTTGCAAACTGGCACACTATCATGACCTAAATAATTCTAATTCTAATTTAGAATGTTGGATAGATAGGAGGGAAGTCATAGAGCTACACAATGCATATTATTAACAATTCTACTGGCATCTTTGGTAACACAAAACTAAAAACTAAAACAAATAAATAAATGATCCAGAGATGTTCACCTTATAGCAACTTTTTGACAAGATCTTATTTTGGCAAAGTGTTAAGGTAAAAAACGAAATCTTAAAAATTGAATGTAACGAAACTACATCCTGCTATCGAATGTAATCCCTAAAATGTTTGGTAGATATGTTTCTGATATAGTAATGATTTCTGTAATCCATCTCAATGCCATGGGGATACAAAGTAAACAGTTTAATCTAGAGTCAAAAGCTCTCCGTTTAATTTACTTTCCTGAGGTAGTTAAGCATCTAACTTTCAATAACAGACAAGCTGCCACATATGAAATAAATTAATAACCTGAGAAAAGGTCACATACTCCTGTGACTTTACTGCTGGTGGAAAATGGTTTCCCTCTCTGTTTCACTTGTAGATGTATTTTTTAATGTCTTGTTAAATACAATATGTGAGGTAGCTGGAGCTCCATGTTCTATAGCTTCACTGGTGCTTCACAGGAGGAGGTTACAAGCATAATCAATTCTGTTGATTTTGGTCAGCAGAGTAAAATATATTCTGTAAACAAGCATTTGTATTATTTTAAATGTACCTCACTGTAATGACGAATCATTTGATTTCTCCCAATCTTTTGTTATTTAGGCCTGGATTTAATCAAAGTTATTGCATTGTCATAACTAATTTTCCAGAGCTACAATATGGCACCTTGTTATACATTGTATTCCAGGGGTCTTAATGGGTTTAAGGATGTTTTCTGGACCTCTTGTCTCACTCTGCCCCAGGAAATAAGCAGGGAGATATCAGTTCTATCAAAAGGATGAACTTCAACACTTAATCAAGTGACACCTGCATTCCTTATGGATTTATCAAAACATATGACAAAAGAGTGGAGATAGATCCCCAGGGAAAACCTATCAGCATCTTGCAGATCTGACGGGGCAATGTGTCAAAACTGTTACCGCTGAAAGTCGGCTCCACAGACCCCTTGATCCATCATGGACTTTAAATGGGAGGTGGGCATTATTTAGAGTAGATAAGGTCATTTATTAGAGTACTGGATCCATCACTCAGTATATAATAAAAACACTGCCAAAAAGATCAAGAAAGTCAGATGAGTTCTTAATTGGAAAATGATGTAGTAAATGCTTTTTGGAAATGCATATCAGGACACGTAGTACAACCAAAGTATGAATAGAGACGCCAAAGACTTTTCTCAGAAATAAATACATTACCTATGGTTTTTGATCTGTATACAGTAAGTGCTTTGTACCTGACAATAACACAGGATTAACCTTTACTACAGTCAATATAATTTATTCAGAATGTTTTATTTAGCAATGTCATACTAAAACAATTCTGCATATATTACATTATATACTGTATATTACTAGGCCTTACGAATAAGGTATGTTAGCATTCAATATATTGAATTGATATTTATTTAATATGGATTAAATAAGAAATATGTCCTATCACAGAATTATATTTGAATTACTGACATGTGTAACCGTGTTTTTTTCCCCCACTGTCTTCAATATACTGTACATCAATCTTTCTGTCTGTGGTAGATTCATTCTTTACTGTTATGGGTTTAATTTTTCACAGTATTAGTGTTTGCAGTTAGACCTCAAACCCTACCGCCCAATTCTTAACCCACTGAGGACGACCACAAGGGATCAAAGTGATATCCAGGACAACAGGGGTTTCATTAAAATTTCCAACTTTCTGCCTGAGGTAACAGAAGCAAACACAGGGTGAAAAATCATCTGGCCCAAACAAGTTTAAAAAAGAGTAAACCACCTGTGGTATCCCTGGAAACCGGCTGCCACCCCCTCCAGCCACCTTTTAATGAAACCCTAGAGCCCCTTTATTAATTTATTAAGGAATCTGTTTTCTGAAGATTCATAAACTGCACATATCTCATACCCTCATGTCTCTGCTATGCTGATACAAAGAAAAAGAAAAACATGAATTATTAATAATGTAATTAGTAACAATTAGGCTTTGTGATAGGTTAAAGAATTTAACTGACACCATACACTTTTGAAAACGTTACATATAACATAACCAAATTTGGGCATCAGGATTTTTTTTTTTTTTACCCACAGTTATATAGCTTTAAAATCAACTGTCAATTATCTGTCTAAAATAAAAATAAAAATAAAAACTTTTTTTTTTAAGAAAAGAAAAATACAACCTGAAGGATACATATATATATATATATATATATATATATATATATATATATATATATATATATATATATATATATATATATATATATATATATAAACACAACTTGGAAAAATAACAACCTCTGATTGGTTAAACAGCATCACATGACAGTGCGTATATATAGCATATAGCACGGCTTGCATACTAATGAGCCGCATCACACTAAATAAATCACTGTGCACCCCTTCATTCTAAATTCTATGACAAACTGCCATTTTATTTGTTATTAGTTACAAAACCACTGCCAAAAATGAGTGGCATTTCACCTATTTCCTTTATATTTGGGGATGAAACTCTACAGAACTGGTACAGCACCAACTTTCTGAGAGAAGACAACAGTCCATCTGAAAAAAAATAATAAATAAAATAAGTGCACCAGCAAGAGAAGACTCATAACAGTGGATGAGGAACAGCTAAATGAAATAGAAGAGAACAAAGATTGAAAAAAACCACAAAAAAATACAGCATGGGCTGGTTAATGTACTTAAAGAAAAAAATATGGACATTCATTTTAAGGAAATAAGTCCAAAAATCCCAACAACATAAGGGAATTTTATGCCAGTGCAAGTTCAACTGAGGAACAGTATTCAGTCTCCAGTTTTATAACACTGAGGTGGACTAAATACATATTTTAACCGTAGAAGTTTTAATATCTCTGCTGACAGCGAGTTTAAATGTATTCCTGTCAGTCAGGTAAACTCTTAGAAAAGCAGGTAATGACAAGGCCAGACATCACCCCCTGAATTACCGGCCTGGATTTAAAGCGTCTGTGGAAAACTGAGGCACTCCCCTGACACCGCGGTCGGATTGGTGTGTAAAGTCTGGTTCGATCGTCAACTTAATCTGGTACGACTTGGACGCGAGGGTGTCCGACAACTAACAAAAACATATTTTGAGATCCAAAAGGATAAAAACGTACTAGAATATGTGTGCCTCGCATATAACAAGTTCACAAACTCACTTCAAGATCCGGCTTCATCATCGCAGCTGCTCTCCTTACTTCCTTAGTGTCATTTGAAACTCCACCCTGGTATATATCATGGGAACCGCACGGCCCGTCGTGGTTTATACCTTACATATATAAAATCTAAATTTATTGTGGAATGAATTCAATGAAAAAAAAAAAAAGAATTCTGTAACTATCTGGTTACGGCAGTATGTATTGTGTGACAGCGTTAATAACAAAATAATATGAAGGCCAACAACATAATTTAAAAGTGAGTGATTATGTACAGATATTTATGTACAATCAAAGGGCCCAATAGGAATTTTAACAGCTTATTTAATATATATATATATATATATATATATATATATATATATATATATATATATATATATATATATATATACAGTACTGTGCAAAAGTTTTAGGCAGGTGTGAAAAATGCTGTAAAGTAAGAATGCTTTCAAAAATAGACATGTTAATAGATTATATTTATCAATTAACTAAATGCAAAGTGAGTGAACAGAAGAAAAATCTAAATCAAATCCATATTTGGTGTGACCACACTTTGCCTTCAAAACAGCATCAAGCATCAATTCTTCTAGGTACACTTGCACACAGTTTTTGAAGGAACTCGGCAGGTAGGTTGGCCCAAACATCTTGGAGAACTAACCACAGTTCTTCTGTGGATTTAGGCAGCCTCAGTTGCTTCTCTCTCTTCATGTAATCCCAGACAGACTCGATGATGTTGAGATCAGGGCTCTGTGGGGCCATACCATCACTTCCAGGACTCCTTGTTCTTCTTCTACGCTGAAGATAGTTCTTAATGACTTTCGCTGTATGTTTGGGGTCGTTGTCATGCTGCAGAATAAATTTGGGGCCAATCAGATGCCTCCCTGATGGTATTGCATGATGGATAAGTATCTGCCTGTACTTCTCAGCATTGAGGAGACCATTAATTCTGACCAAATCCCCAACTCCATTTGCAGAAATGCAGCCCCAAACTTGCAAGGAACCTCCACCATGCTTCACTGTTGCCTGCAGACACTCATTAGTGTACGCTCTCCAGCCCTTGGCGAACAAACTGCCTTCTGCTACAGCCAAATATTTCAAATTTTGACTCATCAGTCCAGAGCACCTGCTGCCATTTTCTGCACCCCAGTTCCTGTGTTTTCGTGCATAGTTGAGTCGCTTGGCCTTGTTTCCATGTCGGAGGTATGGCTTTTTGGCATAAGTCTTCCATGAAGGCCACTTCTGACCAGACTTCTCCGGACAGTAGATGGGTGTACCAGTGTCCCACTGCTTTCTGCCAGTTCTGAGCCGATGGCACTGCTGGACATCTTCCGATTGCGAAGGGAAGTAAGCATGATGTGTCTTTCATCTGCTGCAGTAAGTTTCCTTGGCCGACCACTGCGTCTCTGGTCCTCAACGTTGTCCGTTTCTTTGTGCTTCTTCAAAGAGCTTGGACAGCACATCTGGAAACCCCTGTCTGCCTTGAAATTTCTGCCTAGGAGAGACCTTGCTGATGCAGTATAACTACCTTGTGTCTTGTTGCTGTGCTCAGTTTTGCCATGGTGTATGACTTTTGACAGTAAACTGTCTTCAGCAACCTCACCTTGTTAGCTGAGTTTGGCTGTTCCTCACCCAGTTTATTCCTCCTACACAGCTGTTTCTGTTTCAGTTAATGATTGTGTTTCAACCTACATATTGAATTGATGATCATTAGCACCTGTTTGGTATAATTGTTTAATCATACAGCTGACTATATGCCTACAAAATCCCTGACTTTGTGCAAGTGTACCTAGAAGAATTGATGCTGTTTTGAAGGCAAAGGGTGGTCACACCAAATATGGATTTGATTTAGATTTTCTTCTGTTCACTCACTTTGCATTTAGTTCATTGATAAATATAATCTAGTAACATGTCTATTTTTGAAAGCATTCTTACTTTACAGCATTTTTTCACACCTGCCTAAAACTTTTGCACAATACTGTATATATATATATATATATATATATATATATATATATATATATATATATATATATATATATATATATATACATATATACTGTATATATATATATATATACAGTACTGTGCAAAAGTTTTAGGCAGGTGTGAAAAATGCTGTAAAGTAAGAATGCTTTCAAAATAGACATGTTAATAGATTATATTTATCAATTAACTAAATGCAAAGTGAGTGAACAGAAAGAAAAATCTGAATCAAATCCATATTTGGTGTGACCACCTTTGCCTTCAAAACAGCATCAATTCTTCTAGGTACACTTGCACAAAGTCAGGGATTTTGTAGGCATATAGTCAGGTGTATGATTAAACAATTATACCAAACAGGTGCTAATGATCATCAATTCAATATGTAGGTTGAAACACAATCATTAACTGAAACAGAAACAGCTGTGTAGGAGGAATAAAACTGGGTGAGGAACAGCCAAACTCAGCTAACAAGGTGAGGTTGCTGAAGACAGTTTACTGTCAAAAGTCATACACCATGGCAAGACTGAGCACAGCAACAAGACACAAGGTAGTTATACTGCATCAGCAAGGTCTCTCCCAGGCAGAAATTTCAAGGCAGACAGGGTTTCCAGATGTGCTGTCCAAGCTCTTTTGAAGAAGCACAAAGAACGGGCAACATTGAGGACCGTGGAGCGCGTGGTCGGCCAAGGAAACTTACTGCAGCAGATGAAAGACACATCATGCTTACTTCCCGCAATCGGAAGATGTCCAGCAGTGCCATCGGCTCAGAACTGGCAGAAAACAGTGGGACCCTGGTACGCCCATCTACTGATCGGAGAAGTCTGGTCAGAAGTGGCCTTCATGGAAGACTTGCGGCCAAAAGCCATACCTCCGACGTGGAAACAAGGCCAAGCGACTCAACTATGCACGAAAACACAGGAACTGGGGTGCAGAAAAATGGCAGCAGGTGCTCTGGACTGATGAGTCAAAATTTGAAATATTTGGCTGTAGCAGAAGGCAGTTTGTTCGCCGAAGGGCTGGAGAGCGCTGCAATGAGTGTCTGCAGGCAACAGTGAAGCATGGTGGAGGTTCCTTGCAAGTTTGGGGCTGCATTTCTGCAAATGGAGTTGGGGATTTGGTCAGAATTAATGGTCTCCTCAATGCTGAGAAGTACAGGCAGATACTTATCCATCATGCAATACCATCAGGGAGGCATCTGATTGGCCCCAAATTTATTCTGCAGCATGACAACGACCCCAAACATACAGCGAAAGTCATTAAGAACTATCTTCAGCGTAAAGAAGAACAAGGAGTCCTGGAAGTGATGGTATGGCCCCACAGAGCCCTGATCTCAACATCATCGAGTCTGTCTGGGATTACATGAGAGAGAGAAGCAACTGAGGCTGCCTAAATCCACAGAAGAACTGTGGTTAGTTCTCCAAGATGTTTGGGCCAACCTACCTGCCGAGTTCCTTCAAAAACTGTGTGCAAGTGTACCTAGAAGAATTGATGCTTGATGCTGTTTTGAAGGCAAAGGGTGGTCACACCAAATATGGATTTGATTTAGATTTTCTTCTGTTCACTCACTTTGCATTTAGTTAATTGATAAATATAATCTATTAACATGTCTATTTTTGAAAGCATTCTTACTTTACAGCATTTTTCACACCTGCCTAAAACTTTTGCACAGTACTGTATATATACAGTGCCTTATGAAAGTATTCGCCCCTTGAACTTTGCGACCTTTTGCCACATTTCAGGCTTCAAACATAAAGATATGAAACTGTAATTTTTTGTGAAGAATCAACAACAAGTGGGACACAATCATGAAGTGGAACGAAATTTATTGGATATTTCAAACTTTTTAACAAATAAAATCTGAAAAATTGGTGCAAAATTATTCAGCCCCTTAAGTTAATACTTTGTAGCGCCACCTTTTGCTGCGATTACAGCTGTAAGTCGCTTGGGGTATGTCTCTATCAGTTTTGCACATCGAGAGACTGAAATTTTGCCCATTCCTCCTTGCAAAACAGCTCGAGCTCAGTGAGGTTGGATGGAGAGCATTTGTGAACAGCAGTTTTCAGTTCTTTCCACAGATTCTCGATTGGATTCAGGTCTGGACTTTGACTTGGCCATTCTAACACCTGGATATGTTTATTTGTGAACCATTCCATTGTAGATTTTGCTTTATGTTTTGGATCATTGTCTTGTTGGAAGACAAATCTCCGTCCCAGTCTCAGGTCTTTTGCAGACTCCATCAGGTTTTCTTCCAGAATGGTCCTGTATTTGGCTCCATCCATCTTCCCATCAATTTTAACCATCTTCCCTGTCCCTGCTGAAGAAAAGCAGGCCCAAACCATGGTGCTGCCACCACCATGTTTGACAGTGGGGATGGTGTGTTCAGGGTGATGAGCTGTGTTGCTTTTACGCCAAACATAACGTTTTGCATTGTTGCCAAAAGTTCGATTTTGGTTTCATCTGACCAGAGCACCTTCTTCCACATGTTTGGTGTGTCTCCCAGGTGGCTTGTGGCAAACTGTAAACGACACTTTTATGGATATCTTTAAGAAATGGCTTTCTTCTTGCCACTCTTCCATAAAGGCCAGATTTGTGCAGTATCACGACTGATTGTTGTCCTATGGACAGAGTCTCCCACCTCAGCTGTAGATCTCTGCAGTTCATCCAGAGTGATCATGGGCCTCTTGGCTGCATCTCTGATCAGTCTTCTCCTTGTATGAGCTGAAAGTTTAGAGGGACGGCCAGGTCCTGGTAGATTTGCAGTGGTCTGATACTCCTTCCATTTCAATATTATCGCTTGCACAGTGCTCCTTGGGATGTTTAAAGCTTGGGAAATCTTTTTGTATCCAAATCCGGCTTTAAACTTCTCCACAACAGTATCTCGGACCTGCCTGGTGTGTTCCTTGTTCTTCATGATGCTCTCTGCGCTTTAAACGGACCTCTGAGACTATCACAGTGCAGGTGCATTTATCTGAGAGCGTGATTACACACAGGTGGATTCTATTTATCATCATTAGTCATTTAGGTCAACATTGGATCATTCAGAGATCCTCACTGAACTTCTGGAGAGAGTTTGCTGCACTGAAAGTAAAGGGCTGAATAATTTTGCACCCAATTTTTCAGTTTTTATTTGTTAAAAAGTTTGAAATATCCAATAAATTTCGTTCCACTTCATGATTGTGTCCCACTTGTTGTTGATTCTTCACAAAAAATTACAGTTTCATATCTTTATGTTTGAAGCCTGAAATGTGGCAAAAGGTCGCAAAGTTCAAGGGGCGAATACTTTCATAAGGCACTGTATATATATATATATATATATATATATATATATATATATATATATATATATATATATATATATATATAGTCATTTCACCTTTTTGCATAGGACCCACCCATGCATAGGACCCAAGACCCAAGAACAAGAAGAAGCTGCTGCACCACCGAGGTCCCGGGTATTCACACAGAGACAGTGCTTGACAACGCAACAGCTGTTATTTCAGGGGATGGCCTCTGTTTGTTGCAGCTCGTTTTAAGTATGAAAGAATGAAAAATGCAACTGTCAAATGAATCCTGACAGAATGAAAATGTGCTTCTGCAATATTACGACAGTACGAGTCTTTCTCGGGACAAGCAGCCACCAAGAAATCTGTAACAAAAAATACAATCTAAGACCTCTGGCATGGCCATGGAAGTGTGTACAATTTGTAAAATGTGCATTAACAAGATTCTGAGAGCAGCCTTTTTTTCTTCTTCTTCTTCTTCTTCTTCTTGCTTTTAAATCAATGACACTTTAACACAAGGCATCTTATTTTAATACAATTCTCTCCAATCATAGTCATGCATTTGTAGGAGGATGTAGGTAGTGTTAGTACTGCTAGTGTCACAGTCTTCAGTGATTAAATGAGAGCGAACACACAGGAAATTAAAGCAGGCACACAAGGAGAAACTGTATTGCTGTATTGTTTATTAGGAGCAGAGAATGTCAGGCACTATTGTCATGAAACAGCTCTTGACTATTTTATTTCCTGCCCTGCATGAACAGATGAATAATGATAATAATAATAATAATAATAATAATAATAATAATAATAATAATAATAACATGTTTGTACTATAAATCAAAGGGGAAGCAAGTCAGAAATAGTACCAGGTTGAGCTTAAGAAGTTCAATTGCTTTTCCTGTTCTCCACTTTTCACTCCACTCCTCCACTCCATATTGCACTTTACCTTCACTCTTCCACACATCATTCATGGCCAGAACTGACGATGATAACGACGAGGAGCAGAGTCAGTAACTCCTGACAAAGAAGCTGTTTTGGCTTTGGCTGTTAATAGAAATTACCTTTCACCTAATATTTTTGGAACAATTCTTATCCTAGAAGAAAGGGTTAATTTAGAAACTGCAGTTTGATAGGTGCCACAGTTTTAAAGTTTGCATAATCCTATTAAACTGTATGATACATAATCACTGATTGATGTGCCTTTTAGAGCACATGGATAAGAGAGGAATATCGACAGATTTGGTTTGTGAATTTTCTTTTCTTTAATTACAGTTTAGCTCATTTTCAGTGTTGCCACACATTTCACAAACCATCAATTAATGAAACACAGTTGGCAAGCATGCCTGGGAAATGTTCTATTTTTATGACTGTGACCTGGGTTTGGTTTTAAGTTAAAATGTATGAAGGTACCTCTGCTTGTGACAAAAACAAGATAAATGCATCCCAAGATAAATGCATCAGTTGCCTTCTATTCTGTTACTAATGACAGGCTTCCCAGGTGTATCGCCTCTGGCTAGGGTGTGAAGCCCTGGCAAATACCAGATTCTTTTGTTGCATATTATCTTGTTGGCTAAGCTGTCATGAACGTGCCTGTAAGTGTGTATGAAAACAGAGTTAATCCAGTAAACAGTCACTGACTTTCTACTTTCTCAATTCATGTGACCAAATTAGCAGGTATGGTGCATTTAGGAGATTATTAAATGGGGTGTGTGCAACAGGCAAAGATGACTAGGATAAGACAGCACGCTCTCACAGTTTAGTCAAAAAAGTTATATCACAGTAGACTTAACCTGGCTTGCAATGACCTTTACATCCTGCACTTTCAACTTCGAATGGCACCGGCATCATTTCATACATTCGAGTACCGTACATTACTTAAACGACTGTTTGGCAGTTAAAGCCAATTCATTATATATATTGCAGGGCTACCTCTTATCGTTTTATGAGTGATGTTTTGTGTGCTCTTTGGGAGTAAGGCCCAGAAAGGTTTGTTTATGTATTCAGTATTTCATGTGCCCATGGAATAAACATAGGCATATGCCAATATTATTACTATTATTAGTAGTAGTAATCGTAGTAGTCGTATTAGCAATAGTCATGGTAGTATAACACTGTGTCATGTAAATATATTGTGTCATGTAACTAATACGTACATTCAAATGTAACATTATTTAGGTTGTATTATTACCAACCTATATTTTAAGCAACCTAATAATCTGTACATAAAGAAAAATACACTACAAAGCAGACTTGGACAAAACCACTAAACTGCAGGAAAACAAAGAGGGGAAGGTGTAAAAAATGTAAAAGAAAAGAGAAGCTGGTGATTATGCGAACATTCATTTTATTTTTGAAACACAGACAAATGGCAAACTATGTATTTCTTATCTTGTGAAGTACAGATCCAATTGTTTTTTTTTTTTGCAATGTTCAGTTCGCTTGCTTGAAGCTACTATAGAGTAGCTGAAAGCAAGCAAGCAAACTGAACATTGCAAAAATGACATTATAGCCTTGCTATAAGGAACCTGTTGGGGTCCAAGTCTAAATCCCCATGCCTAAATACAAATATACAGTTTGAATCACTCGTGCTACATAGCCCAATTCATACCCCATGCACCACTATATCCACACCAACAATAACACACCATATACAACATAAAACAGGGGTCCAGGGGCCAGGTTCATTAGAGCCAGAGGTTTGTTATAATGAAGGGCGTTATAGCGAGGGTGTACTGTAGTTGGATCTGTACTTGATGCCGCTGCATGTAAACAAGACAACGCTTCAATTAAATTGTACCGTTCTACAGTAAACCACATTGTTGTTCTTTTAACTAAATAATAATAATAAAATAAAAAAAAACATGTTTAAAAAATGTCTTGGATTTAGGTATTTACATAAAAAGTATGTGTGTAAGTGTGTTATATACTGTGTATATATATATATATAGCTTCAAGCAAGCAAGCAAACTGAATGATGTTAAAACCAGTTGGATCTGTATTTGACAAGGTAAGAAATGCAGTTTGCTTTTGTTTGTGTTTAAAGAAAATACATGTAGATAGAAATTCTGCTTTAGGCAGTATATCTACACCTCCTAATAATAAATGAAAATCCTCTCTTTTTTTGTACTAGTACATCAGTAGTGGCGTTTACCTGCACTTGGAGTTTTTAATTGTAACCATTGAATGTGGTTCAGGGAGCAGGAGCAGGGGCTCCTCCCTAGTTAATCCGGCCAATCTATCAATTAAGCCCTGCGGTTGAACACTCATTCTCTGTCTTGCTTTTGGCAATTCAATATTGTCACACAGCGCTGCAGACTCCACTTGTCATTTTCATTTCTGCTGTCTGTGCTTCCCTATGTGTCGCCAGGCTTTCGCTTACATTGTTACATTTTTCTGTGCTTTGGTTGTGAGCAATTTTATAGGAGCGTTTTTCCCCAGTTTGTTTATGCTCCGCCGTGCTCTGTTTTGTTGTGGTCTTACTTGTTTGTTTGGTCCCGAGCCTGCCGCCTCAGCCCCGCTGACCTGTTCAGGCACCAGAACTAGTAGCAGCACATTCATTCATACTAAAATATTTAATTACTGCCGTGCCCATTCGCTCACAACTGTGTTCGTTCTTGAATCATGGGATTAATTGTCCTATCCTTCTTTTTCTATCCTTGCTTTTGCCGCACTCGCCCCGGCACTGCAGCTGCCAATATTCTACACTCATGTCACCTCGTTCTATCTTACAATGTCCCTGTGCAATCTGCTGCACCTTTGCCAGGCAATTAATTCAGCAACATTATTTCTCTCCTTCAGCAGTAGCCATAAACTCCGAACTGAAGCCTTAAGCTACAAACTCACTGTCACAAAGCAAGCTCACCGTTGCAAGTCGAGCAGTTGACGGTTTCTGCCGCTACAGGTCTCCCTTGTCCCAAGTGAAATTATCCAGTCATTACAGATTCTGGTGAACATAGTTATTTTAAATATATTTATTTTAATTTTTTCTCTTTTAGGGAATTTGTTTTGATGCTCTGCTGCACCTTGTTGCTTTGTGCTTTTGCCGTGGATCCGCATTATTCCTCAAGCCACTACTCACTCACTCAAATTCTTCCAGATCATTGAACATTCTTTTCCCTTTAGGAACCGTGTCCCCACTGTTACACTTATCCATTCTTCTGCCAACCAGGATTGCCTAGAGTGGGGTCATCTCTCTGCTGGGACCACCAGAGGTTTCCTCACACAATGGGGTGGGGGTTCCTCTCTGCTGAGCAGTGAGATTAGTCCTTAATTATATATAAAAAAATGATAACATTTCAAAAATCCTCCAGTATTGATTGTCACTAAGCTATGTGTTTCTTCACTAACCCTCCTCATTTGCGTGCAAGTGACGTTCACTTCCCAACCTTAGGACTGGCCTTGAACCTCCGAGAGGAAGGTTCTCTGAGAGCCAGAGGGGACCCCCGGGAAATTGTATCTTAACAATCACTCTATCGTTCCAGGTTCCTCCTGGAGCAGCCTACATGCTCCCCAGCCTTGGAGATCGATCGGTTTGGTCTTACCTCTGAGAGGGCAGTTCTCCCTGAGCCAGGGGGAAACCCTGTATTCTTTACTAACAACTTGCTTCCTCTATGCCAGTGTTCCTCTCTGGCCCCTTTGCTTGTTCATTTCCTCTCTTTCAGAATTCCTGTCGCCATGCGTGGCTGTGTCTCAGAGGTCTGGCCGAGCTGATCTCCCAAAGCATAGTAGGTGCTCCTCGTTAGTTGGGGCGACTTGTTAAGACAGGGCTAAATTACGGCATACATTAACAAGCTTTTTCAACATGTAAGCAAAATATCAGAACAATGTAATAAAGACATAAATACTGATGTGCTAAGTTGAATTAAAATAAATATATATATATATATATATATATATATATATATATATATATATATAGTGTGTGTCCAGGTATGTCAAATGTATATCCAGAAATGCTGAATCATCTAGTATTAGAATCATTATTGTATCTCAATTTATCCTTAGCAACTATTCATACAAACATGAACATTTTGAAATAGTTTGCTAATTTGTTTAATATCTGAAACTAAATAGATTAGTTTAAATCAGGTTTGTTGAATTCTCAGTTTGTGTCAAAATAACCCTTTTTTCCTTGCCAATACTTTCTGTTAGCTAAGAAGATGCCCTTCATGTTTTATATATTGTTTTTATGCTGGATTCCCAGAACTGGCAAATGTTCTTGATTTTCAGAAATGTACACCATGCTTGAAAATCAATCAGAATACCATGAGAACAGTGGTGACAAATGTAACAAGCTGATTCTATCTAACCCTGGTTAAATATAGTATTTCATTGCCTTGAGACAAGTCATTAACCTCACCAATTAATAAACAAATCAGACTTAATCTTAATCACAACAGAATGCTATAAGTAGGAAGCTACAGTATGAATAACAATTTTCAATGAAATCTCAATTCAATATTTGAAAAAAAAAAATAACTGGGTTCTGAACTCTTGAAGTCTCTGTTTACCCAGTTTAGAGAAATAATAGATCAATATTAGATATATTAGAATATCATGGCCTTTGAATCTAGCAGAAATCTATCCTGTCCAAAAAGTGCTATGGAGTTCCAAGCAAGAGACACATGGATGTTTCCATGAAATCAAACAAAAAAAGTTTTGACAATATAACTGTTTACATAACTATTTTTTACCTTTGGCCAGGTAGAGGTTCCTGAAGCCATTTCCACTCAGCTGTTGGAGCCTAGTGTAGAGTAGCTTGTGAACGTTTCATATGCTTTGCCAATGGTCAGCTGAGTTTCTTTAAACCAATGTATAACAAAAAAAGTGTCTGTGGGCCTTACACATTAAAAAATTAAACAAATATAGTATGCAGCTCCCTGATATCGTAATAGCTGCTTGTATACCATGTACAACTCTCACTTAGAAACTTTATAATAAGCAGTGTATTTGTGTTGTCACCTGGACAGTAGCCTAATATACACAGTGTTGTAGCGGTGGCTAAAAGATGAGCTGCAGTACTATGTGTTTAAAATGAAAGGGACTGCGCCTTTAATGATCTTCCCGGCTCCACCCCCCTAGAGTGCAGAGGTCAGTTTACCAGCACAAAAGGACAGTGTGTGTGGGTGCACTCTCTCTTCCTCATTCAGCAGACGAGCAGTGCAGGAGAGCTAGTCACAGAGACCAGGTGAAACCAACCGAACTCAGCTAAAGTTTATCAAACACCCCAAAAGGAAGCTAGGAAGGTTCCAGCGACAGTGCTAGCCAGCAGGGAAGTCCAGGACTGCTCATGGACTGTTGTGACTGTGAATTAACTGCGTTCAACACTAGAAGAAGCCTAAATCTGGACTTAGTGAAATTACAGAGACTGAACTGATTTTATTTAAAAGTTATGTGATTATTGGCAAATGTTTTGTGCTGTTGTGTAAAGTATAGGTTACGTAGACTGATTCTAAGAAGCAGTGTCTTTTTTGTTTAGTTTTATTTTAGAATTATTAAAAGGGCAGTTTTGCTGTAAAGTTCTAAATAAAATTAAGAAATCATTATCAGGGGCAGCTGCAAGTTGGAAACAGTCTAAACAAGTGAAACTCTTAATGTAATTGCTCTTTCAATGATAAGGCTAACTGGGGATATCAGTGCACTGAATAGGTTAGTGGGATTTTATGGGGTTATAAACCTGTGACTCCCAGTTTCTGCTCTGAACCAAAACACACACAGACAAATAAATTGTTTATTTGTTGTTAACTCCTTGATTTATATTAAGTAAGCCACTTAATAATCAAAGTAACGGGGTTAAGTTTAATAAATAATAAATAGAATAACACACCTGACGTCATTAGAGAATACTGGCACAGACAAGGAGGTGTTACAGTGTGACGTCCCTCATGCTTTCTTTTCATAAATGTTGCATTTCCCTGTTGCAAGTCAGACAGGAGATTCCAAACACTGTGATGTTTTGCGAGGAACAGCTTTAAAAGTGATGTCTCTGTATTTTACAAATGCGGTGGAAAGCAATTTTTTTTTTTTTCAGTTTTCAAAGGATTTACAGAAAAATTGTTGTTAATATTCTCCTACGTCTGTGGCACTACAACACCTTCAAAATTATCCATGCAATCACATGTTTCATTCTGTAGTAGAGTGCCACATCTGAATTCAGCACGCATTGACTTAGTCCAAGAAACACCATATACCTGACATTCCTACACCAGAATGCAAACAATATTGACATTGGGCATCCATTTAGGTTATGAAAACATGTATAGTATACAATATTACATTCTCATGTATTTCTGATTATATGTAAGGCATGTGGCTAACTTTTGTTCTTTATTTTTATTATCCTTTAGGATATCTGTTTGTGACAGAATCACATGTAGTCAGTCACCATGCCAGATAAATCATATATTAACCCCCATTAACCCACAAGAAAAGGAGAAACACTGTTGCTTTAAGAAAACAGTTACAGAAATAAAAAATGATTTTAACAGCAAAAAACTAATAATTGTAAAGCAGCCAATTAAATTCTGAAAGAGAGATGAAACCCTTCTTATTTCCCCTGGTAATTTCATGCTTTAAACTCGCTTCCGTGCACAAAAAAAGAAGAGAGAAAATATAATTTCAGAAGCTGACAGAACTCATTGTTCGTGGAATTTTAAATTCAAAAAAGTTAATAAAGCCCAACTATAAGATGATGGGAATTTGCATTTCACAGATTAACAACATGTACAGCACGAAAGGCAATACGCCTTGCCCCGGGTGATCATTTAAGAAACCTTTGCATATTTTATTTAAAACTGGGCCCAGTTTGGCTGGGTAATAAGACAGACAGATAATGATTAGAAGGTCGCCCCTTCAGGGCACACACAGCTTGTGCCCAAGCAAATACCAAACAATGATCTCACAAGCCTGACTTGGTGCAGATTAGACTAATTGCCTACTGATGGTTTAAGAAATGTTTTTCAAAGGTTTATTATTATTATTATTATTATTATTATTATTATTATTATTATTATTATTATTATTATTATTAATAATTATTATAATAATAACAACAACAAAACATAATAATACTACGACTAATAATACTACTACAACTACGACTAATAATAATAATTTATTATTTATTTATACAATGAATATGAATATTTAATGACATCTGTAGGCACAGTGTGCACCCTGTTCTGCAGTCACAATGACTATAGGGGTGTGTTCATATGGACATGTTAAATTGTGCGATTTTGAACTTGCCAATGGTGACTAACGCCAACCAGGTTAATTGGGAAGTTGTGATTGATTCCATTAGTCAAAAGAGACAAGCATTCATGCAGGAAACCGTGTGCAACAATGTACCTAGAAAAAAAAAACTGTATAGAGGCAATATTCCCAAATCTTTGGACATAAAAAGTGTATTTATGTTAGATTCAGTTACATTTATTAATTTAAATTGATAGTTTTGGTTGATAGAATCACATCACCTAGCATTACTTTACAATGTGTTAACTATCTGTTATGGTTACCATTTGGCTGCACTAGTGTCCTTCAATATGCATCCATATTAGAAAATAAAGCATATCAATCCTACATAATATTCAGTATGCAGTATTTGCATTTTATTAAATACATGTCATTATGTATGTCATCCGCAATTGAACACCTCTGATCTCCAGCAAATAATTACTAACGTCATGGCCCATGCGGTACTAAAAAAAAAAAAAAAACCTATAGTTGTGTTTATTAATATAGGGATACATTTAACAATATATTTTAAATATTGTTAGATTCAAATAGATTCTACAATATGTTATATTTTATAATAATTCAATATTGGTAAACATCAGCAACATGATTAAAAGAAAATAGATTTAAGGAATCCAAACGGCTCTCTTCTTAAAATGGATGCCTAGTATCACTCTTAACGATAACCTCTAATATACCTGATTACTTGTCTGAGTTGTTGCCCCTCTATCAGCCTCAGCATGTGCTGAGGTCAACTGATAGTGGCCCTCTCTCTGTTCCAAGGGTTAGGCTCAGAAGGAAAGGAGAATTTGCTTTCTGTGTTCGGGCTCCGCAACACGAATTCTCTGCCTAATCACGTTAGAAGTTCACCCACAGTGGCTATTTTTAAATCAAGGCTTAAGACCTATTTTTATAATTTAGCCTACTGAATTTGTATATCACATTGTCTTTTATTTTCTTATTCTTTTTACAATATGTTTTGTAATTACTGCTTTTTGTAAGTCTGTGTGAAGCGCCTTGAACCTCTTGGTATGAAAGGCGCTCAACAAATAAAGTTTATTATTATTATTATTATTATTATTATTACTACTATAATATAATATTTCTGCGCACATTTTGTACCTGTGTCACACGGTTTAATGTCTCATCATGCTCTATAAAGCTAAGGGGACACAAAGCCACTTTTTCAGAAAGAGTAGCTTAAAACCTAGTTCCTGGAGACTGGGAGACCTAGTTTAAGGCAACTTTGCTGTATTAAACCCTAAGTCTCCCCTGGCCTGCCATGCAGTGGCCTGAAACCTCCTGAAACCAAGTTCCAAGCTACAAAGCGACTTCACATTCCCTTAGCTTTAGGCATAAGGGATCTTGCAATATGGAAACAACCCCTAGGCTTACAAACGCAATGTAATTTTAGATGTCGAATCCGAATTTACAGTAGACCCATTATATTTATCTAGCTTTCAATGCAAAATGTGATTTCAGTGTCACGTTAAAGGCTGTATCAGGCAAATTATAAATAAATACCTACATTGCTTGTAGTTAAATTGCCATCTCTAGTAATTGGGAGTGGGTTTAAAATGAAATAGGCAGAAAATGTGTTCTTTATGTTTTAAATTTAAATTCAGTACAGGAAGGGTTACTTTACTGTGTCAATGAAGGCATTACAGATCAGATCCATTTTTGGAATGCTGTTCAGAGGTATATTTCTAGTTCATTTGAATTAATGTTAGTGAGAATAAAGCCTATAGGCTACATTTAGGCATGCAACTCCAAAATGATTGAAACACAATTTTTCTTACATTTTTTTTTAAGCTTAATTGCTTAGCTAGTCCTAAATGTGATTATATAAAGTCCAAAATTACAGGGGATTTCACCAAGCAGTGCAGTTAATACTAGAATTGGCTGGATTGTTTGTAAAATGGTTTATTCTGTTTTTAGATCACATACCATTTACAGTGCTGTTTAAAACAAATCCTCTTTGCAATGTATTTAAAAAAAAGATTGATATTTAATAAAAGGAATGTATTATGCATGTTACATTTACAATGTTACACTGAGTTAGTCTATCAGTTGTTTTAGGGAAGACCATTTCTAACTTGAAAGCTTATCATCCTGGGGCTGTTTTCTATAAGTGCTTTACCATAATTAACATTGTGAAAGTGCTGTAAAACAACTTCTGCTAACTGCAGCGTTTCTCCAAACATTCTTGAACTTAATCTAGAGTTTATAAGAGGTCTGGGGTAGTCGTGAGAAGTCTGTGGAGATACACTGCAACTCCATTGGGAGAACACATTTGCATGGCTGCTTTACAAAGAGCAGTATCTCTGAATTTTCAGCAAAGCTGCATTTTAATTTGCTAGAAACTTTAACCTTTTAGACATCCTAGGAGACAAAATGTGTTTTTCTCTATTACACCCTTAGGGGATACTTGAAAACCAAACAATGCTTGTGAGAATCTCCAGGGGTTTTGGGATACACACGTCAAGGTAGATATTAAATATCAATTGGAACACACCGTTCAAATCCGGAGTTCAGAGGATTAATGGGTACGTTTATGTGTGATGAAGCAATACAGGAGTTAACCATCTTTTTTTTGTATTGCAAAATGTGTACAAGTTTAAAATGTGTAATACAAATAATTAGTAAACTTGTGATAATAAGCCACTTGGAAAGGGTTAAAATATACAATTCCTATTTATTTGTGCAAAGGACATCAACATAGAATTAACACCTGCTGCACTGTATGTTGCCTAGCTTCTAATGTTTCGATTTACCAAGTTGACAGATTGCAACATGTAAAGTGTGACTAAGGCAAAAATGAAGAAAAAAAACAGTATAACTTAAGGGTAGAGTGCTAGGGATGCAAGTGTCATGTCATGACATTGTGTCAAAGTGTCTTATTTTTGTTCATATTATTCCCGTTGGAATCCACAACAAGAGTTTGGCACCCTCAGGGATGCATTATCCATGTATTATTTTAAATGAGCGTAAACATAGTGTAAGCTCAATGTTATAAAGTAAGCACAGGGGTGAAATTTTGCCAGTACTCAGCGGTATTCAGTACCGGGACTTATTTTAATGCCAGTATTGGATACCGGGACTTATTTTATCAATTTTTCAACTCCTCTCTTCAACCTTATCTCAATCGGCGCCGCTATCCAGATTTCATTATTATTATTATTATTATTATTATTATTATTATTATTATTATTATTATTATTATTATTTATTTCTTAGCAGACGCCCTTATCCAGGGCGACTTGCAGTCGTAAACAAAAATACATTTCAAGAATTTCATTCAACAGTCCATGCTCCTTGCATTCTGATTCCTAAGCTCTGTTATCTGCTATTGGACAGCATCACTGCTAGTATAATAAGTGCATGTTGATTGGCTGAGCTTTCATTCTGATTAGATTTAATTTTAGCCTGCGTCACACATTTCTGCTCATTTAGCTTTGTGTCAGTGCTCATTGGTTGATTAACTAGAAAAGATGTGAAAACATCAGCATGGAGTAATATTAGTTTCTTTACTAGTGAGTAGAAAATATCTGAATATTTCAACGACCATTGCTGCACATTAATTTGAAGGCAAAAAAAGTAGTGGCTGATGGGCGATTTTATGGTTAGCCATGTATAGTTCACCTTAATGCTAATGCAGGCAGCTTTTTTATTATTGTTTTTTGCTGTCTGGACTGCTGGACTGCTATATCTCTTGTGGGTTTACAGTTCTGTATAAAGCCACTTACCATGAACTGTGTTATGCCTTTGTTATAGTATTAAACCAGCTGTTTGAGAATACCCTTGCTGTAAAAACTACGCTAAAGTTAAACACGCAGAGCAAGTGAGCTGCTTAAATGTCTAACTGAATTAATTCCCGTCCTTTTTTTGATCCCAGCTATGTCCAAAGACAATGCGTGTCTGCCCTCCACGTTAATAAATATAGTTGGTGAACTGGATGTCATAAGCCAGCTCGATCGCCCAAAACAGCGCCACAACATCCAAGTTGTTGATGTCCTTTCAGAACTGACCAAATAAAATTGCAAATGAACGTATTGATTGTGTTTTATTTGTTTGCATCATTAATATTTAACACAACAGTAAATCCAACACAACTTACAAGAAAGGAAAGAATCTCTGACAGCACGAGCCTCTGATCGCTGCTGTCCAATTGAAACTGGCAGCTGAGGTAACGTTCCCAGTTGCCAAGTCCACTTATAATAAGCGGGATTGAGCTTGTTTTTGAGAGTCACAGGTTGGAGTTTGCATAACCACCCATACTCTAACATGGGTTGCGCTTGTTTTGGGCTTGTTTAGAAAGGCAGTGCCGCTTTTTTTTCTCGTGAGACTTGGCAACACTGGTAACCTTCCCCATCTGTCTCACAGGCAGCCTGATTCCTGAACACCTCATTTTGTTGTTAAGAGTTTCTGCAGGCAGCAGGCAGTGGCAATTTTGGGAACAAACTAATGCTGCACTTCAGTCCGTTTCATCAGTATCTGCCACCTCCTTTTCAAGTGCCCACAAGCCATATTTGCCCAAGTGTTGTGTTGAATGCTTCCTCAGCAGCTGTCAGTCATCCGGACGGGTAGGGTTTCTAAGCCAGGGTAGTATACGCAGCATCACCTGATCCCCTATATGCTGTATTGCCTGAATGAAAGGGATATATCTATCTGTCTATGAGTCTGTCTGTCTATCTATAACGTCTCCGCCGGTTTTCAACCATGGTGATCTGCAATACCTGTTGGTCAGTTGAGTCGTAAGATAAATTAGTTGAAACAGTATTCACTACTAATGACATGACACCACGCTAATGACATTTGAAAATCAATTTGGGCAAGAACAGTAAAACAGATTATTAACCAACCCGGCACAAGGTATTTTGCTTTATTACAGCAGCTTAGATTCACTTGTGTACCAGTTCTCTGCGCATGGAAACCACATTTTCACAAAATTTCACTAGTAATCTTCAAAAACAGCACGGATTCTTTACGCATAGCTGATTTACATATCAACCCCCACCTTTCCCATTCATTTGCATGACGTCGGGTGAAAAGCCCGGTTAACTCAAGTAAAGTAAACTGAGCGAACAGAAACCCAAAAAAGCATTTTACACGAGACATTTTTCTCGTGTAAATGTCTCGAGTTAAAAAAAAAACAACTTGCATGGAAACCCCATGTTTGTCTGTCTCTTTACTTTTGATTACTCTGCTGTACAATGGATCATTGCACATGAATGTAGTTTACTTTTGCTGTCCTTCAGCTGTCAATGTGTTTCACACGACTGCTGTAGATTACTCTTATTTTACTTCATTACACAATTAGTCAAAGGTAAATCATTGGCACTGTACAAATACTTATTCATATACATATGTAATACTTTTATGCAAAAAAATACTTCATGGTCATTTCCATCCTGAAGCAGTAATTAACTATGTTTGGTAAACCTATTGTCTTTGTAATCCTTCAACAAAACCCATCAAACTGCCAGAATATCCAATTTACAGTATGGTGTAAACAAGCTGGTTGCAGTGGATGAAATGTAATATCAGCTCAGATAGACAACTGTAATTATAGGTTGAATGAGAACCAGTGTGGTCTGCTATGTGTTAGGCTTTTCTTCCCTTTCAGAAGGAATTTTTTACCTGAGGCCAAGGACCTTTGTGTCAGAGAGACTGTCTTACTCTTTGCTCACAGACTGTCAAAGATGACTGAGGGTTTGAAAACACTTCATCATCTAGATAAGAGAGGCACCACTGTTAACCATCAGCCATTGCGACACTGGTAAAGAGTGAGAGAGAAGAGAAACTCTGAAAGTGAAATCTGCAGCTGTCAAGGACAGAAATGGTTCAGAGCAACAAGGTTAGATTCAAGTATCCGATATAAGTTTTAATCAGGGTACATTTCTCATTTCCCAGTGGGGGAGACTCAAAAAACAAAGAACATGACCAGAGGCAAAAGAATTATGAATAATATTAAAATTATTTGATCAATAAATATTTACCCTGGAATGCATCTGTTCAGAGTTTGAAGTCTGTGTGTATAGATATGTTCCACTTGGGAAATGTGTTGGAATGATTTTCCTTGTTTATTAAAAGTTTATATATATATATATATATATATATATATATATATATATATATATATATATATATATATATATATATATATATATATATATGAAATAAAAAGTAAATGAACCAATAGTTCAACACTTTACAAAAAATGAACATAACATGAATGACCTACAATTTGTAGTTTTAGAAGAAATAAATTTGATAATGTACAATACAGAAGAATAAAGGAAAATAAATGGATACATAGACATAGGTTTAAATAGAAAAGAATAGTAGATTGTTACATCATTAACTATGTAGTAAATGACATCACAAACATATATATATATATATATATATATATATACAGTACTGTGCAAAAGTTTTAGGCAGGTGTGAAAAAATGCTGTAAAGTAAGAATGCTTTCAAAAATAGACATGTTAATAGATTATATTTATCAATTAACTAAATGCAAAGTGAGTGAACAGAAGAAAAATCTAAATCAAATCCATATTTGGTGTGACCACCCTTTGCCTTCAAAACAGCATCAAGCATCAATTCTTCTAGGTACACTTGCACACAGTTTTTGAAGGAACTCGGCAGGTAGGTTGGCCCAAACATCTTGGAGAACTAACCACAGTTCTTCTGTGGATTTAGGCAGCCTCAGTTGCTTCTCTCTCTTCATGTAATCCCAGACAACTCGATGATGTTGAGATCAGGGCTCTGTGGGGCCATACCATCACTTCCAGGACTCCTTGTTCTTCTTTACGCTGAAGATAGTTCTTAATGACTTTCGCTGTATGTTTGGGGTCGTTGTCATGCTGCAGAATAAATTTGGGGCCAATCAGATGCCTCCCTGATGGTATTGCATGATGGATAAGTATCTGCCTGTACTTCTCAGCATTGAGGAGACCATTAATTCTGACCAAATCCCCAACTCCATTTGCAGAAATGCAGCCCCAAACTTGCAAGGAACCTCCACCATGCTTCACTGTTGCCTGCAGACACTCATTCGTGTACACTCTCTAGCCCTTCGGCTAACAAACTGCCTTCTGCTACAGCCAAATATTTCAAATTTTGACTCATCAGTCCAGAGCACCTGCTGCCATTTTTCTGCACCCCAGTTCCTGTGTTTTCGTGCATTGTTGAGTCGCTTGGCCTTGTTTCCACGCCGGAGGTATGGCTTTTTGGCCTAAGTCTTCCATGAAGGCCACTTCTGACCAGACTTCTCCAGACAGTAGATGGGTGTACCAGGGTCCCACTGTTTTCTGCCAGTTCTGAGCTGATGGCACTGCTGGACATCTTCGATTACGAAGGGAAGTAAGCATGATGTGTCTTTCATCTGCTGCAGTAAGTTTCCTTGGCCGACCACTGCGTCTACAGTCCTCAACGTTGCCCGTTTCTTTGTGCTTCTTCAAAAGAGCTTGGACAGCACATCTGGAAACCCTGTCTGCCTTGAAATTTCTGCCTGGTAGAGACCTTGCTGATGCAGTATAACTACCTTGTGTCTTGTTGTTGTGCTCAGTCTTGCCATGGTGTATGACTTTTGACAGTAAACTGTCTTCAGCAACCTCACCTTGTTAGCTGAGTTTGGCTGTTCCTCACCCAGTTTTATTCCTCCTACACAGCTGTTTCTGTTTCAGTTAATAATTGTGTTTCAACCTACATATTGAATTGATGATCATTAGCACCTGTTTGGTATAATTGTTTAATCATACACCTGACTATATGCCTACAAAATCCCGACTTTGTGCAAGTATACCTAGAAGAATTGATGCTGTTTTGAAGGCAAAGGGTTGTCACACCAAATATGGATTTGATTTAGATTTTTCTTCTGTTCACTCACTTTGCATTTAGTTAATTGATAAATATAATCTATTAACATGTCTATTTTTGAAAGCATTCTTACTTTACAGCATTTTTTCACACCTGCCTAAAACTTTTGCACAGTACTGTATATATAGCACCTGGGAGGGGCACTGGTTCTTTCTGATCGGGGTGAGATCAGCCAGGCAGAATACCAGAAGGAAAATAAACTAGACCACATTATTATGTCAGGCAATGAACATTGTTTTATTAAATACAGGTGGTAAACTATACTTAAACAGGAGAGATCTAGAATACACAGTCACGGCAAGCAGTTTGCACTGCCTGTTAATTCAAACAATAACTAAATACAGAATTATAATTTAAAGCTAAAGGGCATTGCGGCTCAATACCTGCGCCGGGACGGGGCTCACAAATAAAAAACAACAATAAAACCAATAAAACCCATCTCCAGCACTCCTCTAAAACCCCAATGCCTTTTAAAATACTAGTTTAAAAACACATACACGACAGAATGAAGACCAACAGCGCAGGCAGGGAGATGTGCCATTAAATTCAGAGGCTTTTTCTTTCATCTTTGTTTTCCTACCACCCGCTGAATCAAACTCCAATTGCTTTACTCCTGCTGGCTGCACGTTCAGCCTCCACTCCAAACAAACCCAGGTTCACATCACAATGGACATATTAATCTCTCGAATGGATGAAATCAGGAACATTTATACCAGGTGCTCAGCTTCTCCAAATCAATCAATTTACACTTACGGGATCTGTGAACAAGGGAGCGTTAACGTGTTAGTGTAATCAGTGCAAATCTACTGAAAGTTATGTGCCAAAATAAACATGCTTTATACAAGGTGATAAAATCAAAAATACAACATTAAATAAAAAGTGAATATACTACAGTAATTAATTATTATCTTTTTATTTAGCAGATGCCTTTATCCAAGGCGACTTACAGAGACTAGGGTGTGTGAACTATGCAGAGTCACTTACAACAACATCTCACCTGAAAGACGGAGCATAAGGAGGTTAAGTGACTTGCTCAGGGTCACATAATGAGTCTGTGAGTGAGCCGGAACTTGAACCGGGGACCTTCTGGTTACAACCCCTTTTCTTTAACTACTGGACCACACAGCTTCCCCTAATCAAATATGCCTATTTTAATGTGAGGTGAGCAACCCCATTACAATATATATATATATATATATGTGTGTGTGTTTGTTATTAATGTAATGAATATGATATGTTTTTCATTCAATGCACAGCACATAACATTTTGGGTTAAAATGAATTAAGTACACTGTGTGGGACTGCATCATATACTAAAAGGTCTTGTGGAGATGGTTAGGGAATAAGACACATAAGACACATGCATAGCGACAAAAATCATAGCTAGTGGACAGAAAAGAGGGGTTTGTAGTTCCACAACTTTCCAATTCCTTAATTCCACTGGACACCTTTGGATCTATTTTCGGACAAGAAAAAGTTATGGTTTGTTTAAATTGTTTATTGACAATACAACAGCCACCATCAATGTCAACCTACAGCTATGGCCAAAAGTTTTGCATCACCTAGAATTTTAAGATTGAGACACAATAAATATATAGTCATTTGTCAGGTATCAGACATCAGTCCTCCTCGATTCTGTCGTCCTCCTCGATTATTATTATTTTTTTTTTTTTAAGGGCCATGGATGTCAGGTCTCAAGGTTTACCTGTGGAACTCACAGTTTTTCACAATTTTGAGTGTCTCACAGCCGTGCAATGGATTCTCACGTTTGTGCATAATAAAGGTCCTTTCACACTGAGCGCGTTGCGTCAAGGCGTCAAAGTCCGATGTAAATTATTTTTTTTAGAATACAATACATCCTATGGAGGCATTCACACTGGACGTGTCACTTAAAAATGACGGCATCAAAAATAGACCTTGTCCTATTTTTCTGTGTGCGTCGGGTGTAAATTTGTCTCTCTAACCAATCACACTCACAGCTCTCACCTCCTCATCGGCATGACAACAAACATCAACAGGTAGCCCCTACTGTATTTCATTAAAACAGAGATCGGCCTGATGAAAATGAGTGATTTAAAACAGTAGATATTGCCGAAATGAAAAGTTTCCTTAAAGATAATGAAAAAAAAGAGCTACAGTAAAGAAAACAAGAAAACTCTTTCAAGGATTTTTAACAGCAACACAAAATGAGACCCGACGTGTTAAAAAAAGTGCCTCCATTTGAATTAAATGAATACATGTATACATATAATCATCTCCTCCCTTCTCAACACCTCTCGCCTTTCTGGTCTCTTTCCCTGTGCCTTCAAACTAGCCTCTATCACTCCCCTCCTCAAAAAACCAGTCCGAGGTACTCTGTTCCATTTACACAGCACCCTCGCAGGTCGGGAGGGAGGCTGTGTGGTCCAGTGGTTAAAGAAAAGGGCTTGTAACCAGGAGGTCCCCAGTTCAAATCACACCTCAGCCACTGACTCATTGTGTGACCCTGAGCAAGTCACTTAACCTCCTTGTGCTCCGTCTTTCGGGTGAGACGTAGTTGTAAGTGACTCTGCAGCTGATGCATAGCTCACACACCCTAGTCTCTGTAAGTCGCCTTGGATAAATATTGGTGAACAGCAATTTTCAACTCTTTCCACATATTCTCAATTGGATTGAGGTCCGGGCTTTGACTGGGCCACTCCAGGACATTGACCTTTTTGTTTTTAAGCCACTCCAGTGTGGCTTTGGCTGTATGTTTGGGGTCATTGTCCTGCTGGAAGATGAATCTTCTTCCAAGTCCCAGGTCTCTTCAGCAGGTTTTCCTCCAGGATTTCTCTGTACTTTGCTGCATCCATTTTGCCCTCTATCTTCACGAGCTTTCCAGGCCCTGACGCAGAGAAGCATCCCCATAGCATGATGCTCCCAACTTCACAGTTGGGATGGTGTTCTCAGGATGATGTGTGGTGTTAGGCTTGCGCCAAACATAGCGCTTAGCATTGAGGCCAAAAAGCTATATTTTGGTCTCATCAGACCATAGAATCTTCTACCACTTGCTCTCAGAGTCTCCCACATGCCTTCTGGCAAACTCTAGCCGAGATTTGATGTGAGTTTTTTTCAACAATGGCTTTCTTTTTGCCACTCTCCCATAAAGGCCAGTTTTGTGAAGCACCCAGGCTATTGTTGCCGTATGCACAGTGTCTCCCAGATCAGCCGTGGAAGACTGTAACTCCTTTAGAGTTGCCATAGGCCTCTTGGTGGCCTCCCTGACTAGTGCCCTTCTTGCCCGGATACTCAGTTTTTGAGGACGGCCTGTTCTAGACAGATTCACAGTTGTGCCATATTCTCTCCATTTCTTAATAATGGACTTTACTGTGCTCCGGGGGATATTTAATGCCTTGGAAATGTTCTTATATCCTACCCCTGATTGGTGCTTTTGAAGAACCTTATTCCGGATTTGCTTTGAATGTTCCTTCGTCTTCATGATGTAGTTTTTGTTAGGAAATGTACTAACCAACTGTGGGACCTCCCAGAGACAGGTGTATTTAACCTGAAATCATGTGAAACACCTTAATTGCACACAGGTGGACTCAATTCAAATAATTATGTGACTTCTAAAGACAATTGGTTGCACCAGAGCTTATTTAGGTGTGTCATAGCAAAGGGGGTGAATACTTATGCAATCAATTATTTTCTGTTTGTAATTAATTTTGAAAAATTTGTAGATTTTATTTTTCACTTTGACATTATGGACTTTTTGTGTGTTGATCAGTGGCAAAAACTCCTAATTAAATCCATTTTGATTCCATGTTGTAACACAATAAAATGTGTTGCAACATGGATGAATACTTTTGAGAGCCACTGTAATTTGCAAACCACCACCAATATACACTATTTACAGGGGTAGGCCTCAGCCCTGCCACAGTATATTATCTCATACCTGTAGTTAAAATACATGCAAGTTTTTATATGATATAAAGACAGATATATTTTTCGATCTCATTTTTTTCCATGTAAACCAAGCCATTCTTAGGCAATGATGAGCAGTTTCAGGGAATTTTAGTCTTTAATTATCCAAAACTACACCACAGTCTTACCGATAGTAACTGGTAGATTCTGAATGTTCTGTTTACAATTTCAGCACAATTAGAAGCAGCTGAGATTATAAACTTTAACTACAGAGATGCAATAGTATTGGTATTTTGTTTGATAGTAAACATATGGTGCCCTAGTTTATAGGGCCTTGATTTTCAAAACTTGCTGATGTTTATCAAGTATCTCTTCCTGAGAATAATTGCATATATTAAGTCTAAATAAATTGAGTAACATTACTCAAAATTTCCCTTAATAATTAGTAAACTAACAAGACCCTTGTGCAAGCTGCAGTCATTTCTGCTTTAACTTATCCTTTAGCCTCCTCTATGCCGCTATGTGTAATTGGTTCTTTCTGGCTCAAAAGCAAGCATTTGTTTATATGGAAATTGGTAGCTTCTCAGTAACAGACGACCTCTGGATAATCATGACCCCAACTAAACAAGATGATGATCTGAACATGCAAATCGAGAACTGCCTAACAGCCTAATATATATATATATATATATATATATATATATATATATATATATATATATATATATATATATATATATATATATATATATATATATATATATATATATATATATCTACAGTCATTTCACGTTAACACAAACTCAGATTAGATGAATTTCCTGATAGTACAAATTTTCATGCACTATCCTCGCAGACAAAAGTGTAGGTTTTGAAAGCAGTGGACATTCCCGCAAACACTTTGTCAACCATTCTGAAAAACCAGGATACAATAATTCAGGCCTATGAACAGCAAACTGTGGATGCAAGTCATCTGTGTTTCCGATTTGCTCAATACCACGATGTTGCCTTGCTTTTGAGGTTTAAAAATGTCCCTGATCAGGATGGAGCATGCAGATTTCAAGTGCAGGTCATTTGCAATGTCTACTTTTTAAAAGTTCACTTACAGATGTATTTCAATAAAATGCACAGTGCTTTTAAATGTATAATACGTTCCATTGTTCTGTAATTTAAATTTGATTTCAGTGCTACTGTAACTTCAATAAAAAAAATGACAGTATGCATTTGGCTTTAGACTCCTGATAATAAGAATTACTGATAAGACACATTTTCGCATTAAATTCGTATTAACAAAAATTGACTGTATATATATATATATATATATAGGGTGTTGCTGGAGGTCCCTCACAAGTTTGTGGCAATTCCAAAAGTAATTACATTGAAGAGAGAGCAAACACCCAGCTTGCCTGGGAAATTACCCACTTTGCCAAGATCAACACGCGAAACAGAAGCCTCATACCAAGCCACAGCAGCAGCTATTTTACAGGTTAAACTAAATAGAAAATATCAGATGGGATTGGAACGGAAGAGAAACGAGGAGCTTCACTTCAACACAACCAAACACGCAGATGAGAAATGTGCCTGTGGTGTGCTGAGTGAGTGGATAACTTGTTAGTGTACTGCTGTACTGACTTCCTAAGAAGAACTGTGATATAAACAGTAAACATGAGGTTGGCAGCAACTGTAGTAGTTCTTGCGGTCTGGTCAGTCGCCAATTGTAACTGGCCAATGTCATCAATACCAGGGGCAACCAAAAGGAAACCTGAAGCCACTGTGCACGCCTCTATACAGTCATTTACAAAAAAAAAAAATACTTTTCATAAATAGTTGAGAGAGGATCACTGTTGTTTTGGATTCCATTTCCATAAACCCTACCATGGTCGAGGTTAGTTTTTAGAATTTGTTTAACCCATGCTTTAAGGAAATTTGGGCCCTATTTTTGGTCATTTTCTATGCAAAATCTGTAAATGGTAAGCAATATATTAAAAGTATTTTGTATAAGCCTCCACAAAATGATTATTGTAGCGTGAAGAGGAGAAACAGTCCAAAGGTAAGACTATATATATATATATATATATATATATATAGCGATCTTGGTTCCCGCAGGCAACGCATCACACAGGACAAGGCAATCCACACACAGGCACAGGACGGGCGCGAACCCTGGACCTCTCAAGACTGAAGCATAGCGCCGATACCGCTGTACAAAAGAGCCGGATCCTTTGCAAGGAGTGCATATCGGGCTCATGTCTTCGTGTGTGATTACGTCACCTACCAGCCCTACTGCTGCCTTCCTCCGTGCACGCTTCATATTATATATATTAACAATGCTAAATTAATCCTAATTCCTAACAATCCTAAATTAATATATTATATATATATATATATATATATATATATATATATATATATATATATATATATATATATATATATATATATATATATCTTTCTATGGGTTATATCAACACTCACACAGCATAATTTCTACTTGTGCCGACATTCCCCTCATGCACAGACATTCCTCGTCTTATAATAAAACTCATGATTAGAGGAACAAAATTCAAACATCATCAAAAGTTTAAAAAGATTAACACAAAACTATTTGTTCACAAGGTTAAAAAAGAGATAATAAGGTAATTTACAGGAAAGCCACCCCATTATCCTAGAAACATAATCTTTCAATTGAAAGCTTGAAAATCTAAATAATCAATTAAGCTTTGGCTACATCTTAACTATGAGTTTATGAGTGAGATATAGTAAAATGTATACAGAGATTAATTGAATTATGTATTTGAGCTTCCCGATTGTCAACAATTAAACCAAAACGACTATTTCATTTTAACAAGGTCTTTGATAGCTGCCAACTATATTAACAAACAAACAAGTCAAATAAAATAAACAAAGGCTTCCTGTAAAATAAAAACTTAATTTCATGTGTGCATTTTTCCCTTTGATTACTTGTAGCTGTCCTCTTAAAAATCATATGACAACTCATCACTTACTCACTCACTTAATAAAGCTGCCCCTTAATTGTTGTTTTTGGGGTCACCTTGGTTCATGCTGCAAGCTCAGCAATCACGTCGCATCAGGTTCAAAATTATAGTTAATTAAAACAGTTTGGGGTCTTTTACTTACAGTATGTAGCTTTACTTGCCTAAGTTAAACTATTTACTGTTGTGTGATTTCTATTACAAACTTTTGAGAGTTTAATCCCTAAAATCTAAATTTACCTTCCTGTAATTATAATCAAGAAAAAACCCTCCATATTTATTTTGTCTGATAGTGTGACCTGACAAAGCTGTTTTTTTTTTCTTTACCCAGAGGCATGATGGGAGATTCATGTCATCTGAAGAATGGAAGGAGGAATCGCCAAGGGCAAAATCGTGATTTTATCACTTAACTCCAAATTCGTTACACCGGTTTATCAGTTGCAGGGAAAGCAATTATAGTGTGGTTCAATTTTCCACTCTCTGTCTGTATTGTAGATCAAAGTAGTTTGCTAAAAGAAGTGAAAATATTTGTTTGTGATTTCCTGCTTAATTTAGGATTGTTAGGATTTAGGATTAATTTAGCATTGTTAAGTGCCTAATACCTTAAAGGTTTTAATAAGTGTGTGTCTTAAGTTTTAGCCACTTACATTTTTGTATCAAGTTATTTTTTTTATTTATTTTTTTTAGCAATATTGCATTTGATGTAGATTCTTCTTTCATTTTAAAATGAATTATACTTCCAAAAAACAATATAGATAATAAAATTCCTTAAGGGGCTTTAAACATGATGCAGTGTGACTGTTGAGCTTATTACAAGGACTAAAGGAATACAAAAATCACAACTACATATCTATAATAAGCCTGAATGCTGATTCGATCCTGTGCAAAGGTAAAGGGCTTTTTAAAAGGCAGAAAAAAATTAATCCATCTTTACATTGATACTGATTTATTATTATTATTATTATTATTATTATTATTATTATTATTATTATTATTATTATTATTATTATTATTATTATTCATAATAATAATAATAATAATAATATAAAAATACTAGTAGCGCCTGGCTTTGAGTATTATAGTATGGTATAAACTGTGAAACCTGAGAGTTACTACATTGTTTTCGAGCTAAAGTTTTAAAATCAGGCACTATTTTATTCACACTGCACAGTGTAATTATAGAAAGGGTTTTAAAAAATATATTGTATATAATCCTGTGGCAAAGTGCACACCCCTTGTGTATATTTATTTATGTATGATCATTGTTTTCATTTGTATTATTATTATTATTATTATTATTATTATTATTGGGTTGTGTATTTATAGGCGTGCGGACGAAGCTGTCTGTCCTTATTATTATAATATGAGACTGTCGAAAAAGCCAATCTCATAACGTGTAGTTGGTGTGGACGGGGTTAAATCCCCATCCCGGAAAATCGCGTGGGAATGTGGCTGGAGCCTTAAGGTAATTATTGTTTAATAAGGTAATTAAGGCTCCAGCCACAGAATAAAAGACTCACTCTGGGCTCATTAAGTTGGAGAGTGTCAGAGAGACGAGACGAAAGTCGTGAGTCTGAATAAACCGAGATAAATCAATTGCTATAGTAATATCTACTTGATTATATCGTTTTGTACCGTGTTTGTCTATTTTGTTTTGGCCCATGTGCCCTTTTCTTTTGTGTTTTATAACAGTGGTCCTGGTCCGTGATGTCATCCACCAGCCATCCTTGTGACATATGGTGTCCTGCGTGGAATAAATGCCTCCAGGAGCCGGACCAGAAAGGAGTGAATTGTGTTTTTTATTTATTTTTCAAAAGTGTTTTAGTTTAAAAAAAGAAAAAAAAATTGCAGAAGGCGGCAACCGCAGCAACAGCAGCAGGAGGGGGTCTGGGGAGCTGGAGGACCTCCTCGGTGGCCTGGAGGATCAAGGCTGATGTTTTGCCTGCAGGGTGTAAGGCCACACCCTGGCTATCTGCCCCTTCCAAGAAGAGTTTTTTATAACAGTGTTTTTTCTGTTGTTATTATTTAAATAAAAGTACTGCTGCGGCAGTTTAGCCCCGTACCTTTTTGTTATCATTGCACTTCTTCCTGGTCTGTGACATCATCCACCAGCCATCCTTGTGACAAATCCTTACAAACATGTCACCAAAATCATATTCGACTGCCAAAGGTTAAAAAGCTAAGAAAAACAAAGTAATAAATAAATAAATCATTAATTTTGAAGCCATGTGTGAGTAGTAAACTAAAAGCAATTACATTCAATTCACACAAAAAGACAGGTGTTTATTTATGTATTTATTTATTTATGTATGTAATACATTTAGGCTAGGTGGCGAGACTATCAACTTGTCCTATCTTAGATTTCCCACTCTTGGTTTTCAGTTTATATTTAGAATTTTGGCTGGACCTGGTCTGGGTCGCCAGTAGCATCCCAAAAGAGAGAGTGCTGGAGGTTGAAGGGAGGAAGATGATACATTGACAACCAACTAGGTAGACATGTTAACATGGATTGGAACAAAATAATAACAGGGGAGTTGGCCAAGTCTTTTATTAAAACTGAATTTGTGCACCCTCCTAAATCAGTTACATTATCTGAGTTATGATTTGGGCATAATGCACAATACTTAAGAACGATTTAGAAATGCATATGAGTCACATTCCATGAAAAGTTAAACAATATCCTTGAAAAGAAAAAAACGAATAAAAAAAATAATCACTACATTGAATATAGGTCATTGCTGAACACATGCACTCTACCCACTCTGATTATAATTTGAGATACAAAAAGCTACATTTAAGCTTTCAAAGTAATAACTTTTTCAAGAATGTTGATTCTATACCCAATATTGGTTTTGTACTAGTCATTGTGATACAATTTTCATATTGTGACATACCAACGGTATCACAGTGGAATGAACAAATACACACTGATAGTCCACAGTTCCATCCCAGTTTGTGCTACAGTATTAATACAACTGTGCATTGTTTGTTCCACATTTATTGTGTTGCCATTGCTGGTTATCCTGTGGTCTATAGGTTATAATAAGGTAACTTATATTATAATATTATAATTGTATTCTCATAGCATTATATATAAAGGAGTTCTCTAGAGATCCATGAAAAAACCTCAGACTCTAATTTATTATGAGTCATCATGATACAGCTGTAATGTGCACTTTGGTTATCTTTAGGCACTGAACAAATAAATTAAATGTTTTAATGATATTACAGTAGAATATGCAACTCCTCAAACTCCATAGAGGACTCACTGAGGCAAGGACAGCCTGAGAGGCCAAGGTGAAGTGACCTCAGGGGATGGCTGAGAGACCGGGTTGCCAAGGTGCAGGCTGAGGTTGAGCGTAGACTTTCTGAGAAGGACCGGCAGCCAGCTGCACCTCCAGACAGGGACCCTACACTTCCAGGAGGGCCCAGCCATCACTATGGCCCACATGGGGGAACCTGGCACAGTGGGGGAAAAAACGGCTAGCTAATGTTTTTATTTTTTTAATACCATGTGAGCGGAGCGTGTTTATATTACTTGTTGTTAACTTGTTAAGCACACTGTTACTGTTTTGTACTTTAAAAACAAACAAAAAAAACTGAATACAATAGCAAAACCGGGACAATTTAACAATTTTACTATTTCTTACCGGAACAAAAAATGAAGGCTGAAAACTGAGACAATCCCAGTTTTCCCAGGATATCTGGTAACCCTATTCACATCACGGCACTTATGATGATACACTTTGAAAATTAAAGCCTATGCATTTAAAATGATTAAACTTCCACAAGCTTGCAGCTTTAATTTTCAAATTCTATAATTGTTAGTATATAATTAAACAAGCGCTATGTGCAGATCACATTACTTTTAAATATTTTCATTTTCTTCGTGACTTTACTGTAATTATTTGTTTAATTCTAAAAAGAGTGGTGCCCTTGAAACCGAACATTTCCTCATATTGATACGTATCAAAATACGATCACAGGTTACGTTTGTTGATATGTCTGAATTTTCTGACAGTAAAGTTTCGTGGCAACTTGGCTTGTTTCACATTTATCCCACAGGATTTTTTAAATGTTTTTTCACATTGTAGCACAAATATAAAAGTCTGTTTATATTTTTGAATCATCTGCCTCTGTCGCTATCAGTGTTCTTTCCAATATATTGTTTGGCTCTGTTTTCTGAGTAACTTCCTGTTGCTGTTCTGTGTCTGTTTGACACTGAAAATGGGGGCGTTGCCCACGAGTGACTCAGGGACCTCTGCGTTCACAAACAGAAAACAGACCAAAGCCGTCACAGAGCCCTCCTTGGAGCAGGACACTTTTAGGATGGCAGGAGCTGTGTCTACACTACAAAAAAAGATCTCCACCATCTCAGAGTCAGCTTAGAAGTGGCTAGTGTAAATGGGGTATTAGTAAAGAGCCAGACTTGTTGGTACATGCAGTTGCAGACCTGATGTATTGCCTTGTGCATTACCTCATTTACCTCCTCTCCCACCCCCAGATATGCTATTCTCTCCCTTGTCACCCTGAAGTCCATCCTCAAACTTTTCATACTAGACAACTGTTTGGGAGTGCTGTAATTCACTTTTTTTCTTGGTAAAGGATAGTTTGATAGTTTTAAAAACATAAGAAATCTTCCCAGGGGGTGGCGCACAATTGGCCGAGCACAAATCCATGGGGGGGGAGGGCTATGGTCGGCCAGGGTGTCCTCGGGTCACCAGCGACCCCTGTAGACTGGCTGCATGCCTGCGGGCCTGCCTGTAAGTTGCCCGGAGCTGCGTTGTCCTCCGACGCTGTAGCTCGGAGGTGGCTGCATGGTGGACCTGCAGAGTGAAAAGAAGCAGACGGCTGACAACACACGTTTCGGAGGAAGCGTCGTCCGTCGTGGGGTGGCAGCGTTCAGCCGGGGTTGGCAGCGGTCAGCCGGGTTGAAATAAAAATAATTGGGCTTTCCAAATTGGGGAGAAAATGAGAAAAAATAATTGGTGATTCCAAATAAAAAAAAAAAAAAAAAAAAACATAAGGAATCTTTAATGATTTAAGAAATCTTTGCACCAACTTTTAATCTGTACAGCATCCTTACAAACTGGATATAATTACATGCAGATGATTTGTTTCACTTGAAAAAATAGATAACCACACTGGCAGATAAAGTGTTTCTGTGATCATTTAGACCCCGTTCACACTACTGGGCTGGCCCAGGGCCGTTTCAGGGGCTGCCTCAGATTTAGGTCTGCAGCCCTGTTCACATTAGCGGTTTAAGGTGCCTTTGAACGCTCACATATGTGATTGAAAAGCAGGCCAAAAATGTGGCAAACTGCTTGTTTTTTTATGGAACGATAGCCTGCACTCAGAATGGAAGCATTTTCAATGCAGCACAGTAGCAATTGTATGGTATATATTAAAAAAAACATATATTATTGACTATTTTGACATAATGTTATGGTGTGTAATGGGGTGACGGTCCGAGCTTACCCCCACCCACAATCACATTATTCTCTCAAGAACACATAGGTATTTAGAATGCAGGAAACAGCAACTTGCTAGTGTTGACAGGTAGAAATATTTACTTTCATAACAGACACTCAGATTGCAAATGACTATCAGGTTGTACATGCAATGACTGACATTCACAAGACAAGCTCACGACTGACCACCTAATAATAGTACTACTGCTCCATCTTAGGGAAAGACACAGCATTAAATACATTACACATATTTGTTTAACCTGCATGAATACTGTCTTTGTTTGCAAACACCACCGTTAAACTATTCTCTTGTTTACTCCTTATTATTATCATTGTCATAATTATTCTCTAGTCCCTAACCATTACCACTTCATTGAGGGAAGTGTCCTAATCTAAATAATCTAAATACAGCAATACACTGCTCAACAACATGCATGATACATGATAAACCACTGCCCTATAGCCAGTAGAATAACAATAACAATAATAATCATAATAACAGGCATTGAAATATTACAGTAAGGGTCTCATCCTCACATGGTGCATCAAAGATCTTAATATTTGTGGATGAGAACAGTAATTTTTTATGTGTGTGTAAAAGCAAGCAGCTAAAGAAATGATCAGCATTTTAATGTAAAGACGCACACTTCTGAAGCTACCAGTATGTATATCGTTGCGTGCAAAATAAACAACGGTTGCTGAATATGCCAAGTCGCAGGGATTATTGATCATTATTGAGATCCACAATCCTGCAGTTTTTATATTTATTGCTTAGTTATTATATAACAGGAAGAAAAGGTAATTGTGACAAGCATAATTATGAATACACTGCAGCTTGTATATTATGTGAAAGAAACAACCTGAACATTAACTGCTAGATTTTTTTTATTTATTTAACATTTTTATATTGAAAGTTGTATGATATAGAAATGATTACCATTCAATATTGATCTACAGCCGTCTTGGCTAGCAGAGCATTTGGCTTTCTATTTACCACACGCGTGCGAGAGTATGGGAGTGTCTATTGAGCTATGCAACCACATTGGCCGGCCCTAGTCTGGTCTCGGATTGCAGATCCTGGGCCACATCGAAATGGTGGCCTAAATCTGGGCTGACCCTGGGCTGCCTTTTCTTTTTTGGAGCGTTCACATATGAGAAAAAGCAGCCCAAGTGTGAACGGGGTCTTAGATTTTATGAAGCCTGTAGATGTGCAGGAGACACCAAAGCTGAAAAAAAAATATTTTTTCCCCACCTCACCAGGAGTAAATCAGAAAATAATATTTACAAACTCCCACAGACCAGTTTTACATTCAGTACTGGTAGCTGAAGTAAAATGTAGCATTATGAGGGTGATGTAAGTATAGGCACAGTGCAAATAATTGCAGATGCAAAATTCAAATTGCATTGTGGTCATGCACTATTTTGCACTGTGCCCTATGTAAGCTTAAGAGCAATGCAAACAATGATCCACAATTATGATAATGAGGGTCTCAATGAGCGCATCAGTCTATTTAGCGGCCGCACCTGCAGAGTTAGGAGTACAGAGATCAGTAGTCACTGTATGACATTTGTGGACACGAAAATACAAAGCAAAAAAAAAAATTGTCAGAGGAAGGGCAGCAAAGTCCTCTTGGCATAAGGAAAAGTTTTCTGAGATGAGCTGAGAGTCCTTATAGCTGAGGTCACTCAGCATGAAACAGAATTGTTTGGAAAAGACTCAGCCAACATCAGTTATCAAGTATCCTTAGGAAGTGATATGTATTGGCCTGCCCTTTTCAGCATGACATCGAGAAATTTGCATAGCACTGGGAAAAATGGATTGGGCTGTCCCTCCAGACATTCCAGCTGTGGTCTGAAATGAACCCGAGGCTAAGTAGTGCAGAGAACACAGCACTTTCAAATGTGCAGGGATAGCGGTCCCTAGATTGGCACTGGGGTCTAGCTCATCCCTCAGTTCAGCTATTAGGTCTAGGATGACCTGCGGAGTGAGATGATAAAGCATTAGCACCGCATCCTCCGGCATCCTAAACAAAGTGACCCTGGGATTGAATATGTTGGGTCTTCTTTGTCTTGCCCTTCTCCTCCGAACGTGTTCCTGCCTCTCCTCAACAAGAGCCAAGTGTCACTGCATCAGAAAGTGTACCACAGCAGCCATCCTGAAGCCAATGACAGGTCTCTGCTGGTGTGTGCTTTTATACAGCTCTTAATTACTCAATTCTACAATGGTTTGCACCTTGTAAGAAGAGGTGTAAAGTTTTTGGAGGGTCAGCAATTTCCTAAGTGCAAGGCAAAATCCTTACATTATAATATTTGTGCCCGCTTAGTATCAAGATCCCACCCAATTCCATGCTCTTTTCTTCATTTGAATGCATTTCAATATAATTTAATGGATTAATGATGACAAAGTGCAAATTTGATAGCGGGTGCAGAGCGCCAGGTGAACACCATTCATTCTTTACATATGCCGCATTTTAGCGACCAGTAAAATCAGACTTTACGGCGGCGAAACACAATTTACGGTAGCATTACGGGGTTTTGCAGCGCAAATCACTTTGTGCATATCCATACATCACCCCCTAAATGCCAATGCTAGATAAAGACACCAGATCTGGCTACTAAATACTGTACGATTTTGGGTACATGAATTTAAGAAATAATAAACATCACTTGCAAAGATACTTTATTAAACTATGTAAACTATATGTAATATATTATTTTATCTTACATGAGCCTGAATTGATTTATCTTGTGTGCTGGGAATGGGATGCACCTCCAGTCTTCTCAGAAGAGCAATGTTATTATAGCAATGTTACTGTAATGTCACTGTGTCAAAAATACTGTTAATGGTATAGGGAAGCTAGTTACTTATCTTGGTCTCATCTGTTAAATAAAAGGGTCGCCTTAAGTGCCTCTAACTACATTATAAATACACTTCCATTGCACATGTAGTTAAAAAGAAATTACATTGAAAATACACAACCACATGTGCAAATCAAGTGTAATAACAACTGCTATTTTTCATTTTGCAGTTATTTTGTTTTGCAATTAAACATATTTATATTGTAAATACACAAGCATATGTCTAAATACTGTGTTATTACATTGTAGTTAGAGACACTAAATGTAAAGTGTTTCCAGTAGAACAATTAAAACAAAGAGAGCACACAGCTTAAAACCAGTCATAACCTTCATTAGCACATTTTATTTATTCATTCAACTAAAACTTACCACTCCGTCCTGATTTTTAAAACTGGCTAAGTTTTGTTTTTGAGTAAATTTACCAAGTTAGTCGCATAATTGACAGTCAGCCTATTTTTAGGGTGTTATCTAGGTTCATTGTTATTTGTTCAATCAAAAACACATATTGATTTTATCATAGCTTTGTTAATGCATTTCAATATCAGTATGTGTTTGTGTGTGTGTGTGTGTGTGTGTGTGTGTGTGTGCTTTTGTGTGTGTGCTATACCAACAGCTATGTTTGATTTTGTTGGCATTTCTTTTTGTGACACATAAGCATTGTGCCAATGCTCCTCTTTGATAAATTATGATATAATAGTTCCTACAACACTGAACTATGCCCAATGGCTTGAGGCACATGTTCCTTGCAGTGTGCATGTGATACTGTGTATTAGGGACTTGTTTTCCTTTTACATTATGCTCTGTTGCTTATGATTACCTTATGATTTTGTACATCTTTCACTTGATTACTAGATTGTTTAGTATGTGATAAAAAGTTATCATTTCCGTTTGTAATGTCAGGCTAGCCTCAAGTGTGTGGTGAAAATGGCTATCTCATATTGAACCATGCAGTATAGTTTTAATACATAAAAGGATATTAGGACTGTAGCGTTGCAAAAGACATTACAGTACGTGAAAAACAGTAAAGACACTGAAAAAGACACATTTCAAAACATTTGTGTTGCTGAACTTGATTGGAAGTTAACGTCTTTAAAAAAGATATAGTATATATAATAATAGATAATAAATAACAACGACAACATGAATAACATCTAAACATTTCCAGATCTAAATTCCATCAACCCTGTCACTTTTCTTTATTTGAAATGCAAAAATACATTTAAGCGGGTCAGACACATTGTTAGAGATGTTGGTTTTCTTCAAAGTCACCTGTTTGAAATGATTTAATCAGCAGTGGTATTGGTACTTTTTACATGAATTGAATAGCCCCCAATGGGTCTCAGTGGGTTACTTTGGTCATAGAAGTAGCACTTAGGGTAAGTTTTATTACAAGTGCAATGATAATAGAACATTGTGGGCACTTTCATTGCACAGAATGCAACATCCGCCTGCTTGTCTGACATTTGCTAGTAATAGAGGTTATGGGGGAAAAGGTCAAAAAAAGTTCAACAAATTATTTTCAAGGATTGCAATTACCACATACTACTTAGCCAAAGTTAGCTTTTCACCTTTACCACTGACAGCTAATGTGGGCACTATAAAATTAAATATGGTATAGCATTTATAGCTGTGTTTTCACAGTGTAAATGCTTGTTATGTTAACACAACACAACATGCATAGAGAAATTATGATACATGTTGCTTCTTAAATATTACAACTGATTTCAGTAAATATTTTCTGTGTCAGTCACAAGGATACAAGCAAGTAAAGTAGGTGACTGATAATAATAACCTTTGTTTAAAATAACTTGCAGGACAGAGTACCTGAAGCACAAGCTTGGTTGAGCTGACCTTAAAGGGTGAGATTTTCTGCTGTTGTATATTTATATGCTCAGTTTATGCATGTACTGTACATGTATTATTATTTTCTACAATGCCAATTACAATTTTCAATTTTTATACAAGTAGAGAGTTTCTTCCTTACCAGAAGAGGTGTATGGCCAAACACCCTGGTGTGTCTACTCACCTGTGAAACCAGAGATCTTGTGACAATCATGCTCTTAATCTACACAGGATGAGGCAAAAGCCACAGGACTCTATCAAATGAGAATGGAAAATGACATTCACTAGTCTTAAGACTTTTGATTGACTCTACAGTGAGCACTAAGAAAACTGTATGTTTTATTACTAGCGAATTTCTTAAGTAACCAAATCACTTTATCTATTGGTCAGGGTTGGAAATGGCCACCCCGCAGATACAAAGATGCAGCCTGTCTGCTGGCAGAACATTACAATTATATTGAGTGCTTCCCTCTTTAGTAGATGCTGTTGGGATCTGGTCTTTGTTAAACGCTGTCATGTTTTTTCTTGTGTTGTCAATTTATCAGTGGAGCATGCTTGCTGCAATTAAATCACTCAAACAAAAGAGAAAATGCTACCGTTTAATCATCTTTCATTGTTACTATAAAGCAGAGTAAGGAAAGTTGTAGTAAGTGAACATGATCGTATCCAAGTTCAGTGTGATGTATATGAAATTGTACCGTTCTACAGTAAATCTCACAGTGCATCATATCACAGACTGGTGTGCTTTTATTTAGCAAATATCCAAGTAAATAAAGAAAGTAAAAAAACCTGCATTTCTTGGATTTAGTCAATAACATAAAACACACACACACATGTGTGTATATATATATATATAGATAGATAGATAGATAGAATAATTTACACACACACACACACACACACACACATATATATATATATACACACTTTTTGATAATGCAGAATAACTTTTTTTTGAGGAAAAACACCCCAGTGTCTTCTTGCATGATCACCCTCGGGATACAGCAGTTGTCTTCAAGTCCATGACCATAAAAAATCATTATCTCTGTGAAATACAGCAATTTGGGAGATAATCAAACAGTGACCAGGGGGCAGAGCTGCCAATCTGAAGGATTACGCTCTGCGCGTCTGATTCCATCTGACCTTCCTCCGAGCCAGCTGTCAGCTCGGCAAACGCATGCGGATTGACTCGGGGCACATTCATTAGAATATCTTCAGCAAGTCATTTACATAAAACCCTGGCTTTCTTAATTAGTACTTCATTTTTCCCTTGACTTATTTTGCGGCAAAGTTCAGTATTTCCTTCCTCTCCTTTAAAAAGCAGATATGAAAGCATTTGACTCGCAATTAGTTACGCAGTGGTTAGCCAATTAACCAGGCCCCTAAGACTTTAATTATTACGATTTTTTGTTTTGATTTTTTTTTAACTTTATTTTTTATGGTTTATTCGCCCATTTCCATGTTTTGGTATTATTACTTTATAGACAGCGTACATTTTAAGTATTTTTATCAGCAGCTGTGTCATTATCACAGGTAATATCCTATGATGCATTTTGAACTTACATGGGGCAGATCAACAGTATCTTAAAGATTTGTTGAGAATTTCCCAAAAGAAAGTAACTATTAAAATAAACTGTTGCCTGTAAATCAATGATTTAGGGCCTTCATTTTAATGTTGTTTGTGCAGGTGTATATTTGTGTTGGGTGGTACAAATTAGAGTAATTAATAATAAGAACAATGCTGTTACCAACCAGAAACACTATTTCTGTAACATGTTACCAAGAAATACATTCACATGATTCAAAACAGTATTACCATCAACTTTGAGCAACAGTCTGCTGGCTTTAAAAATTCATAGAATAATGCTTATTTTTTTAAGGGAATTATTTCCAAAGAGATGCCTTTTATTTCTCTTGCAGTCCCCAGAAAGGCCGGATCTTTCTATGCCAGAAGGACACAACTCTGTCATATTCAGCAGTTAAATGGCTCTATTGAGCCTTCAGGCTGTATATAGCCAGCGTAATGGCACAGATAATGTAATTAACCCGTGGAGGCCCAATAATTTATTCAGAAACTTGCCATCTTCTGTAAATACCTACTTTTATTAAGAAATAAGCAAACATTAATGTGACACAGACAAACGTAAGATGTTGAGGTTTTTTTTCCAATGCTGTGTTTTACCCACATTATATATATATATATATATATATATATATATATATATACACAGTATATATAAAGGCTTCGCATTTTATCACTAGAGGAACATTGCCTAATTGAGATCCATTCTATCTGATAAAGATGCTAAGATGTTTTTTTTCATGTTTTGTTCTTTCTCGGTTAAATTATTGTAATGCTTTGTGTGCGTGCCTTCCTGATTCTAAATGATATCGACTCATACTGGATCAAAATGCTTACTCGCACACGTTGTTCTTAAATCACTGCACTGACCTGTTAAATTCAGGATTGGTTTTAAAATTCTGCTTGCTTCTTTATATTTACAGGAATTGGTAGGAACTTATACTCCCAGTAGCACCCTGATATTTTTATAGCGAACGCTAAACTTTTGGTAGTTCCTAGAAGTCGTCTAAAATCAGGAGTGGCGAAGTCCTTTAGTCGCTCTGCCCCCTGCCTCTGGAACTCCGTTCCTAGTCACATCAGGAATGCTGGCACAGTCAAACTGTTTTTTTTTTTTTATCAAATGTGAAACAGATTTGTTTGAATTAGCTTAATTTTCAGCTGGATTGATTGGCCAGTGGCTTTTTTGATTTTGTAATTGTAAAGCGCCCTGGGATGATCTGGATGAAGAGCACTATATAAAAGCAAACTATAATGTCTTGTATTGTATTGTATATTACATCCTCAAGAGCCAGACTGAAACATTTACAGTATAAGTATATCTCAATGTGTGAAGAAGCAGTCTGACATGAATGGATACTTGTTCCTGCTGAGTAGCTCTCATAGGTAACTTTTGTTTCCTATGGGGTTGTATTGATTTATGGTGTAAGTAATTAAATGTTTTTATTTGTTGTTTTTTTTTTTAAATTAATTAATTAGAAAGAATAAGAACATAAGAAAGTTTACAAATGAGAGGAGGCCATTCGGCCCATCTTGCTCTTTTGGTTGTTAGTAGCTTATTTATCCCAGAATCTCATCAAGCAGCTTCTTGAAGGATCCCAGGGTGTCAGCTTCAACAACATTACTGGGGAGTTGGTTCCAGACCCTCACAATTCTCTGTGTAAAAAGTGCCTCCTATTTTCTATTCTGAATGCCCCTTTATCTAATCCCCATTTGCGACCCTTGGTCCTTGTTTCTTTATATATCGTGGTTAAGTTTCTCTCTGAAAAAATGAATATTTCCCCTGAATCAAATGTGAATTCCCAAATGGGTTGATCCATTCTGTGATCCCTGAGCCATTGTATAACAGGTCTGAACCATTTAAGAACAGGCCAGATTAGCCCATCATCCTTCTGCTCACTGGTAAATCCATCTCAGTTACATATGTGAGCAGGAGGATGATGGGAAATGTAGTTCTGAGAGGTACATGCGGGTACATTGGAAGCTATCTTGAGGCAGGGAATGCAATTTAAAAGTTTAAAAAAAGTGGTCAAAATGTAAGAAAAAATTAAAAGAATACACACACCTTATGTAAACACTTGTAGCAACACATGGGAATATGTAACACAATGAAATAAAAAGGTCCTTATGTACCCTTTAATGATACTGACATCAGCATAAGACCCCTGTGGTTGAAACAGGTAATTCAATATCTGTGTTCTTTGCATTATGGCTATAGCATGTATGCTGGCTTGAGAGACGTGTGATTCCATTGTCGCTCTGGATCCTGGGGGACGAGGCTGAGCCTAGGTGGGCTGGCACTTGTGTTAATGCTCGAAGACAAGCTTTGATTAAGCAGGCGGAGAATGTAATAGATATTCTCTTAGTGACTGTTGAGTTAATAATACTGACATTCAGAATTAGACACAATCCCACCTTTCTGCAGATGTTTTTTTTTTTTTGGAGGTAGGACTAGGACTGTGTGCTTCTACAAACAGCTACATGTACCTATCATTCTGATCATGAGATATCTATTTGTTTAAACATTTTTTAAACTTTTTCTTTGACATTATAGGGAGAAATCCAGCACAATCCATGACAGAAATGTTCCATGTAGTAAAAACAAGCATGTACATAAGTGAAAATGGCCAATTAGCTCTTATTATGTGTAAAGTAATTCCTTTTGTCAGCTAGTGATTTTCATTTCATGTTACCTAGACTTTTTGACTTTTCATTCCATATTGTCTGTCTTTATAGCTTGTGCAATGTTAGAAATAGAAATATCCCTTGTTCTGAGTTTAAGTGATGAGTGAAGTGTACATCCATTCAATATTTTCTCATAGTTTCTTCTGTGTGTTAATGGAATTGCAATTGAGCCCAGTGTTTAAATAACTGCTAAATGTGTTCTTATTGATATTTTCATCAGGGATGGGCACTCCAGTGTATATTACTTACTTTGATATGTTTTTCCTTGTGTTATTTGTCGCAATGTTCACATTATTCAAGTGACTCCACCAAACCAAAGGATAATGATTTTATATGAAGTTTCAAAAGCCTCCTTCTTTAGTATTTCTCGATCAAAAACAAAGGTAATGATTTCTTCTGAATTCTCAGATTTTCCATAACTTGGTCCTTGAAAATAGATTTACCCCTTAAGTACAAATGAAGGGATTCCCACAATACCTTAATTAGCCTGCTAATCACTCTTCTGTTTTTTTTAGCTGTTTGTGCCTTGTATGTACTGTACCCAAGGCCATATCAGACAGAAGAATCTCTTCCTCGTTTGATCTCCGAGACTAAGCAGTGCTGGGTCTGGTGGCTGGGAATTAAAGGTGCTGTAGGGTAACAGAGTGGGATGTATTTATTGCGGTTTAACTTTAGGTTAGGCTAAGTACTACACACGTGCAAATTGAAGTTATGTGCCTCTGGTCAAAAGATATTTCAACGTAACTACACGAAACTGGTACTCATTGAACACCCTTTTCAACACTTAATATAAACAAAAGTCACAGTTTAGCTATGTTAATGCAAAAACAAGATCATTTTATAAAAGTCTTAGCTGCAACCTATACTATTCTGATGCTTGGAATGTAGCAAACAGGGACATCATCCTGGAGCTTTGAAGTGTTGCCTTTTATCTTATATACATATCAGCTTTTATTAATTAACCTAACATATAAAATTGTTTGAAACTGCATTCTTTAATGTATTGGGGCGTCATGCCTTAAAGTTGGGGGTAACCAGAAAGTGAACCATATTTTGGTAATTAGTATTAATAAATGTAAGTTCACATTGTGTTTGTAAGATGGAAAGCTTAATGAGTCACTGGGTGATCACACATAAGCACATGAAACGCACATTATTTTTAAAACCACAAGTTCAAACAACACTCTTTTTGAGTTTCTAAATGATTACAGCATCTTTGTGCTGGGCAAGGTTGCCCAAATGGTTTCTTGAAACTTGGCTTGTGTTTTTGATATCTCCACTTTAAATGGCTGGGCACTTTTGATAACTTGGCGTTTTTTCACATTTCCAATGTGTTTTGTTTCATATATATATATATATATATATATATATATATATATATATATATATATATATATATATATATCGATCTATCGATCGATCGAACGCTGTATCATGTATAAAGGGTTTCACAAACGTGAGAATCCATTGCACGGCCGTGAAACTCTCAAAATTGTGAAAAACCGTGAGTTTCACGGGTAAACCTTGAGACTTGACATCCATGAGGATATTATCTTCAAGTATTGAAGGGGTGAAGCGGTGTACATTACCATTCTATATTCCTGTAGCTGCTACGCAAACTGAAAATCAATAAAAAAAAAGTATATTAAACAAATGTTCTCAGTATTTACAAATAAATATGTGTAGATGTATTCTTTTTGAATGATTTACGTGTTAAACCAGATCATATATAAACATTCACTTTTAAATGTTATTGTTTTTAGTGTGTGGTGTACCCAGACTATTTCTTTGTTTTATTTATTTTATTTTGTCTCCACAAAAGGAGCAAAAGCAGACAGTATTATCTTTTCTTGACTAGCCACAGTTGTGTTTTTTTTATGTACTCGTCTAGGTCAGTGGCATAGCTGTCAGCCATGTGCAAAAATCTTGATCCGTCTCCAGCACCCCCCACCACCCACCCTCCAAAACAAAATCTAGTGGTCTATGTTAAGGTTTTTCAGCAGGGGTCTCACTGGTATGAACACTTAGGGGTTGACATGTATGTATCCTTAAGGAATAGAAAGAAGGCAAGCATTGAATTGACAACAGAACTGGCAGAAGGCACAGGTGTCGTTGTCCATCCATCAACAATACAAAGGTCACTCTTGAAATCAGGACTTAAAGAATGTGTTGCAGAACAAGTCTAAAGGGCTCAAATATGCACAAGAACACAGAAATTGGACTATGGAGCAATGGTCAAAGGTGCTTTGGACTGTTGATGGATGGACAATGACACCTGTGCCTTCTGCCAGTTCTGTTGTCAATTCAATGCTTGTGCTCTTTCTATTCCTTAAGGATATTATCTTCAAGTATTGCTCATTCTTGTTAGACAGCTTTTTGGGTCTTCCAGTCCTGGGTTTCTTTGTACTTGTTGATTATGCTTCGGATATCACACCTTGTAAATCAAGTGATGCGGGCTATTTCACTCAATGTTTTTCCTTCTTATGCAAGTCAAGGTTGTTATAATAGTAGAAGACACTAGTGGAGGCTTTGAGTAAATTGTTGATGCTCATAATGCATCAGAGTAGAAATCTTTTGTTTTATTATTTAATAAATATACGGCTGCCGCCTTTTCAGCCCCGTACCTTTTTTTTTACTGCTGCTTCATAAACAAACAAGATAGCTGCTTCTGCATCCAGCGCTTAAAGAATATCATGGACATTTGCAGAGCATTTTGAGATGTTACAGTAATAAAATAATGACTTGGATCACATTATTGAGGAGTTTGGTGATAAAAGGAGTGATCAGGAGATGATTTATCAGTATGCACGACTATGAAGAGGTATGTGAAAAATACAGCAAACAAGGGGTGGGGCGGGGCTGGAGATGCAGAACTGAGTGTCCTGTTGATATGCAGTGTCTTTAAAACCTATTTTACTGCGAAAAAAATACTTTTAAACAGCGCTTCTAAAATAAACTGCGCATGTGAAAATAAATGCGCCTGAGACGCGCTGAATAAATTGACCACAAAGGTGTTGTCCAGCCTTTTCTGCACTGCCACTGGAAACCCAGCACAGTATCTATCCATTGGGTGAGGCAGGCACCCCGGCACACACTTGGAAGCTAGCAAGAGAGAGTGCAGAAATGCAAAACAAATAATTGGCATAGGCAAAACTAGATTGGTCCAGCATCAATGTTTTAGCGTTGGGCGAAACTAGACTAACCCAAATTAATGGCATGGGCGAACCAGATTCACCCAGCATCGATTTTGAAGCATTGGACGAAACTAGACTTGCCCGGGATAACCCCGAAATTCAGTGAAAACTGTTGAAAAAACGGGTTTTGCCCAGTCGTCTTTCCCAAATTCTCGGCCAATCTAGATTCACCCGACTGGACACGGGCTAGTGCCAAAAAAAAGCGGTAACTTCGGGATTCGCCCAGAAGCCTTTGGTGAAACTAGATTGGCCTGGGCAAAACTAGACTTGCCAGACCACCGGGTTTTGCCCTTAACATTAGGGCCTCATTTACTGAAGGTTCTTAAAAGTAGCCATAAGACGTGTGTTAACACAATCCTGTAACACACATCTTAACACTAGCACCGCCATAGCCACTTTTTGAATAGCTTTTGCAATTCATATTTAAATATCTCCGTGTATGTGAATATCTCGTGCATGTCCATTCTTAAGTGTTGCTAAATATTTGAATTAAATACCCATACGTTGTTTCAGCTGCAGAATCGTAAAAATGAATAAGTTATAAGCACTTGCTTCTTCAACCGCCAGACCCGCAGTTTATGCGGCATATTGAAATCACCGAGTCGGATTTACCTGCAGGTCAAACACAAGTGCCGACCAAGGGGAGAGGGAGAGGTCGTGGCCATGGCAGATCCAGATCCAGTAATGGAGAAATAGCTGCTGTCCCTGCGGCTCCTCCTGCATCTGCCGCTTCAGCACCACCAACACCAAGGACAACTACACCTGCTGCATCAGCTTCTCCAAGCGTAATTCAGGAGATGGGCAAAGACAGGACAGTTTGGAAAATTATAAATCCGGTGATGAGGCTTTGAGAAAACGCACATCAGAAAATGTTTTGTCTGAAGTTTCAGGCCCAGTGCCGCACGCAAAACGAAACATAGATACCCCACTCAGTGCATTTCTGTTGTTGATCTCTATGCAACTGCTGCTTCACATTCAGCGCTGTAACATGGCAGAGGCATAGCAGGTACTGAATGTTGACCCCTGGGAACTGTCTTTGGAGGAATTACAAGCTTTCATTGCAATCCTGCAGTATAATGAGGACTTCTGGGGAAGCAAACTGTGTGTTTAGAGGCCAGAAACATCCTACTTCTTTAGGAAAAGCCTATAGATCTTGCTTGAGGGAAAACAAGCCCAGATAAACACAGCATGATTCAAACTCTGAACTTCTACTCCCACTTGGAACCACAGAAATGGACATACACATTCACTGCCATATTATCATTAGCTTTATTTGGTTGATGAGGAACCTTTTCTTCATGAACATTTTTTAATTTTTTTTTTTTTCAATTTTCTGGTAGTGGGCGCTACCCAGATTTTGTATTTTGTATATGATGTTCCAGTTTATCTTTAAAGTGTAATGATATTCTGTATCTATATCATGAATTATGACAACAGTTATGAGGATTTCCATGTTGTTCCCTTCACTTAATGTTTTCTTTGTTTTTAGCCCCCGCTGGTTAAAACCACATATTGTTTTGTTCAACTTTAACGCAATTATGACATATATATATATATATATATATATATATATATATATATATATATATATATATATATATTGGCAAAGTGGTTTACAGTGCACAGGTGTAGAAGTGATGTAGTGCTCAGGAATGATTGGAAACAACACATTTCACAGTTAAACAACTCTTTATTTGGCTGGGTTGCTTGTTTTGCAACCAGAAATAATAATACCTGGCTCTACAAAACAATGTGTATCGCACAGGTAAACCACGGGGTTCAGTCCCGAAATAATAATAGACACTAAACAAGACACACACAAACACAACTTGGTCACAAGTCCAGAGTGAGTGCTCTTAGTGAAAGTGGTGATTTACAGGTTTATACGTGCACAATGGTGACGTGTAGTCCGGGTTTAATTGCTGGCTGTTTAGCTACAGCTCCCGGATATTAGCCTTCTATAAACAACAAACGTAACAGTTTAATAGAGAAACAAAACAACACACAAAAACTCACCGGTCCTTTCATAATCATAACAAAGGAACAGATTGCTTTGCCACATCCCCTGATATACCCTCAGTCACGCCCCCTTCGGTAGCGCGTGCTATCCTCCAATATAGTATCAATATAATATCACGTATCCTACAATCCATGACTGACACATCGCCTACCGCATTAAGGCGATGACTTCTGGTATTGTGACTCCGCCATCTTTCTAGATGGCCGACTTCCAACTGGTGCTGGAATGAACTGCCAAACCATCCAGTCCAGGGCACACTGTTCCTGTTAAACAGCGCCCTCACAGGTCGGGAGGGAGATTGTTGACTAGGATTCATTCACTCTCTGTCAATATATATATATATATATATATATATATATATATATATATATATATATATATATATATATATATATTACAATTCTTAGCGTCCTTAGGCACATTCAACGTGTCTCATTCCAAATGAAAGACAGCTATACAAACCTCATCCCGCCAGATTAGTGGGATCAAGATTTCCTATAATTATCCTTGGGGCTTGGGGGATCTGTGTTTTGTTTCACCCATAACCCCATTGGAACAGTTTCATTTCAAGGTGATACAGACATCTTTACTCGGATGATGCTTGTCATAATTAGGGCCTGTGGAAATTCAAGGAATATTTGAATGTGAACTGCTCATCTGTAATTTAGACCTACAACCAACAGATTTCAGTTTAGAATAAACAAAGGGTTACTGTAGATAATTAACAAAAATTACCAGCCGAAATTATTAGCAAACATTTGAAATGGAAGATATGGGACACTTAATCACCTACAGTATTGTGTTCTATTTCACAGCCCTGTGACTATGTTTAGATTGATTTAATGAAGGTTGTGTTTTTAATCATTAATCATTTCATAAGAATTATAAGTAAGGTTTGATTTATTTTTTAAGTAAATCATTTTGTAAAATACTTGTTGAGCGTCAGACTTCTGCAGTGTTTGAAGTCAAATTGCTCTGATTTGCACAAATTGATCAGAGTGTAAAATGCTGTTGATTCAGGCATCAGTGATTTGCCTCTCTCTTGACAGTGCTTGGTATATATTTATTATTCAGTAACTGTTATTTGACATTTGAGGAACTATGTTTACTGTTTTTAATCCATGTGTGAGCCCTTCAACACCCCTGCTTTTGGTGTAATTCTTGACAGAAATGAATAAATTCAGCTGTAGCATGCCAATACCAGAAACTATATTGGTAGAATAGAGTATTTTCACAACTGATTTTTCAGATGCTCTTTAAATCGCAAATGTTTGGTTTAAAATATGGATGCACTGAATCCAAGTTTTTGGGATTTTATTTTAATAATACTAATAGTAATTGTAACATTTATAACAATAACAATGAAGTTAATGTAATTATTACTATTATTAGTAGTCCTACAATTACTTTTAGTATTATTATTAACTGTGCAGGGGTAGCAAAACTATGAGAATAATAGCGTTTAACATTCCTATCTTTAGTAACGTAATAAAAATACTATAGTATGTGACCATAAGTTTATATTTATTTACAATAACATTTATAAATGTGTGCAGCACCTCCGCCATTTTGACATGTCCACAGAGTCAACTCCTGAGTGTTATCTAGCGTTACAGAGTGCTTTTTTGTAACAGGGCATTCAATAGGAAACGTTACGGAACGTTCTGTAGCGCTCTGGCTATTGAACACACACACCCCTGATCTGAGACTGAGAGCTATGAGGAAAAATTTACCGTGATGAGTGACCTGAATGATCTCCCTGCAGAATAAAACCCACGTTGATTTAAATGCACCGTGTGTGTAACACATATCAAATAGGCTATGAAATAGTTTAAACATTATTTTAATAAAACACAGCAGTTCCCAAATGGTTCAACTTTTATTGGCACATTGCAATAACGTAAAATGTAATTTACTAAAGCATATTGTTCAACAACGTCTTGCACATCTGACAGTTATAAAGTTACAAAAAATATATATTTCTGTGCACCGATTTTTGTTTTTCTCAGTACGATCTCTAGAACACGTCTCAGACAAAGCACAAAAGTCTACAACAGTTTGCCGTTACTGTATATTACAGGTTTACTGCATAACTTTACTCCATGAAACGTATCATGTGACTGTGCTGTTGCATACGGGGGTCTGTTTGCATTCAACAGCTGCATGTGTTTAGTGCGTGCACCACCAGTAACTCAGGGAGTCGAAAGCTGCGACAGAGTTCATCAAACGTGTTCTTGTTATTAAATACAACAGTTACGTTCAATACCGGATTCGTGTCTTTTATTTAAAGACGAACTGCATACATTGGAGGGATGTATTCAAATGGATGTGCGTCTGGGCGGATATATAGGATTCGGATTCGGTTCACCAAAGTATTCGGCAGAATCCGAACCCTGCTCAAAAAGTAGGTATTCAGGCCGAATCCGAATACTGGATTCGGTGCATCCCTAGTTTAAAATACTTATTTTAGGTTGTGACTGCACTACTGTGCATTTATCACACTTGGCTACTTCCTGAGATATTCAAACTGGGCAAGTGTAATTGTTCTCAATCTCACAGTGATATTTTTCTGTCAGATTACATTTTGTGTATATTAACCATGTTTTCCTCTTGTCCTCAATCATAAGAGCACTTTTTATTTGTTTTTTTTAATATTTCATCTTTCTATGGTGACAGTTAATTTCCTTTTTGCATACTTTGAGTAGATAATTGTTTTAGTTGTATTTATAGCTTGCAAATGCCTACACTATATTGTATGTGCAGAAGTACAATGTACTCTTCAAATAAATATGTAATGGAGGGGTATGTTTTGAAGCGCAAAAACTGAAAGTATTGAACAAAGCTGGTTCAACTATTTCAGCACAAGGGGCCAACTTAGTAAATAGGCAAAACTAATGAGGACACTTTGAGATCTTAGGAGAGTGTGGACAGCCTCAGGATAAACATGCCATGCTGCACCTGATGGAAACTAGAAGACATCAAAACTGGAAGGATTAGTGCTCTCACAGTGTTAAGAAATGGCTAGAGGGAGATTCACCAACTTATTATCCACATCCCAGTTAATCCTGTTATCTGTAAAATATAGCTGTGTTTAGGAGCTGCTACCACCTCAAACATGCTGGCATCTAATTCCACATTTACATGGCCCAAGCACAGCTAATTTAGATTTTCTTAATCTATAAGCAGTTGAATAAAATTATTTTGAAAACTTGTTTGAATTTGCATATGACTCTTTCAAACTTTAATAACAAAAACTTTTCATTTTACAAAATCAAAGCTATATTTACCCCTACGCTAATGATGCACAGTATGTTTTTTTGAAAGAGTCATTTATTTTATTTCATGTTCAAATAAAGTCTGTTTCTTTCTAATAAGCAAACCATAACACAGAAATAACTAAAAAATGCTGTAGCACTGTAACGGACATGGGGAGGGGAGCTACAATAGACAGTTGATGCTTAGTTTGTGTACGTGAGATGTTTCATGGTGATCAAACTATTTCTTGATAATACTCAAGAAAACATTTAAATACATTGTTTGGCAAATTGTCATTTAATAAATTCCTACTAAATTGAATCCCCATGGCATGGATGCTTTGGGTTTTAGGATTGGGCACTACAAGGTGCTGAACATGAAGAGGGATCTTAGACTAGGATTTATACTGATCAGGGTGGAGTGTTGGGGTAATTGAAGGAAGCTGAGAAACATCATGGTGTGCTAACGTTGGACGCTCTCATCCACCAGTTGGTTTGCTTTAATGCAGGGGTAGACAAACAAGGACATGGTTGGGACAAAGACCTGGACTGGAAATCCCTACTTTGCATACCCCTGTGTTACCTTGTTTCAATATCACCTTCCCTTAGACTAGTTCAGTTGTTTAAGTCGGCTTCTGGCAAACATGAATGTAAAAGCATGCCACTCTTGGGTTAAAATTCTCTTAACCCTTTAGGGTCCAAGCTAGTGTCTTCTGTTGTTTACTGTTGTTAGATTTGTGGCTATAACCCTTACAGTCCTTTAACTATAAAGGGTTATTCACACCTATTTATTTGCTGGTAAAAAAATCGAACCTATGCAATTTAATACTACCTTTCATACATGAGCGTAATCGAAACAGGTTCGATTTCTGGATGGAAAATGCAGCGATCACCACCCTGTCCTGCTAAATAATCTGAAGCCAATATGAATCGGGTGCAAGCTGCTGCATGGTCATTGCTCCCAAGAAGAGAAAGAAAGAGATGTGGATTCACCCTAATAACAAGCAACTGGAAACCCTAGGGGAGTACAGCATCTTGTGTAAGAGCTGAAATATACAGTATATATTTATATCATCTCAACAATGTTATTGGCAACAAAAACATTGTTTTAACAACATTAGAAGTATAGACAGGACTACAAAACGCGATCATTTTGATGCATCCTGATTTTTTATTTTTCTATTTTTTTTTAAATAAACGATACAGTAAATGCAGGTAGATGGTACTGTAACTGCAGATATAACGTCAGACAGCACAGTGTTTTACGTTATTGGAGAAAAAATACATGTATACTAACATATATGATTGACATAAAACCGTTTTAGACAGCTTAAATTGCTATAAATATAATACCACTTACCTGCGTATGCTATTGGATATAATTAGATACATGATTTTGTTTTGTAGTCCAGTCCATATTTAATAATGTGCCGCAGTATCTCATGGCATGCATGTTCTAGAAGCTACACCCGGACATTTAACAAAGTCAAAACAGTGTGTTTATTTTATCATACCAGTAGTGTTTACTTTACAATTTCCTTATACAGTATTTTCCCATAATTTGTTTGTATTCTTTATTGAGATATTTCTTGTGCTGCTTATCATAAAGAACAAGATATTTTGCACTGCTATAAATCAGACATTCACCCATCTTGCCTGTGGTATTTGGATACAAAATTAGCAGCGAAACATCGGGTATAAAAACACAGCGAATAAACGCTATAGTGTGAATAGCCCTTAAAGGTTATAGGTACATGTCATACAATTTAAAGCAGAAAAAAACACGCCCCCATTCAAAGGTATCTAATTAAAGTGCAGCTGCTTTTAACTGACATGAATCAAATTCACCGTTTGTCAGATATCACTTGATTCCGTTCAGGTGAGAGTTTAAAGGAAAAAAAAAAACAAATTACAAAACAAGCAAAATCACACCTAAAGTGTAAAAAAAGCAAAAATAGTGAAAGTCAATTTGTGCAATAATAATAATAATAATAATAATAATAATAATAATAATAATAATAATAATAATAAATACTAATAATAGAGTGCTCAGCAAACAGCCACACCTGTGACATAGGGAAGATGGAAAATAATGTAAACAAATTGGATAATAAATAAAGTATGGCCATATATACAAAAGGGACCAAAAGCAACCAAAAAAACTGATTAGAAAACAAAAAGAAAAAAAATGCATTCAAATTATTCGTCCCAGGCACCATGATCATGAGGCACAAGATGGGTCTGTTCACTGTGGCTTGAATGACCATGGCAACATAACCCTAAACAGCTCTGGTCTCGTGCATCTGATTCACAAACACAAAAATTATATATATATATATATATATATATATATATATATATATATATATATATATATATATATATATATATATATATATATTTCTCTTATTTTGTAAAGATTTGGTGTGAAAATGTTTGCTTACTGCACCGAGTAGGTCTGTCTTACAGTGCAGCAGTAACCCTGCAAAACACTTGCATTCACCGCTGTCTCCTTACATGGCCTTACACGAGGAGGACCACGTTTCGATGATCTGACTCTCCTCTTTCAAATGACGTAGGGCTGTCTCTCACAGTGCCGGAGTAAAAAGAGTTAAAGGGCCAGGTTGCCGGCAGGATATTTAACATTGTGCTGGCCCTATTAATGCAATCCAAAGTGCATTGTAAGAAGACAAAAAATGAAGAGGGTTTGAAAAGTGCGCATGCAACATTGGTATTATGATCTTTTATGGTAAAAGTTATTTTCATGTGGTTAGAGGTTGTTTGTAGCTTAGTAGCCGATTACAGGAGCGAGTCAAGCCTTTTTAACATTGAATCCAATGAGAGGACATGAGTTATGGTTGCTGTTCAGTTAATTATTTAACATAGGTATATTTAAAAAAGGTTTAGCTAGTTAGTTTTAGAGATATCTGGTGTAACTCAGACGAGTGACAAGAAGTCAGAGGTCTGAATCGTGACAATGTCCTGAGATATTGCTACGGCTATGACATCACATAGTCCATTGAATTGAATAGGTGAACAATCCCTGCCATTGCATAATATATATACAGTTGTAGTAAAAATGTACATACCCCAATGGAAACAATTATTTATTTCAGCAAAGGGTGGTCACACCAAATATTGATTTGATGTAGATTTTTCTTCTGTTCACTCACTTTGCATTTTGTTAATTGATAAATATAAACTATTAACATGTCTATTTTTGAAAGCATTCTTACTTTACAGCATTTTTCACACCTGCCTAAAACTTTTTGCACAGTACTGTATATATATATATATATATATATACACACACACACACACACACACACACACACACAAACGGGAAACATTGCTAGTGTAACAAGGTGGAGGCTGGTCATGAACCTCATATTCATTCG
>CM060252.1:13531461-13576461 GCA_030684275.1 Acipenser oxyrinchus oxyrinchus | reverse complement strand
ACTGCAATGCAGTTTTAGATTTAATCCACCCCAAGGCATTCTAAAAAGTGTGATAATTACTTTATCACACAACCGGAAGCTGTGTGTTATTATGTGTAATGATAATTACACCAAACTGGTGAAAATGAATTTCATGAATATGAATGAGACATGTGACCTGCTTTGTCTGACATATCTTTATGTTTCTGTTTCTCTCTCATCACAGTGTAACAGGAATCCAGCGTAGACACAATTCCTCCGTTTCTTGCCAGATGAGCGAATATTGAAATTCCTTTGTAACAACCCAAAAATGACGAACTAGTGGTTAAAACTGAAAGAATAATGAAAAGCTAACAAATTCCAACAATGTTTTTTTTTAATCTCCTGCTCTCTTAATAATTCAGGCTGTAATATGTTGCTGGGCTTGCTGTTTTGTTACCAGTTTGTTACCTTTTGAAATTGTAAGAGTCTGTTTTTTTTGTTGTTTTTTTTTTACTTTTCAATGTATATTATTCTATAAGTTTATGTCTGATCTTTCATGAATATTTAGATAGTAAGTGGCCCTCTCTAATTGTAATTCAAGAAACACACCCTAGCTGGCTATGAACCAGTCTGACCAATGAGTTCTATAAATGAGTCCAGTGTTGCTATGACCCTACTGTCGATTCCATAGCAGTGTAACTCTGGGACTGACCATGAACACCTCCTTAGACATCAGATCCCATTCTGAATGATCAAAATAGTTTTTTTTTCTTTTAACTTTCCCTTCCATATTTGAAGATGTGTGGTTTTGTTGCAGTTTACTTATACATGTCAGTTTCCATGATTGCTGGAGCGGTTTAAACCAAAACCTCAGCTCTCAAATAATATTTAGATTTTAGGTTATGTGTGTTATGCTGCCTGACTGCTGTTTATCCTATTTTGTTCATCGACTTCTGTTATAATTCATGGAGTTTCAAAATCGGACAATGTCTCACAGGCTCGCAGTTTGCTGTGAATTGGAATGTTGTGAAGAAACAACTGTTTTTGGTTCTGTTTTTTTTTATTATTATTTTTTTTTAATTATGCCATGTTTTTTTCATTAGATACTGAGATGCATGCATACTTTTTTGCTTATAGGTAATAGATCATTGGAGGGTATTTTTGTAGAAAATTCAGTTGAATTGAAGCCTGCCATGCAGTCTGAAGGTTGGCAAACTATTTTCTATAAACATACAAATGTTTCTGGACTTTTTTCTGTGATTTCAAAGCAGAAAGGCATTGGCTGGCGTTTAAGAAGACTAGGAGTTGCCCCGACTAATAAGGAATGCCTACACTCTGGGAGATCGGCACGACCAGACCTCTGAGACAGAGCTACGTGGGGCGACAGGAATTCTGAAAGAGAGATGGAAATGAACATGCAAAGAAGGGGCCAGAGAGGAACACTGGCATAGATGAAAGCAAGTTGTTAGTAAAGAATACAGGGTTGCCCTCTGGCTCTCGGAGAACCTTCCTCTTGGTAGTTGAGGCCAACTCGACTGTGCCTAAAGTTGGGAAGTGAACATCACTTGCCCCAACAGAGGACCCCCGGCTCCCCGCATCTGCACCACCAATGCAAAATAAAAAGAAAGGCTAGTAAAGAAACATAGGTTAATTAGTGACAATCAATACTGGAGGATTTGTTTAGTTATTTTTATTTTTGTTATTATATAATTAAGGACTAATCTCACCACTCAGCAGAGAGGAAACCCCCCCTTTTGGGAGGAAACCTCTGGTGGTCTCAGTGGAGAGATGGCTCCCACTCCGGGCATATAACCGATATTTGGCCGAATAGATATCAGCGAGTGACTGATATCTGAGAAGTAGTGTTCCGCGTTTTCGGGTTTTATCATCATGTCAGATTCACTGCAAATACTGCCTGTCTGAGTGTTTCTTTTTGGCCTGACGTCATCCCACTCTGACACCACGTGTGACAGGCTAGCTGTAGTGACAGGCAGCTCTGGAAAAGCTTGTATCTACCACCATAGACGGAGCTCCTGCAATGATTGGTAGTTTCAGTGGTTTTGTAACCCGAATGCACCAAAAAATTACCCAATTTGCTGAATTTTCATTGCATACTCCACCAAGAAGCATTGTGTGCCAAGGCTTTAGGTCAGCGACTTATGTCAATCATGAATACTGTTGTCAGTATTGTCAACACTACCGAGCTAAGGCACTGCATTTCATTTCTGGAGGACGTTGACAATGAATATGGTGATCTGATTCTGCACTCTGAAGTAAGATGGTTGAGTAGAGGGAAAGTTCTTGAGCGGTTTATTGCAAAGAGCATCGGCAGCATTTGTTATACTTGGAAGGTGTCGGGCTTGCAAGATGAAATTATTGGTAACATAAATCTAGACGAGCCAGCCGAAGAGTTGCATAATGAGGGGAGAAGAAGCATGGCCTTTATTATAGTATGCACAATGTTATTTTTTGTTTTACTTTTCAAAGTTTGTTTTAGTAGCAATAGTGAGGAGATGCGAATTGTGAAACTGAGATGTCCCAGGAGTGAAAGAATGTCCCGTTTTGAACTGATGTGGCTGGACTGGAAGGATTGAATGAGGGAGCGAATGCATTCTAGTTTATTAGGGAGGAGGCGTGCTACGAAGCGGAGAGAGTCCAAGGTTATTCTGATAAATTTGACAGAGTGGACGGGACCTATTGTTTTCTCCTCCAAGGGGAATGCCGACTGTAGAGAAGAGGTACCTGGGTTTCGGGAGTACTCCTGCTGGGGACAGCCACTCAGAAATGGTGAAAAGAATGAAAAAGCATAAGACATTAACAAGAAACAGAGGAACTGTGGGAGGAGAAAGACATCCAGTAAGTGCAGCAGGAAGGGGACGCGATGAGTGTTGAGCAGAATCCCATAGAGGGGTTCTGAGAGTGAATCGAAGATATTGGGGCTGCTGTGGCAGCTGGAAGATACTGATGGAAGAACCATGGGGCGGAGAGGTCAATAAGGTGAGGGCCATGCCGGGGTGGAAGCTATGAGGAGGGATGATTATGTTGAAAGGTGATGAGGAGATCTGATTTTTTGCTTGCTGAAGGTAGTGAAGGCAGACCGGCCTGTTGCATAGGAGGAGTGGGTGGATGGAGTGATGGTAGTGGCCATATAGTCTTGAGCTGAAGCGAGGAGATTGGAAAGGGATGGATTTAATTGAATATCAGCTCACTGAACGAGGTACAGGCAGGTGGGACAGGTAAGCTGAGGGGACCAGATGACTGCTTGCAGAAGGCAGACTGGCTGGTTGCGTAGGGTGAGCGGGAACTTAGGAGGAGAGAGGGCATATAAACATTTTAAAATAATTATGTTCACCAAAAATGACTGGAGAATTTCAGTCTTGGGAGAGGGGAGACCCCTTGCGATAGTGAGCTTGTAGCTTACAGCATCAGTTGGGAGTTTACAGCTATTGCTGGAGAGAAAGAATATTGCTGAATGAGTTGCCTAAGATGCAACAGATTGCATAGGGACCATTGTAAGATAGAACGAGATGACATGAGCGTGGAATATTGGCAGCTGCAGTGCTGGGGCAAGCGAGGTGAAGGCAAGGATAGTAAAAAGAAGGATAGGAAAGTCAATCCCATGGTTCAATGTGCATATCACTGCAGGCGCCATTATTGGATCCCACTCAGTGGTGGAGGGTAAAAATCTTGGAAGCCAGCAAAGGAAATTGACTGAGATAATTTATTTCCAACATTGCATAGGGAAGTACTGTAAGCAGGAACAAGAAGATGTCCCTGTCCGACATCATCAAAAAGACGCAAAAAACAGTTCTCTAGTCATTTTTTCTAGGGAAAAAGCTGAGAAAACCATTCAATGGCCGAGTGAGCCAAGAGAAGCGGAAAAAAGGGCGTATCTCGTGAATACTGATAGACCCGACACCACATAGATAACACAGACATAAACAAACAAGATAGCTGCTTCCGCATCCAGCGCTCAAAGAACATCACAGACATTTGCTGAGCTTTTTTAGATGTTATAGTAATAAAATAACGACTTGGATTAAGAGGCATTGAAAAATATAGCGAACAAGGGGTGGGGCAGGGCTGGAGATGCAGTACTGAGTGTCCTGTTGATATGCAGTGCCTTTTAAACCTGTTTTACTGTGAAAAAAATACTTTTAAACAGCGCGTCTAAAATAAACTGCGCGTGTGAAAATAAACTGGACCTGACACGCCTGACACATGCTGAATAAATGGACCGCTAAGGGTTTAGTGTCTACTAATAATAATAACAATAATTAGTACAAAAACAAATAAACACTCACGAACAGCAATCACAGGCATTTTCCGGCATTTTTCTAGGTTATTTATGTTTTAACCAAAGCGAAGGAACAGATTGCGATTCTCCGTCCCCTTTTATGCCGTCACACATGACCCCTTGGTAAACGAGTGCAACTGCCTCTTCAATCTGTGGTTGCCACATCGTTTACCTTCTGGGTCAATGCGTTCTTGCAACGGAGTCTCGCCTTCATCCAGACTGGCCCAATCCTGGGAAAGAACTGTCAGACCAGCCCATCCAAAGAACTCTGTTCTCGTTGCTTAGCACCCTCACAGGTCGGGAGGGAAATCTACAGCCAAGAATCATTGTATTTCTGTCACATGGGGCAATAAAAGATAAAAGTCAGATAGAAAGCAGACGGCAGAAATGAAAACGACAAGTGGTGTCTGCAGCGTTGTGTGACAATACGCAAAAAGCAGGACAGAAAATCACTGTTCGGCCCAGGGCTCAAATAGGGAGGTTAATTGATAGAATGGCTGGATGAACTAGGGAGGAGCCCCTGCTCCTGCCCCCCGAACCACATTTAATGGTTACAATTAAACTTTATTCATAGGGTTTAAAGAAGACTGAATTGAAGACAATGATCCTATTCAGCAATGACAATGCTGGTGCCACACTGGAATTCAAAAAATGTGCCATCTTGAATAGGTATTTTACTCTGAAAAACAGTAAAATAGTTTCAAAGCAGGAGCTGAGATTTAGTTTAATTAATGTCAGTGATTTGATGAAATAAAACATAATTTAATATTTTGTAAACTGTGTTGTAAAAAACTACAGATGACATTATTTAACTGATAATATCTTCACAGATAAAATGTTTCTGCATGAGTTGGCAACAGTACATGGGGCACTAGTTTTAGTAACCAACATTTAATGGCATAGCAAGAAATGCTAGCTAGAAGTCACAGGCTCCATTTTTGTTTTGGAAAGATAAGACAAATGCAGTAAGCTTTCAATATTATTTGAACTTCATTCCACAGGAAATTGTCAGGAAATAAAATGAGTTCTTATTAAATGTTTCAACAGCAGATAAGCAGGATTTCCCTTTTAAAATCCCAACTGTACACAAGATGGGAAATTAGCCAAAGTATTTAAATTAGTTCAGTTGAAACGTAGAAGATAAAAAAAAAAGGTTTGTTAATTTCAGCTACCAGTCCCAGAACATTGCTACAAATGTAATTATTATAAACAACCTGGATTACTGATGGACATAATATAGGTTTTACAGGAAATTAACTAGACACTGGTATTTATGTAATCTTATTATTTTAGAAAAACCCATGTTTAGATTACACTTTCCAATAACAACAAGAAGTAAGAATCATATCAGTTTCATCATATCATGTTTATTAATTGATGTGACTGACTGATGAATTGCTTTTTGACAGCCACAGTCCAACCAGCATTCTTCTAATGAATAGAAACAATGGTTTTAACTTAATCCAGGGGAATCTTAGACTGCTTATACTGCAGCACAGTCCACATCTGGTTTAGGTTTGTTAGTTTTTGCTCAACCACCTGTGACTCAACTGTCATAGGTTTATATCAGACTAGATTATGGACAGTGGTGGAGGTATAGTCGATGCAGCTGGGGCGACTGCACATGGGCCAACGCACTCAGAGGGCCCTAGAGGAGACAAAAAGTTTGAAAAAAAACTTTAGCATTGATAATATCCTTCATATTCATATTTGCAGATGTTACCATCATATTCATATCATTGTAGCTACCAGTGCCAGTAATTACATTTTTATTCGCCCTCGTTTCATCAGGTACTGCTATTCTCGTCATTATTATTATTTTTTTTAATGGTTGAATTAAAATTAGCTTTCTAACTTTTTTTTCTTCCCTCGTAACTGTCTTTGCATGGGCTTGTATGAGCCACTGTTTTATGTTTCGTTGGTGTCTCTTTTTCAAACTCCACGACCACTTGTACTTTAGCCTAGCTGTCTCTCAATATTGCCCACTGTCTTCATGGAAGGTTCTGGGGTACTGTTCAGCAATTGTTTTGCAGTTATATTCTGTGTGCACGATTCATCCTGTAATTTAGGCGGAAGCTGTTAGCGGGTGCTGCTGAATACCAAAATAAACGAAAGCAAATTAACATACCTGTATTTCTGATTGGAAAAAAAAAAAATTCTGTTCGAAAAAAGCTGAATTTCTGTGGAATCCCAAAGGGACTGGAGATTACACATGTTAGCTTGTGATTAAAAAGATTGTAGTATTGGAAGTAGCAAAATGCTATTTCATACACGCTAACATTCTGAGAATAAAATAAAATATTGTTAAAAATTTAACACATGACTTGCCATGTTTTATCTTTATAAAAGTATTACATAAAGTAATGGGTTTCCGCATACCCCTAATGCTGACTGATAGTCAATAGAATACAGAGAGCCTAAAACATACTTTATTTGAATGCATCAACATCTATAAAAATATTGGCTACAAAAACAAAATATATCAACTGTGCAATTCAAACAATGTCTATGATTCTGTTTTAGATATATCCATATTTAAATGTCTCGCAATAGAATATAATGATATGCCAGCCAGTAACACATTACTATAAATCAATCCAACAATCAAACAAGAAAAAGTATCCCTCCTGCAGCAAGACTAATATTACTTTAAGCATCTGACAGGTTGATAGCAGATCAGGAGATGAACATGGTGGTTTATTTCTCAATTCTTTCTTGCTATATGATTCCATTTTTATTTCTACCAGTTTTATATATTTTTTGTAATTCTTGTCATCATTGTGGTGATTACATTTTACTACTGTATTAATTTTAACATTGCTGTATATTGATAATTAATTTTAACCACTATCAAGTTAACATACTCTTTCTAAGTTATTTGGATTTGAATGACTTAAGGCAATAAGACCTTAACCCTTCCAGGAGATCATTCGGCACGCTGTAAAACATTTCTGTGCAAGGGAAAGAGGTTTTTTTTTTTTGTATCCCATAGCATTTATTCCTCATTGGAGAAATGATTTTGTATTATTTATCTTAAGTGACAACTACAAGCACTGTAGGCCTTAACTGAATGTGAACATTGTCAAAAGAAATTTGGTCGAAAGGGAGGCATCTGGACCTTCATGTTCAGGTTGGCACTGCGGCTACTTTCGCCGACGTGGCAGGGTGACTGGTGGGCAGACACCAGTGCAGATGGGAACTTCACATACTATGCATCATAGTCAACTATAAAACAGTCACAATCGATCAGCTGCTATATGCTTTGTCTGCTTTGATCCTTCACATTTAATCTCCGTCCACTTGACATCTTTAGCTTACAGTGTATTTTCGAGTATACTGGTAACGGATCAACAGCAATTTATTTAAACTTGCTGTTGCTAATTTGTATAGCAAGTGCAGTATAGTAAGGCTAGAAAGATCACATCTATTTCCAAAGATGTCATTCTTCCATGGTTGTAAAGTTTTCAGAGGTGAAATACATTAATTTGAACTAATTCATGGTCATATATCATAATAAATCATAATAAATGGTCTGTTCTAAAATGACCACGATTATGAATGCTCAACATTAAATTGTGTTTGGTTATCAATAATAGTTAAGTGTCAGATTTAAACTGCAACTGTTTAAATAATGTTCCAGGTTATGAAAAAAAAATAATAATAATAATGAAACAAAATATTTACTTAGTTGGAAGTATAACACCATGATTCCTTCATCATTCCATGCTGAGTGGCCAAGGTTTGGGTTCTGGACAAGGCCTGTAATTCTAGGGAATCAGCATGGGACTCAGGACTCCAGTTCCAGTAAACCATGTATTAAAAAATATAAAATAATAATAATAAATGTAAATCATTTATGTTGCACTCTCATTGTGTTGTGTCCTTGGCTGTCTGGACTCAGGTTTTTAATGTAGCAATTGTAGCAGTCTGAGAGAGGTTTCTAAACTTCAGAGGAAAACAAGTGCATTGTCCCTGTGTCTAATCATTTCTAGTAGCAGAGTTGGAACGTTCCTCATCATGCTTTGTTTGTGCTGGTATGTACACAGGTACAGTACATTTTAGATCTCATCCCAGTTACCCACTACATCAGACAAAATGACATTGCCTTCTTCATTAAACACTAAGGCAAACATGAGCAACACACTGAAACAAGAAAATAGACCTATACTACATCCACCTGTGAGTTCTTAGTTAGTAGAAACTGCTGCAATCCCAGATTTTAATTATATGTATCTTATAATTAGTTTACCTTTTTGAGATCTTCAGAATTAAAGGACAGAACTGACTGTCAATGTCAGTCCCCCATTGAGTTGGAACTTTCATTACAAGACCTCATTAGGGTCATGAGTTTAGAAACCAATGCCTCCTGCCTTTAACGCTTTGTGATTTTGCCTGTGAGCTTTATGGGCATAAAGTTAATACATTTAGTAAATCTTACCTTGAATGTTTGTCTAAAACTCTGGATTAAGAAACTAAGAAAGTATTTGATTTTTTAATAGCCTCAAATGAAATTAAGCAAAGCGATGGCGTAACAGGGGATGTGTTACTTGTGTGGGTAGTCACTGGAAAACACTGAGACAGACACAGAGCATTGGTGTTGATACGCCACACAGGCACACAGATTTAATGTTCAACACAGATGAGGACACTAGAGTACCAGCAACGAAAGCCTTAGTGTCACATTTAATAAAGAAAACAAAAAAAGCTAAAAATAAAAGGTTGCCACACAAAATGGTGAGGGCTAGTTCCACTACAAAGAACATCCTGATCCAGGAACCTACTACTCTAAGGTAGCCCTCTATACTGTTTTGGGATCCATCTCCTAAGCTGACCCACTTCTGTTCTGTTGCTCCTGAAGTCCCGGCCTCCCAGCAACTCTGGGCCACTTTCTGAGCTCTGCGCAGCATACCGGGCACACCCCCCCAGCTAATCCAGACCTCCCGATCCGCACAGGGCTGGGTGAGCCTGCCGCAACACCACGTCTCCTGCTGCATGATGCAGCTGATTTCTTCAAGGCACACACACTTGTGCAGGAACCAGCAACCTGGCTCTCTGTCACAGGTGGTTCTGGTAGGGAACTCACTTTAACCTAAGATCAAATCACATAAACATAAAGCATATTTTAGACCCTTCCAATACCAGATCAAATCGTCAATCGAATAGCTATTTGTTATTTGTCCTTTGATAAACAATACATTCAATGATCGGCAAGGAAATAATTTATATCTTAGTTCAATCCATTACATCCCTGCTGTGCACCAGAGTTCACCTCCTCCTCCCCTGCTTTTTTTGGCTGTCTAACAGAAGGGGGCAGCTATCCTACCCCCTTGCCCATGGCTTCTCTACGGTCAGCCTCTCCGCTTATCTGCAAGCTAAATAATGCTGTGTAAAGTATGTATAATGTTGTAGTGTTGTCTATTCCGTTTTAATAAATAATCTATCGCATATGTTTTCTGCCTGAACAAGTATTGTTGTTGTCGTTTAGTTTTAGCTTGCTCAATGTCTTCTGATTTCTTGATTACTTGGAATCACTGAAGTCAACCATATGACTCATAAGAGACATAACTATTAAAAGGGAGTTCAAAGGTATGCTATCTCTCAGCTTCCTTTAAAACTCCCTTCCAATTGTTGGAAGTCAAAAGGCTTTCTCTTGTCAGCACCAACAGCTATAGGTGGTTAATAATATAGTATATCTATCGTTAAGATTTGTCAGAGTAGCAAAATTGAGATTTAAAGGACAAACAGATATGTTAAACATCTTTAAAACATAACAGCCCTTTGAAGGATTAACTACCTGAATAATAATAATAGCAATAACAATAATCGCATAATAGCTGCAGAAAACATGTTTTCAAAAAGGGGAAGAAGTAGAGAAACCATTAAAAAAAGATCTAATTCAAAACATATGAAAAGAGATATAGCAATACCTTCTGCAGGGGTGGGGGGGTTGTTAGGACATAGGCTTTTTAGTCCAAGAGGTCCCGATTAAACAAAATAGGCTGGGAAACAGACCTCCTGGTACTGAAATATTTGGAAGTGGTCAAATAGCAGGAAATGGTTGCTAATCAGCAGTATCCTTACAGGATACCACTGTTTCAGACAATTTCCTCTCTACCCTCTCTCAATACGAGTATTAATTCATTACCACATTCCAGATGAGCAAAATTTCAAAGGACACATTTTGTAAATGTTTACCCACGGTGTTGTTGTTAAATAAATTGGTCATGTCTCTAATGTAAATGCATTCTGGACACACCTTAACGGTTGCTGAGTGGGCCTATATATACAGTGTGTGTGTGTGTGTGTATTTTATATAATTACCTTTCTTTATTTACTTGGATATAAAATAACCAGCATTATATGTAGTCTTGTAGCCTTTGCAGGTAATCTATTACCTTACAGGTACACTATTATATTTCATTTTCATACTATTGTAGTCAGATAAGAAGACGGAGAAGAAGAAGAAGAAGAAGAAGAAGAAGAATGATAATTATTATTATTTTTTGAGTACAATAGTATGAATATTAAATATAATAGTGCACCTGTTTTTTATAATGAAGCAATGAAGCATGGTTTGTGTTGCTTATTGTTTTTAATTATTCTCTAGAACAGCTAATCAGAATGTGACTTATCTATTTACTATATCAAAAAGCTATGCTTTCCAAACTCAAGTCTACCTCACATGTCAGCATGATACATTGAGAAATGATCACCCCTGTGTAATAAACATCCTCTCTTGAATTGTAGTAAGCATCCCCTTCCCACCCATCTAACATACACCTTCATGCTGGGCTTCTGCATAAATATTAGGGCATTCATTCCACCTCATAACTACATTTTTAATAATTTGTTAGACATTAAGTTTGAACGTACAATTAATCATAATATCTACTAACAACATACTGCCTGGTCTGCACTAATTGCTTCAAACAACAAGATTATCATCAGTGAAGCAGGTACATTTTTTTAAGCATCAGCCACCTGGCACTAGAATAGAAACCATTTGGCTTGATTTCCACACAACCAAGAATCATTAATAACAGTATATTCTAATAACAGAAATCATCTGAGATACAATAATGTATTTTGCTATTTTATGCAGTGTTAGCATTAAATAATTGCACACAGTTATAATTATATATATATATATATATATATATATATATATATATATATATATATATATATATATATATATATATATATATATATATAATTCACTATTAGAATAACAATGTCATAATTCATATTCAAATATATGACCAGTTATTTAAAGACTTCAATTTCTATACTCTTCTTTATCAGATTTTAGAAATACATTTTTTTTAAATAAAATGTATATTTAAAACAACCTTTTTTTATTATTGGTTCATTGTATCTTATGTCTTTGTTGAGCGCTTGCTGCTGTTGGGAAAGACAAAATAATATGTTTATGAAAATTAAAATCTAGGAATTTAAGCAAACAAAATTTGTCAAAGAAAATATTGTTGATAATGTAAGCATCGAAAAACAGTGTACAAAACAGCCACAGTGCTTTACTATGGCAGTGTGAGAATGGTTTATACTTCTCTCTAACACCAAAGTGTTTTTCCTAATTCCAATAGATTATGTAAGATTATGAATCAAGAACCGAAATGAACCTGTTACAACTCTATAAATACAGGTTATATAGACTGCACTGAGGCACACCACATGTATTTGCAAAGTGATATGATGAAAGGCTGCATTTAGCCGCATTAATGCACCAAACCAATGTGCTCAAGTCTCTTCTATTTATGCAAGCGGCATGGGAAAGTAACTTATTTTCAATCCATTAAAACACATTTCGGAGTTCGTTTTTGAAGTTACTTTACTTCAGAAACATCTCTTTTCAATTAACTGAAACCCCTTTCAACAGCCTTTCATAAATAGGCCAACATCAGTGGTATGCACTCTGAGCATCTATGTATCTAATGGAAATGCACAATGGGCCCTGTTCCATGCCTGCAGGCTGAACATCTCCCATTGCAGACAGATCCACTGAAAAAAATTGCCAGCTATTTGTTGACTCCAGTTCTTTTTATTTCTCAGGTTTCTCTAATACCCAATCATTGTTGTTTTTTTATAATTGTGTTACGCTCAGTAATGATTTATTGCATTCTCAGCTTCTATTCTCCCTTGAATCGCTTTTTAAGAAGTTGGAAAAAAGAATAAGAGGAATTTTGTGATTAACTTTTATTTAAATGTAATGTTCTCATACTTTTGAATATCCCCATAATTTGTTTTCATTTTGGTGGCACAATCCCCAAATGAGACAAAAAATTGCTTACATTATGAAGTGGCTTAATCCTTGTACATTATTTTGTAGAAATCAGATATACTTACTTACCAACCACATGATTATATAGTTTAAAGGCAGTGCAAAGGATTAGCCTACCGGCATGTACTTCTGTGAAGACTGACAGACAACAAAATATTGGTACTGTACATGTTTTCATCTGAAATTCCATCCGTTTATTATATACAGGGGTTGATTCAATCAATCCAACACACCAACGGCCACAGCATGATATTTTAGAGCATTTTACAGTACCAGGGAATCTCTTTGGGTTGCATAAAATAAAAAATAAAAACTATTTACAGGGTCACCAACACACATCTAGCCGTATGTAGCATTCTATAAAATTAAACCATTTAGAGAAGCATAATGGAATAGGATTGCTTGTGTTAGGGTAAGATAAATGGACGTGATGCATGCAGTTCTAAATTGAATTTAAACCCTATGTATGTAGTGCTCTTCAAAAAATCTGATATTGTAATGAATTCTCTGTGGTGGTAGCTGGAGATAAATACAACAGAAGCAGCTCTTTTAGCACATCTGATTTTCTGACAATGCCTTCAATACAATCCTAAAATAGATGTTTTACTGTTGTTTTTCTACTACTAATTATGTTTTAGTTTGGGTATTATAAAGATAAAGCTTTTATTTATTTATTTTTTACAGATAACAACGTTTTAGGGGACTGGATAAGAATAATGGTACCGTTACAGAGTTGTGTTTTTAATTAAGGTAATGATTTGAGTAAATGCTATTATAGGCATCTGTTTTTGTTTCTAAGCTATTAAGAATGAATTGATACACCACTGTTTTTGTAAGGGATCTACACTTTAATTAGGGTCATATGATCTGAGATTTGAACTAAGCCCTGATTGTTTTACTTGTATGTGTGGAAGAAGGACATAATGCCACATACAGCTATGGACAAAAGTTTTGCATCACCCTATATTATTAACAAATTTTGCTCCATAAAGTCGAATGAAACCTGAATTACAGACCGCTTTGTAGATTTAATGAAAAACTGACAAAAAAATAAAAAATGTGACATTTCAAAATCTAACATGAAATACTGTACTACTATTATGGCTTCCGGTAGACTTTTGCAATATCATTTTGTAGTTTCTTTGATTACATGGTGTTAAATAAAAGATCTAAATGATGTTCATTTTTTTTATTATTATGTCTCAATCCTAAAATTCTAGGTAATGCTAAACATTTGGCCATAGCTGTACATTAAATGTACAACAGATACACATCCCCAAGATAATAGATTCAGGCTACTAATGGAAACTGACAAGTTAAAATGTTAAAAGGAGAGGGAGAATTTCCAAAACTAAACCTGACCAAAGCATTCCTCTGTTGGCAAGTAAGTTATAGCTGATATGTTACAGTTGTAGCAGATATTATATTACAGTAACATTCCAAAACAACAGTATTAATGACTATTACATCATTTAAAACAATGTTTTGAGCCTCACTGCAAAAACATTGATTTTCTTACGTTTTCTTTCTTGTTATGTGTCATTTATCATCGTATTTAAATACGCTTCAAACATTCTGGGGAATTAGACAGTTCAGGAAATCACAAACCATGTCATTTTAAAATATGAACATTTGCTCATGATTTTTATTCATTTTATACCTTGCTAGCGACACACTGGTCTGAAACACATTAGAAACTGCTTGCTGCTTGCTTAGCCTCCTTGTTTTGATCATAAAGAAACTCGCAGCATGCTTTTTTTTGGTTCCTTTGTAACCTTATTCCACTAGGGTTTAGGATGCATTAACAATGATTGTAATAAAACAGCTGGATTGGGCAAAACAGTCTATTATTATGTCCTCAGTTGGAATCTTCATGTATGGTAATTAACAGGCTCCTTTTACACTCTGTTTACCCTTAGCATTAAGAAGCACACTATAATGTCAGCTCTTCCATTGTGTATGTCTGACTTTCTGTCTTGATTTAGAACTGCGAATGTCATTGCATTACAAAGACATTTAGTGCAATGTACACCTAATTAGTATTTTAGGCTTTTAAACCTATACATGTGTTACAAGTATTATTTGTCAACACTTGGAACTCATTTTAAACAATAGTTTTCTGGTATGTACGTGGGCATGTTTGTATGTATATATTCATTTATTTGTGTATTTCCCTTTTAAGCATTTGCTCTTCTTTTATTTTAGTCAGGTGAACAATAAAAGAGGTTACAGATTTATTTTCCATAATATATTTTCAAAGATGAAAGGTACTGTTCTCCACGGATTCTTCAACATAATACACAGCAGCAGAGATACTGTGAAGGTCCACATGTATGTGTGTTGCTTGAAGCAATAAGCTGGTACTGTACTTTCTACTAATAACCTTGACCTGTTTTTCCTGGCTCAGCAGTAGCAGCTGTGTCACAACGGCTTAGCATCTGTTTATCAATCTATACAGGACAGGCCTAATTTCTGCTTCCATTCCCTTTTTAAAAGCATGATGCTGACTGCTGACTCAATAATACATACAGCCACTGAATTTTTCCAAGCTTTTTTTTGTTTATTTATTTATTTATTTATTGTAATCAACAAATGGTCTGCTGGGTTTCTGCTCTGGCTGTCAATCTATTTTTATGTTGTATCAAATAAAAAAATAAAATAAAAACACACATAAACTATACTCTTGCTGTTTCTTTTTTGCTTAATTATTGTTCATTCTGTTTGATGATGGGCTATTAGAATGCCTACTGACATTTTTTTTTTAAGTATTATTTCCCTTCCAAGATGCTTGCAATGATTATGAGTAGTTTGGCTTTCTGTTGTGTTCATTTTGCCAGATAGCTGTCTTTAACTGGTTTTAAATTTGCTTGGAGCCTGCAAAGTAGCAGTACTTCTTGATCCTGGAGAAATCTTGTGACTGTGACCTAACTCTGTTTTTCCCAGGCATACTATATTAGCAGACTGAAACAACAGAGTTGAAAGGTCACAGTGTCACATTATTAAACAAAAAAGAATATTAAGAATCAGGTACCTCACAATTGAAAAGTAAAACAAAATGTACTTTTCAATTGCATTTTAATGTTAAAATCAGACATTTGATTAACGTGTAAGATGACGTTCATTAATGTACTTCCTCCTTTTTGAGAGAGAGAGAGAGAGAGAGAGAGAGAGAGAGAGAGAGAGAGAGGTGTGTGTGTGTGTGTGTGTGTGTGTGTGTGTATGTGTGTGTGTATGTGTGTGTGTGTGTGTGTGTGACGGGGGAAGGGGGTGGTAGGTAATGGTCTGTTGGTTGGTCCCATATTGAACTGTATTCATTACTTCCCCTTTTGCTCTCTTGCAGCTAATTGCATTTCATTACAAAAAACAGCATCACCATCAGCTCTAAAATATACAAGGGACGTTGGAAAAAAGGTATTAAAAGGTATTTACTCTATAATAAATATTATTTAAACTTCCAAGGCCGTGTTTATGAGCCTGTAATAGGTAGGACAATGAAATGTTGTGTTTTAAAGCTTCAGGCAAAATCACATCTTAAAACACATCTATAAGCACATACTGACTCTTGCCGGTATGTGTCGACTTTTTCAGTATTCTTGCTCTGTTTCTGTTCCTTAATGACTTCTATCCGCCATTAATTTGTGGTAATAGTGACATGGGGTCAAAATATGAGAAATAAGATCAGCAAAAGCCACATCAAGCTTCCCCAAATGAAGACTGCAGTTATTGTAAAGAGCATAGCTGGTCAAGCTTTTGGAATCCTTTAAAAAGGAAAGACAGCAGTGTGGCAGGCTGAAAGCTGTGCCGATGCACAGGTGTGCTGTGCTGTGCGGTGCAGTGCTGTGCTGTGCTGTTGGTGTTTCAATGAAAGCGGTGGGGGATTTAAAGTGTTTGTACTGTTTTTGTTCAACTGTTTATTTTGGCAACCGTGCCTCTTATTTTGTTTGAGTGTTTTGTTTGTTGTTTTATTAGTTATTATTAAAAGAGCGCGTAAACTTGCAGCTGCTATGTCTGACTCTCACTTCCTGGTAGTAGTAGCTTGTCTTAAGATGAGGTCGCTTTTAGGAATATTAGTCGTTTTTTTTACGAGTACCAACTGTTCCTCCCATCTTGACATCCATTTGTATTGCCTAATAGATAAGAGTGTCTGCATTTCCTGCTGGTAGCCAGTTAAGCAGTTGCAAGTGCTTTTTTTACACATCAAGAGCTTACCTCAGGGTAGCTGTGCCACTCAAGCGCAATGGATATTGTGAGAAAAAATGTATTTACAGCTGCAAGTGGTATGCTTTGTTCCTGCTGCCCTTCCCCGCCATTGTTTTTGTATGCTAAATTAAATGAAAGGTTTTGAATAAAATATTTGCATGCTCTGCAGGCATATCCATTCTAGAAATATAGGTACATTCAAAAAGTGTAAACACTTCAACAGATATGCCACAATGATATAAGTTGCAGATATTCTCAGAAACAATGAAAAGAAAAATGTAGAATATCCTGGGGGTGTTGGCTCAGTAGGTAGAGATAAATTGACTAAGCAAGGTTAGAAGTCTGCACATTCCAAATCTAATCTGTCTAGAGTCCTCATCACATGCTGTTGTGCTGATTAAGAAGCTGTTTTTTTTTTTTAAAGGAAGGTGAACTGTAATGTCCCTTCTCAGTTATACAAAGTCTAATAGCACCTGCTGAAGAGGATGCAGAACCTATATCATGCTGTCTGGAGATGTTAAATAAAACAATCTATTTTCCCCACAATGTAATCTATAATTACAGTTACTGTCCATTACATTACTCTCGTATTTCCTGTGACATTTTTTCATCTGAGTGGTAAAATGCAATATTTGCAGTCGGTTTCAAGACTTGCTTATATTTCTAATGTGCTTTAAGACTGCCTTGGTTGGGAAAGGCATAATATAAATAAAACTTTTTGCAATGTTGTAGTTGTTCTGAAGAAAAGGGTTAGAGTAGATAAGCAATGGTTAAGTACAAAGTACAAAGATCACATTGAATAATATATTTTATACACAGTGTCAGGCAATTGGTCCAAAATTAACAAAACTGATATTCTGAAACAGTGTGTTCTTAACAGTGAGTGTAATTCATATTGGCAGGTGCGTCTACATGTCTTGCATTAATATTGTATTGCTGGATCACTGACACACAAACATATGCAAATACTGTACTGTATTTCACTTTAAAAATGTAGTTTATTCATTTATTTTGACCAGTAAATCATGTCCATTGTCAACAGCTTAGAGATCTGAGAGATTAATCTCCAACATTTAGAGTATCTCTATGTACTGAATCATGGTATACAGTTTGAATTAGCCAGGTTTCCTATATTATTGACTGGCAGAATTCAGGTCTAAATGAATGTCTATCAACCTATTCTGGTAATAAATGAGAATTATGATGCCACAACTGTATCTGCAGTTCATTTGAATGTCAACACTGCATAAAATGTCAACATCATCTCACAACATGTTTGTTTTATTATTTGTGCTTTTTTAAAGTGGCCCCATTCAAATGTTTTAACCATAGATAATTAATAATTTGCATATAAAGTAAATAAATTGCTAGTTAAATGGATTTAAAAACAACAAAAACAACAACACAATTTTGGGAGCAAAAAGTTACTTTTTTGATTGTTGATGTTTTACATATATCTTTGATATATTTTAAGTATTTTGTTCAGGATTTTTTTTTTTTTACTTAATGCTGCATAAGAGAAACCACAAACAGGAACTGAGCCCTATTCTTGCAGCTTCTCAGAATGCCCAACAGTTTGCGGTTCATCTCTAGTTTGATATGATGCAGTAGACCAGTACCTGTAATATCCCAAGAGTTACTAAGCAATCACCTGGTATTGCAGAACGCTGAAGTTGGAGCAATTCTTAACATTTTAATAATAAAATGCATGGATAATTTATCAGGTAATGACAGAGTTACAAGCAAGACTTCACTCTAGAGGTCTGTGTGTCACATGGATGACTGAAAGAATACAGATTTTTTTGTTTGTTTTGGTGTTTTTTTCTGCACCTATGGTTCGTCTTGTGAAATGCAATGAGATGCAGCCAGTGAAATATGCAGTGCCTGTTTGAAAGTAGCAGTTCAATTTGTGCTGCTATAACTTTCTTTCAGTTTCTCAGCATGTGTGCTGGCACTAAGCTGCAGTTAATATAATTGACATGGCCAAAGAAGCAAAAATGAACTCCAAAAGTATTTCTCATTATACATCCCCCGGTTTGTTACTCTGTTATTTTAAAAACCCAGCTCTGGTCCCACACCGGTGTGTTGCTGTTTTTAATTATCTCTGATGGCACAAGGCCAAGAGCCAGGGAAAACATGTTTGATTTCCTGTGATTGAGAGTTTCTCAGTGTGCTGCTTCCTTTATGCACAGTTTATTTTTATTACATTATACCTAAAGGGCTCTGACAGAATTAGCATTGATCCTTATTTTATTTATTTGTAACTATTATTTTCCTAATAGGATGTACTTTTTTGTTGCATGTAATAATGCCTGACATGTTTATTGTTTCCAGTGCTTCTTTAATGTTTTCCAGTACACCTTTCAAAGCAATGTTTTCCATATTATTTGGTTTGCTTTATATTTGACACACTGGTTGTACAATTATTAATGCTGAGTAAATAAACAGCTACAATCAAAACTAATCAAACTATTGTGTAACCTTTTAGTGTGGAAGAAATTAAGTATGCTTATCTTTTACTAATTCAAATACATGTCGCCTGCCTGTGAATATTGGCAGATGAATTACATTTTAAAAAGCAAAATTTACAGATGTTATAATTAAGAATCAATTACCTTAAGTTAACACCACTACCTCGACTGCTATTTATTTTATAAAAACGTTTGGTGTTTTCTGTTTTTCTAAAGTAGTAGTGAACCATTTTTTTCTTTGTTTAAAACCATTTTAGTTTAAAAGAAAACAGAGTTTATTGTTTTCCTTCTTTGTTCCCTGTATTTTAGGCCTTTGCATATGCAAGAAGGGCAGAGTGCTTGCCTTGCACTCTGTATTTATTTTTTTATAATCTCTTTTTAACATTCTTTTAAGTCCTGCAATTTATATTTTGTTAAAATACATTTCGAATTCATTTTTCTTATTTTTCTTTTCTTTTTTCAAATTTCAATTAAAAATAGATTTATTTTTAGTCTGTTTAAACTAATCTGTTGAAACCCCCTTGCCTTCTGTGTGCGGAGTGGGGAAGGGCAGGCTTGTCTTGTTTTTTGTTTTTTTGTGTGTCCCTGCACTTTTTAGAGTGCAGTTTGTTTAATTTGCTTTTGTGTGTACACATTTACCTCCTGGTCAATTACAAGACCAGGAAGTGCAAGATTGCCAGGGAGGGTCTCTTTGACTGCTGAGTCATGTTCAGGGCCTTTATTTTTAGTTTGTTTAAACTAATTAATTGAAACTAATCTTGGTTTCTTTTAGTGCACGCCCATGTAGAGTCCACTGGCGATATCATGGCCTTTATTGGCCAGTGGGCTCTAAATGGAGTGCTCTGCATCATCCCCTTTAGTTCATTTTTACAAATACATAGTTAATTTACAGGCATTTTCAATCATTTTTTATTTAAAATTAGCTAAATATTCGACCTTGTTAGCATCCTCTTTTTCAGCGTGCTAAATCAAATTTTTCTCCAGCTGTCACTTGTAGTCTCTCATATAGATATTTTAATTGGACTACTAAGACTAAGGCCCTGTCCACACTACATAACCAATCTCGAGAACCGTACTCGAAACCCCTCTAATTAATCCAGCTCAAAGCGTCCACACTGAAGTACCGTTTCATGTTTAGTCAGGCTTATTGCGTCCACACACCATTAGAATAGTTCAGTTACAATTCACAGCAGCGCAACGAACCGTGGAAATTAATACGATAGTATCCCACCATGCACTGTATTTTATTTTTAAATAATGTGTTATGCCCCATATTAACAGAGGTCCCTCCATATTGCATAAATGAAATGAAACAAGTATTGCGGAAAAAGTAAATCCGAACACACACACAAGTAGGGCTTGAAGTTTTCAGGTTTTATTTTTAATCAGGTTAAACAAATTGAGCTGATTCTGTTTTATAATTAAACTCAGAAAAAGCTGTTAATTACAAAACAATCTTTGTTTTTACCTTCATATCTTGCCTGAGCCTAATTCTGGTCCTCTTAATTTTATTTCAAACAGAGCTGACAAATTACGTAACTCGCATTTCATTTTTGCAGTCGCCTAATTTAACGCTGTGTTTTTGTTATTTTCCCCGCTAGTTTAACAGAGATGTCCTGACAGAGTTTTTGAAGCATAAAAATGAATACCTAGTGCGGAGTGTACACTGATAGCAAGTCCTTCAGGCACCTGCTCTGAGTATTTCGCCAAACATACCACAAAGCATTATGGGATATTGGAGGATTCACAAAAAATGTAGTTTGGTATTACAGCGTCCACACTTCTGATAAACCGCACTACCTGATGCGATCTAATTAGAACCGGACTCGAGACTACCTCCTGAGGTGGTCTCGAATCCGGTTCTTGAGTACGGTATTAAATGCTGCGTAGTGTGGACGCAAACCGAATTTAGCACTTTTAAGCCGGCATAAATGCAACTAATACAGTTTAAAGGCATAGTGTGGACAGGGCCTAAGAAGAAGAAGAAAAAGAAGAAGAAGAAGATATAACATTATTATTACATGTAGCAGTCATTGGAGGAGGAGAAGGAAATAGCCACAGTAGTCGTAGCAGTTGTATTTTTATATAATTATTTATACATTTAAATTACATACTGTCCAATAGTAGTAAAGTAGATGTACTGTATACTGGTAGATGGATATCCATCAATCTATTCTCATACTTTTATGGGTATGTATGCATGTATAGTATGTAATTATAATTTGAACAGATTTCAAGTTAGATAAAAGAGAAAATTATTATTTTCTACTATCCATATCTGCATCCAAGTGATGGTGAATAATGCACATCTGACCTGGGCTGTCTGCAGAACTAATTCCTATTAAAGTGATGGGAAGAAGCATATGTTATGCCTGGGGCTCAGAAAGTCCAATCACCCCCACTGTGTGAGTCTCCATTTGAATGCAGGACAGCCTGGGTTTTATCCTAAACGAACCCAGCAGGGGGATGGCCTCAGAACAGCACATAACTCTGCCTCCTCAACCAAGTCACTGAAGGAACGGCTAAATGATGCAGACTTAAAGTTACAATTCATTAACTGTGCCTGTAAGGCCTACACACACAAATACTGGTACAGTTTAACCACTGTTTATGCAGCTGATTTTGGGGTTGTTCTTTAGAACTAGGATCAATTGCATAAAATTCTTTACACATAAATTGTCTACAAGATCCTTTGAAAGATGCAGTTTTTGACCTCTTTACGATTTGTAATTGGCTTACACTACCTTTTACAGCAACTAGGTCACTTTTTAGATTTTTGTCAGTATGCTCAGTCAGTATCTAAGTTTTTTTCCAATCAAAATTCTTCGTTCTTAATTTTGATACACATACATTGAGGCAGATTTCACATAAAAGGGAATAGTGGCTGTAAAATTGCAGAAAGTTGCTCTTATCACATACCTGTACTCTTATGACATACATTTGCTTCTGTGATAAAACACATAATACTGAAGACCAGTCGCTTTATATATTTTCTTTATTTCAATGACCTTGGCAATGTGTCAAAAAATGTCCCATACTTTACAGCCTACTGTACACTCTTTTTTATACTGGAACTGTTGGTTGCAATATTGTTATTATAAGTAAGCAATATCACACAAGATGGTGTGGGTTACAGTACTGATACAGCAATACAGCACACACCTCACGTGGGTTACAGTACTGGTACAGCACACACCTCACGTGGGTTACAGTACTGATACAGCACACACCTCACGTGGGTTACAGTACTGATACAGCACACACCTCACGTGGGTTACAGTACTGGTACAGCACACACCTCACGTGGGTTACAGTACTGATACAGCACACATCTCACGTGGGTTACAGTACTGATACAGCACACACCTCACGTGGGTTACAGTACTGGTACAGCACACACCTCATGTGGGTTACAGTACTGATACAGCACACACCTCACGTGGGTTATTAAGCTTATAAAATGGCTCATTATTGTTTTGGAACTGTGATTTCGCTGACTAGAATGAAAAGAGATTCAAACTGTTGGTTGTACTCTGTTAACCATATAACATTTCAATGTTAGCAGCCAATCAGGATGAAGGACATTTCCAAGCCATTTTATAATGAATCAATAGGGCCCACGATGATGGCCTACCATTTGGTAGATGACCTCGACGGGAATTACGCATCCTGAACCGAAAGGCGCTAATGAAAGTAAAGGTTATCTACCAGAAGTTATAACACTGTGACAACATATCCTATAAAAGGTATGAGTGCAGAAAGCTAATGTTTGTTGTCAATATAACCTCCAATGCCCTCTGCAACTCTGCATATCACGTACAAAGGTGAAGTCTTACAAATTAAGTTATTATTACAGAATAACTAATTTGAAATCAAGTTCCCATGAAGAGTCTTGAATTGTGAACAGACACAAATACAATTCTTAAATTGAGTTCTATTAATTCTCCTGATACATTTTCTTCAAGCAATGGCTAAGCAATCTGAAACGGGTGAGACCAAATTCAATCTTAGGCCTGTGTTTATCATTTCAAAGAAGGTATCTGTCTCACAGAACAATGGGGTCTATTTTAATGAACGAAACCAAGCTAAGCAGATCTCAAAACTCTATTTCTATTTTAGTCTTGCTGGTATTTCCCTCCCAGGCATGACTATTGACCCACTTATTAACATTACTGCATACAATAAAAATACTGCTTAATACAATAACTTTCAATGTATTCTTCGCTTATGATCATCAGCTGACCAAATGCGGTCAGCAACCAAGCTAAAGGCTTCCAAGCTAAGGAGAATCACAGCAAATGAAACGAGTGTCAGTCATACCTGAAGCTTTCCTATTGTTGACTTTAGGATAATATTATCTATCTCTACCCCACTCAATCACGGTGTCTCGTCAGCTCAGCTCATCAGCTGTATGTGTACTGTACATAACTGTTTTCATTGCTGAAAAAAAAATATTGCAGGAGCATGGTGAGTACATTAGCTGCCTACCCTAAATATTTAGAACTATTTCTCTTGGTGTGTGATTTACTATTCACAGCGCACTGTCGAGTTTATTTTAAAACCCACGTTCCTCCCAGGACTTTGCAGCTTTGCTGGGTTCGAATGTCCAGGGATATCTGAGTCAAATTATCCCTTCAGTTATTTGTAAGACTCAAGGGTCAGAGCCATTAAACTCCCACCTTGGCTCTCCCGCTTGTCAAGTCAACTGAGACACACATGGTTCACAGTTTTCATTAACCCTCTGGCCCTTTCTCATTGTGAGGGCACTAATCTGCATTCACTGGAGTACCCCTATACATACTTTATTGAAAAAAATACCCCTTTATACCCAGTTACCAGAAAAAATAAGTAGGATTTGTTTTTAAGAACAAATAATAATGACATACTTTACCAGTCTTTGCCAGGTAATACCACCATCCAAAGTGTAATGGCATTACTAGGATCTACAATTTATAGACAACATTTTTAGTTTGTGGATGAGAAAGGCATCTGAATCACTAAAACCAGTGTTATACAGGCTTTATGATATTAAACAAATATTTTAAACAGCATTAAGGAGAATTACAAATTAAAGCCTGTCATTATCATATTGTCTTTCCTCATTCATTAAAATAAAGTTTTTGAAGGTTTTAAATAATGTGACAGCTTAATAATCTAGAATTTTTACATTTTAGAAAAAACACATATTTGGAGATAACATTATAAGGAAATTAAAATAGGCAGTTAACATGGAAGACGGATGTCAGTATGCATAATAATAATAATAATAATAATAATAATAATAATAATAATAATGTAAGCGTGGGTATTTATTAAGGACTCTAAAGCAGACTTGAATCAGTGAAATGGGTTTTATTTAACCAGAAATATGCTTTTTATTATTGTACAATTACCGTCTCTTATAACAGTTCAACTTTCTCTCACCTCGCCATCTTAGAGCTCTCCGAACAAGACAGGAAAAAGGAAGTAACGCCCTGTCAATGTAATGCAGTAAATTAAACAACTCTACTTTTAGAGTGAGTCCCCCTAGCGAAACCCGTAAGGTTCATATTACAAAAATAAAAATGACTCTCTTATATAAAATATACGAATAAAACAAAATAAATGTGGTTCACCTAACAAACACACTGCTGCTATGCATTGCTCAGCATTACGTTTCTGCTATATAATAATAATAATAATAATAATAATAATAATAATAATAATAATAATAATCCATCATCATCACCATAACAACAACAAAAAAAGAAATTGATAAATATTATGACTAGATGTAGGTCACTGGCAGGCTGGCAAACTTCACAAATCACATTGGTTAAATCCCTAGGGATTTTAAACTACAAATATGTGCATGCGTTTTACATGTGGTAAAGTGTTAACAATTTTAAATAAGAGCATGTTTTTCTGAGATTGTCTTCTGACCTAGTAAATACTGTAAACAACACAGAAGTATGTAAACACATCAGTGAACTAAAACCGCTATGAAATGTATGAACAGATGCTTCTTTCTGTTACTCCAGATTGCTTTGAACTTGGCACGAATGAGGTCTGCCAAACTTCGATTTCCTAAAGCACAATGCTACAGCTATGGCCAAGCGTTTTGCATCACCCTATAGAATTAACTCATTTTGTTTCATAAAGTTGAATGAAACCTGCTGAATAATGTTATGTGGCATATTGAATTACATACTGCTTTGTAGTTTTCCATATACTTAATGAAAAATGAAAAAAATATGTCATTTCGAAATCTAACATGAAATACTGTACTATTATTATGGCTTCTGGTAGACTTTTGTGACATCATTTTGTAGATTATTTGATTACATGATGTTAAAAAAAGATTTTTTTAAATTATTATTATTATCTATCCTAAAAATGTAGTTGAGTAAAACTGTGGCCATAGCTGTACACATAGTACACAGAAATTAAACCATTTAAAATGTGATACTATTGTGATATAACTACAGTGCTATTTGTTTTGCACAGGCAAGAAAGCACTGATGCCTCTGTCATATATAGTACCTACTATAAGTATTTGTTAAGATTTTTGGATCAAGATTTGGTAAGACTACCAAGCGACATAGAAAGTAGACCAACCCATCAATCATAGAGTCTAGCTTCATCCATGCTGGTTTGTCACATGACTTGGGTTACAAACCCATCTTTTTTATTAGCCTGGGGGCTTCTCTTTTTTGTGACTCTCCACTGTGCACCTCCCCTGCCCTCCCTTGTATTATCAGCCTCCATGCTTCTGGATCCTTTACAGTTACTGTTGATCACCCTTTTGGCAGACCTGTGAAACTTCCCTGCTCACTCACGCATAAGGTTCTACTTACCTTGATAGATCTGCTATTCCTGTGTGCATCTGTGCATCATTATCTTCTTGTTCATTGGCATATCACACCCTGTGATCATCTAAAGTCTGGTTGCATCTGCTTTTTTGTATCGTTTGAAACATGGATTGAAAATTCTGCAGGCATCTTCAGATATTAACCGTCCCTCTTCAGCTGAGCGCCTCCAAGCCTTTTCCTCTACATGGAGCTTTTAAAAAATGTTGCTGCATTATAACATGGTAACGATTGACATTTTATTCAGTTGAGAGGTTCATGACGTGTAATAGGTAATGCATCACCTCTATAGATTAAAGTGCTAAGATCAAAATGTATGGTGGCATTGTCACAACAAATATGTTCTTCTACTATTTTAAAGTTTTTCATTAGTTAAAAATGGATTTAAGTAAATGTAACATGTTCAAAACAGAGTGATCAAACCAACCACATCTTTGTGCTTTGTGGGCCCCCAACCAAGATGGGCAAGTCAGCATGACTAGGATTTATACCAGTAAGCTCCTGATTGTATGACTCACCCTGCACTCCTCACAGATGTCCTCTTACTGGGCGAGCCACTGGGGAATCAAAAGGATCTAAATGTATTTTGTTGTCTCCTGGACTTTAGTGCCAAATGTAGCCAACCAACATGCACTGAAATCTTGGTTAAGAGATGCTTGTGTTTAATCTTATCAATAATGAACATATACGATTCACTGTTAAAGGTATAGTGCAAGGTTATTTTGTAAGTAAATAATAACAATGTTAAAGATACATTTGCAGTAGCAATGTGAATAAAACAGATTAAATAATAATAATAATAATACGTGTTTATACTGTCAAGTAAACATGTATAAATAAACAAACTGCTTAATAACTGTTTGAATATATACTAAAATAAATTACCATTTTTTCAGCTACAATAAGACATTCACACTTACTTGACTATAGTTGCAACAAGCCACTATATAATTGTAATAATGTAGGCTCATGTGTATTCAGAAACCTGCAAGAACTGTGAGCCTTTGCAGAGAGACTAAAGATGCTGAATGGGAGGGGAAGATACAAGAATAAAATATTTCACTCAGGGGCCCTAAAGTTCTAATTTCCATGAATAAGATTACAGAATGTAATGTTATCCACCTGTTTTTATCCGAATCCATAGTAAATATAAATTGTACAACCTTTACAATGTGTTCTCTATAGTATGTTTAGATGGGTCATAATTGTATGGTTTGCCTATTTTATATTTTGTTATTTGTTTCTTTTTTAGGTCAAGAAGCACCCATTACAAGGCGCAGCATTACAGAAGCCCTGGATTCCTCTTTAAAAAGAAGTATTTGGGCACTACTGTCATCTTGTTGTTTTAAAAAGCATTGGCAACTTAATGAAATGAACATTCAGTCTTCAAGCTGAAAGTCTGGTTTGGAGATCTAACGAGTTGGTCTAAATGATAATGCTATTTAACATGATTATCCCCAAAGATGTTTACCCCTCAGGGGTGATTTATTTGACCCCCTGTGGCAAAGCGGTTTGCAGTGCACAGGTGTAGTGGTGATGTGATTACGAAACAGAAGACAGACAACCAAGTTCACGGTCCAAACAATACTTTTATTTTATAATCCTGGTCTAGTGACCGCAAAGAATAATCCCAGGCAATACACAGCAATGGGTAATGTGTAGTGCACTGTTGCAAGTGAAGGGTTTACAGTCCTAAATAATAAACACAGTTTGAAAGAATAAATACAGTAGAACAGACACAAAGACACACACATGATCACAAGTCCAGAGTGAGTACTAAAGTGCTTGTGGTGAAATACAATTTATTCATGTACAGTTATGAAGTGTTGTCCGGGTCTAGTGCTGCCCTGTAGCAACAGCTCCGGATTGTGTTAACCGTCTAATAATAACAAACAGTACAATTAGACTCGACAAACAAACAAAAAACTTACAGTTAAATCACAGTTCTCCTTTCTCAGTTTCAGCTAAACCATAACAAAAGGAACAGATCACCAGTCACATCCCTTTTTGTACTGTCAGTCACGCCCCTTTGGTTAGCGAATGCAACCGTTTCTCCTCCAATCTGCGGAACCACATCGCTTTCCCTCTGGAGCGATGACTTGGTGTACCTTAGCACCACCCCTTTCTAGATGGCTGACTTCCACCTAACCCTTGGAATGAAGTGTCTTATCATCCAGTCCGGGGCACTCTGTTCCCTTTACACAAGGGCCTCACAGGTCGGGAGGGAGATTTATAACCTAGATTCATACTTTCTCTGTCACACCCCCTTATTAACGTCATCTATTACAATAAAAATGCAGGGGTATAGAGTATATTTCCAAGTTTGGGGTATCGTCATTTAGGTTCATTACTGCATTGATCATTAAACTAGACCTCAGGGCACACATAGTGTTCCCTGCATTAAGAATGATGTTGTTAAACATTTTAGTAGACATCTGAATGACATATTCTAATGGAGGGGGGTGACATTTGGCAATGAACACTCATTTTTTAATTTCTGAATTCATGCCTTATAACTTTTAATTGTTTTGCTATCTGGTTAATACTAGTTGTTCATTTATGTTTGAATAAAATCATCTTGACCCAATAGGTAAATTACAATGAACTAAAAGTAGCGTACTAACTGGGATGATCCCGTGGTTAATACGGAGGATGGTACCAAACTAGTACGCAAGTTAATACCAATTGCAACAAACTAAGCAGCTCAAGATAGTCCCCAGTTGTGTAACAATGTTCTCAATTGCAACAACCCCAAAGTATCTGCTGTTGCCCTCTCGAACAGTGTTTCCCAACCTTTTCTCTGTCGCGGCACACCTTGATGCCACCATATTGTCTCTAAATGAACTCACCCTCGCCTTGGTTTAAGCTGTTTGCCACCCTTGCCATTCCTCTTTTGTTCTTTGATACTATCTCTGTCAACATAGCTTACATTAGCCAAGAGTTGAACATGGCCACTAATATCTGTCGATTCATCCAGCTGCAATGCAAATTTTCCACTTGATTTTAATTTTTCTCGGACAGTCTCAATATCACCTGACATCAGTGCGGCGACTTGTTATCTGAAAGGGAAACTTTTTCAGTTTCCTTGACTGGATGTGCTCTGAACATTACCGGCAATAAACACCCTGGTGACACACTTGCAACACGCCAGCAACACGTCTCCCACTTAGGACGAAGTTCTATTTTTCAGGCAACACGAGGGCTAGACCATAACATCAGACAGACAGCGTATGATAAATTCTGATTCCTGCATTTCATCCAATTAATTATAGTCTATAGATCTACAATACGGTGTGTATGCGAATAAGCGAATGTTGATGTCCACGATTACAATAACATATTTAAGCTACAAATAAATGTATCTTACAATAATAATATGCCACATGTAATGTATTTTTTTAAATGTGTTTTATTTTAAATTAATTTGCCGTGTATGCTGTATGCCTGTCGTTCCTACATTAACCCCCAATCGTAACATCTTTCATTTTAACAGTAAACTAAGTGAAATTAAAAAAATAAAAATAAAAATCTCAGGTCTGCCTTCTTGCTCTCAAAAGCCTAGAATTTAAAGTACAGTATTGAAAACATTGTTTATGAATACCAATATATTTATTATGTTTGGCATATTAAATAAGTAGACCTACTAACTAAATAATTCTACTAATGTACATCTTTTTATTTAAGAAGGAACTACAGGTTTGTTAATGTAATTAATTGGTACATTTTTATATCGTAGCTTTGCAGCATGTTTACGTCTTGTGACAAAAATGTGCATTATGATTGGGTTGCATTATGTTGTTGCCTGTGTGTTGCCAACTTGTCGACTGTAGGCTTGTCTCTCATGTGACCACCGCAAACTGCAAGGCAACACGCAGGCAACAAATGTGTTCTTCTTGTTGCCATCGACAAAAGTTGCTCGTGTGACCAGGCCTCAAGTGGCTTTTTTGCCTTTGCTACAAGCTCAGCGACCACGTAGCTTGCTTCCAGCGCTTTGTCAGAAACAGTCGCACAGTCTATCAATTGCGCTTGCATTTCATTCTGAACCCACATGTATGTCCTTTTTGGCAAGGGATGAATGTTTGCTTGTAAGGTGTCGTTTTAACTTACTTGGCATGGTTTGACAGTTTCTCCCCACACACGAGACATTGTGGCAGAGGGCAAGATGGTTCCCCTGTAAACGAAAATCCATATTGCAGATAGCTCTCACAGAAGTGTTGGTTCACCACTTTCACTTTCTTAGTAGATGTGGAAGCGCCAAAATCTCTTTTCTTCAAATATTTGTCAATTTTTGGGTCATAAATTCTAACTTCTAACTTCACTGCTGTAACTCTAGAGCCGTGGTTCCCAAGCCTGGTGCTGGGGACCCCTTGTGTCTGCTGGTTTTCATTCCAACTGAGCTCTCAATTACTTAATTAGACCCTTAATTAAACTGATAATTTGCTTAATTAGACATATTTAATTGTTTTCAGCTCTTAAGTATAAATATAGAAGCTGGAGACTTCAACGTCCAAGGAAAAATGTTTTATTTAGTTCTGAAACATATGAATACAGAGCAGAAGAGTGCTGCTGCTGACTGGGTGCTCACCATGCACCCCCTTGCTGCTGACTGGGTGCTCACCATGCCCCCCTGCTGCTGACTGGGTGCTCACCATGCCCCCCTCTTGCTGCTGACTGGGTGCTCACCATGCACCCCCTCTTGCTGCTGACTGGGTGCTCACCATGCCCCCCTTGCTGCTGACTGGGTGCTCACCATGCACCCCCCTCTTGCTGCTGACTGGGTGCTCACCATGCGCCCCCTTGCTGCTGACTGGGTGCTCACCATGCACCCCCCCCCTTGCTGCCGGAGGCTGTATTCACCGCTCCCCTGTGTCTATTTTTTAAAACGTCCTGTTACACTGTCATTAATTACAAACTTAACGCAATTGTGTTACCCTCATTAACACATTTCACACAAAACCAGCTATTTACGGCTCATTGCAACAAATGCGTCTCATTTAGAACAACTCAAAGCAGACCCGAGTCAAAGAGAGGCAACACAACGAAATGCGATCATTCTAATGATTGAAAATTACAGGTAAACTAGGAGGTGGGTCAAAAGAGGTAGGAAATAACCTGAAACGCCCGCAATGCTCAGACAAAACCTGGCACCGATGCAAGGCTAGTTTTTCAGTGCAACTCTGATATTGAAAATCGCATGCAGCTGCGACTCTGTCCTTGCACCCATATTTTCAGTGTCATTTACATTCGAAAAATACCCTACAATAATAGGTACCGGTAATAGGACTACATTTTTAATTAATATGTATATGTTGGTCAATTCAATAATAATAATAATAATTATTATTATTATTATTATTATTATTATTATTATTATTATTATTATTATTCAACAGATTTTGATATAGTTCATATTTATAATATGGGTTGAAAGCAAGGTGCAGTGTTCATTTACTGTATGTCTAATTTGGGAGAAAAAAAACAGTTTGTTGTTGGGCTAATATTTTGTGTGCAAAAGGATTATTCTGATCACATTAGGATTCACTTCATGGTTTATGTCTGCTTCTAGAGAAATTAAATGCATGTGCCACTTATAGTTCAGCCAGGTCAGGAATTCAAGTAACCATCATATTTCTAGTGTTGAATATCCATGCTGCCATTTGCTGAGGGTTAGTAAGTATTTTACCAGGTTATCCACATTCAAATGTCAAATTCAAATGTATGTATTTAACCAGAATAGAACCCTTGAAAAATCTCATTGACAATGGGGTCCTGGCAAGAGAAGGCAGTCAGAAATAATATTATAAAATCCATGGCAAAAAGAGACATCATTATTACAGTTAAAAGCATAAAAAATAAAACAATTCCAATTGACGTGATCTTGGTCATAGTCAGTATCTACTGGTAAGATTTAAAATATATATTTATGAGTGATTTCAAAAGGTATTGCGAAGAGGCTGTTTTTATGTTTTCTGTGTTAAATATTAAAAATAGTTAAATATGATACACCACTCACCATTACCAACAGTAAAAAAAAATTCCCTCCTACCATATTTTTAAACTATCAAAACAGTGAAAATGAACGCACATACATGTGATTGAAACTTAAATATTGTCTTTTTAAATGTTTCCTTTAATGTGTCTGTTTTCTGTTAAGGACTTCTGGTAGGAAAATGTAAACCACATGTGGCATTTTTCATTGCTCTGAAGAAAAAAAAACACAATTAGAAACTTGATGAACCTGTTGCCATTGGCTACGCCATGCAATACAGTGCTATGTAGCTTTTTTAACCAATGTTAATTTAAAATGTGACACAGTTCGCTATGTTCCCTTCATGGGACAGCAATGATTTTAATAGATATTTTAAAAAACAATTTAACATGACATATGGTTTCCGTTTAAATCAAATATTATATTTGAAATTAACATTAACAGTAGGTTTTGATAATCAACACTGATGTGCCTGTCTAAAATATAATGTTACAAAACTTCACTGTCAATGTAATAGATATATCATATCCATTATAATGGTAGGGCACTGTAAACGCAGATGTTTTTTTTTTTTTTTTTTTTTTTTTTTTTAATTAACCGCAGTTATTACACAACATACAGTTGTAGTCAAAAGTTTAGATACCCCAATGGAAATTTATAATTTCTAGAAATTTCCCGAAAACAAATAATTATAGGAAAAATCCTTTGTAGCAAAAGTTTTGCTTTTGTGGATGAGGAAAAAAGTTACAAGAAAAGAAAAGCTACAATTATTTATTTCAGCAATTCTTTTGCAAAACTCCAAAAATAATTCAAAAGTATTCATACCCTGACAAGGAAAATGAAATTAATAGCTAGTTGAGGCACCTTTAATAACCTCTTTTAAATTATTAGGATATTTGTCATTGAGCTTTTGACATGATTCTTTAGTGATTTTTGACGATTCTTCAATGCAAAATTGTTCCAGTTCATTCAAATTCCAAAGACTTCTCTTGTGCATAGCCTTCGTCAACTCATGCCAAAGATTCTCAATCAGATTTAGATTGGGACTTTGAAGAGGCCATTCCAGAACCTTGATTTTATTCTTCTTTAACCATTCTGAAGTAGATTTTGGCCAATATCTTTGGGTATGCTATGGAATCCATTTACCATATATTGGAACTAAATTTACTGTGCCATTAGAGCAAAAACAGCCCCATAGAAGGATATTACCACCTCTGTGTTCTTTTCTTTGTACGCCTCACCAGACTTTCGCCAAACGTAACAACTATCATCATGACCAAATAGCATATCCATCAGTCAAATGCCGTTTTGCAAACTTTAAGCGATTGTCCCTGTAACGTTTTCCTAAGAGTGGCTTTTTCCTTGGCCTGCCTGCGACCATTGAGACCTTCACCATGCAATACTCGACCTATGGTTGAAATGGAAACCCCAGTCCCACTTGCAGCCAATTCACTTTGAATATCTTTGGCAGTCAATCTCGGATTGTTATTAACCTTCCTCACAATTCTTCTGCTTGTTCTTGGTGAAAGAACCTTCTTTCTTCCAGACCGAGGGAGTGTTGTGACAGTACCATGAGTCTTGTACTTCTTGATAATAGAAACAATAGTTGAAATTGGGATACTCAAATGCTTGGCAATCTTCTTGTCTCCTTCTCCAGCTTTATGACAATAAATATTTTCTGCCTAAGGTCTTCAGATAGCACTTTACTTATTCCCATACTACTATAGAATCAACCTGCTTTAATACTACCATAGAATCAACCAGCAGCATCTATAGAACGTCATGTCACATATATATTTCTTTTTGGACGCTTCTCGTGGCCCCCCCCCCCCTTGGATTGCTTCATGCACCCCATAGGGGCCAGGCACCCCCTGTTGAGAACCACTGGGTAAATGTGATGGATTAGTTACTACAACACTGCATATTAGCTGCTCATGTATAGTTTACTTTGAGTTGTTGTGATCATAAGTTTTTGAAGATTCTGATCAATGTGAATTAAAGATTGCTAAATGACAAGTTTGGTTGCTTCTCACCCAAACTAAGCTGTATTAATAACAGTCAAAGTTGTTATAATAGTGGAAACACTAGTGAAGGCTTTGAGTAAATTGTTGATGCTCATAACATCGATATATAGTATATTGTAAGTCCTGAATGTGTCTAAGACTTTTACACGGCAGTGTATATTAATTTTTGTGCGTTCTTCTCTTCCAGCTATAGTGACAGAAATCTGGAGGCTTTTTATTGATTTTTTGAATCTGTGTTTTTTGTTTAAAAGTATGATATAAAATACAGGTGATGCATTATAGGGTTACTACTTAAGGTCCAAAAGAGAATTATTTGATCTAAGTGTGTATGCTTAGATTAAATGATTCTGACAAAATGCATTTTCCTCCTTGCTGTTAAAGGTTAGGCCTTTTAGTCTGTGGACCGCCTCGAAAGATTAGCCAGTGAAAATATAGGGTTTCCTTCCAGTGCAACGTCTCCTGGTACAAGCTGTAGCAGGCTAATTCTAAAAGACAATTGCAACACCTGATTTGACTAGAACCAGTTGATTAAATGGTACGTTATCAAGGAAAATCATCCCATAGGAATGGGCCAGTAGGTACCCAGTAGCCTCCCAACAGGTAGAGTAGGAACGGATCAAGCACTTTAATGGATATCAGATGTAGTATCAGCTAGAGGGTGCTAAATAAGTGGTGTTAAAATATTAGTAACACAGGTTAAGGGGTAGAGATTAGGTTTAGGGGCAGGTTAGATTTACGGGTTAAGTTTAAAGTTAAGTGTAAGTCGCATATGACTATGTGTTGGGAGGCTACTCAGTACCATTCCTATGGGATGATTTTCCTTGATAATGTCCCATTTAATCGACTGATTCTAGTCAGATTGGGTGATTGCAACCACAGCAGCAATTGCATGCTAAGGGCATGAGGCTGAGCACTTATTTGAGAATACTGGGCCTAGAGAGTAAAACATTTACTAAATACCCGGATAGGAACTGTGCACATGTTTTCTTTTTTTTTTTTAGAATAGTTTAGAAGTGTTAACATCGACAGGGAAAACTGTCATATGTATTCCAAAAACAAGCAGGGAGGGTTTTTTATTATTGTTGTAGTCGATTTTCAAACCAGACAAAGATGTGGTAGCCTTTGCTATCGATTTTACGGTGTGGAAACAATCGCTTTTCCTGTGCAGAGTAATGGAAAAAATAAGCAAGGCCAATATCGACACATTGAGGGTCAAATACCTTTGCACATTCATGACGGGGCAGTCGTGTTTAGAAACTCTATAGTACTTGAAATAGTTTTCTAATAGAGACCAAATGTGTCTTTAAAATGCATGTATTATTATTATTATTATTATTATTATTATTATTATTATTATTATAATTATACAGTTGATTAATTTGTACCACTATTTGATGGAGAAGAGTATTGAATTGTATTTTTTCTGTTACTTTTATTAATAGTTTTCATTTATAGATATGAAATGACTGGTTGAAGTCAATCCTCACATCAATACATAAAAGCTGAAGAAAGAAAGACACAAAGTGCTTTTCCTTTAATAATCTAAATAATGTTTTGTCAAGGCAGCGTCATGGGTTTCAGTTCAAACAAGTTTTGCCTCTTTATTATTCATGGACCTACTGATGTTGAATAAAAAACAGCCCAGGATCAAATAGGCCAATTCTCCACGCCTGACACCAACTGCTACTGTTTGTTGGGCTCTGCCAAGCGTTACCTCTGATAATGAGTGGGATTTGTTAAACAGTAAATTAATGAATAATGAAATATCCAGGTTGATCAGTTAGGGAGCACGCTTGCCTTGCCCATGGCTAAATACCCGGGGCAGAAATTACTCTCAAATGGCACTTGGCTGTCTGCTGGGCTGGATAACCATTTTACAGCCAAATTGCTTGACAGAATGCAAAGGGAGTCTGTTCTTAAACTGGGAGCCATGAAGGACAAAGTATTTAATAAGAGAGACAGTGTTCATTCTTGCTCAAAAGATTAAAATTAAACCCGTACCTCGTCGAACCACCAGTTTCACACTTAGCTATAGCTTTGAAATATTTTACAAATGACTTTTGTTAGAGATATTCCGTTTAGATAAAAACAAAAAAATGACAATAACCTGACTAAACAGATATACACTGTAAATAATTAAAAAATGAAGGCCAAGCAACGGACTTTAAACCGCGTCTATATACTGTAATGTATATTTTTGTAACACAATGTGTGTGTGTGTGTGTGTTTTGTTTTGTTTTTTGTGCGGCTCAACTACAGTTTCAAAATAATAAAATAAAGACGTGTTTAAAACCATTCGCATAAGATTGTGTTTATCTATTAAACATTTGGCTAATAAGGTGTGGGGGTGGGTGGGGGCACAAAATTTGAGTATGTCTCCACAAATATAGTAACGCCTGAAAAAACGAAGTTGTGGGGACGTCCCCACTTTGTAAAACACAAGCCTTAAAAAAAGTGCTAAAATATTTTGTTTGTTGTCGACTTTCACCCTGTGTGGAGTTTTGTCTGAATGGAGTTAGAAATAGTAAATAAAAATACAGTGAGAGTCAATGAGAAGTCCCCACAAATATAGGAATGCAAACGTGCATGAGTGCGTGCGTGTGTGTGTGTGTGTGTGTGATCTTGTATGGGAAAGCAAATTGTCAACATACTTTCATTTGGATGTAAATAAATTATATCGGTTTACTATATTTAGTAATAATGTATTTGAGATTTTGAGATATGTATCGTCAGCACAATTGAAGATACAGCCTAATACTGGTACAAGCATTCCCCGTTTCCAGGTAAGCGACAAGAGGAAGGGTGGGAATTGTCCTCAAATTATTTTTAAAAATCAACGATCGGTTTTAGGAGATTGTAAGATGGATGTACAAAGTGTACAGCTGTATGTATCAAGTGGTGTTTTTTTTGTTTTTTTTTTGGTCAAACGATGTACATAGTACTCTTGGACATATATGAAACATGCTTTCATCTAAAATATAGTATCTTCCTATGTTTTCAAAATTAATGCACCTGCAAAGTAAGGTTTTTGCTGGAGTACTTTTCCACAGCTCAACAAAGTCCTCATTATCATCACATTAAAGAAATATATGTTTTGTGAGCGTTTTCTAATCAACCATTCATATAAACAAACAAATACGTTTAGGATATATAGTCTATATATATATATATATATATATATATATATATATATATATATATATATATATATATATATATATATACACACACACACACATTGGTTTATCAGTTTCTGTCAATGTAAAGCTGTCAAACGCACCTTTGCAGGAACAGCATTTTCATTACTAACAAACCAACCGGTAATTTCTGTATCTGTTGACATGATCGGCGGATACAGTAAATGCAAGGAGGTGTCGTGTTAATTGAGTAGCAATAAAATAAAACGTTTAACGTCTCGAATTAAATAAGATGTGTGATGTGACGTCAGGCAAATTAATATGGTGCGACCTATATACATATATCCACAATAGCCTATGATTTTATATATAATATATCCTACTGGGTTTTTTTTTTCTATTTGCATTATATTTTTTTTCTTTTTCGAAAATATTAAAGATATGTGAAAATCTCTTTAAAAGACGCGTCATTACCATAATAAAAAAGTGTATGTCATCAGCTGTTAGCAACTTGTCATCTTTTGGATTTAACTCGTAGTACGGAACATATGCAAAGCCAATTAACCCAGGTTCCCGAATAGACGAAATATTTTAAACCTTTTAAATCTTGGCATATATCGTTTCTGCCTTAACTGATCAGTCGGTTTAAGTGCCACAAATTTTGACGTGTTCTGGCAAGATAAAGTTTACAACTAGTCCCGCCTTTATATAGGCTATAGGATTCTGTAATCTTGTTCACTCCCTTTTACAAACCATATATATATATATATATAATGCGAGACGTTAAACGTTTTATTTTATTGCTACCCAATTAACACGACACCTCCTTGCATTTCCTGTATCCTCCGATCATGTTAACAGATACAGAAATTACCGGTTGTTTTGTTAGTAGCCTAATGAAAATGCTGTTCCTGCAAAGGTGTGTTTGACAGCTTTACATTGATAGAAATAACTGATAAACCAATGGGCCATATTACAAGACAACTTGACACCTTCGCTGCTTTATACGTTTAAAGAAGGCGCATATTTTGCATTGCACCAAATCGGTGCTTTTATAACATGCACGGCACCATTATTTGACAATTACAGAGAAAATACTTTGACAGCTTCCTGTACCCTAATCAAATTCAGATAGTATTGCAAATGCTTTAAATACACTAGTTGTTCTACGTTGCTGCAATTCCTTTAAAATAAATAAATAGACCGTACAAAAAAAAGATAATCGTGTAGTTATCTAGATGGGTTTTTAGACTGCTAGTGTAGCGCAACATTCTTATTATCGCTTTATTGATTGCTCATCGACCAGCCCCTTCAAATCGTATTAACCATCCTCTGCCAATGTGCCAAACGCAGTATATTGCTTACCGGTACTGTTTAGCATTAAATAGTTAAATGTAGCACATACATGTACAAGTCTTATTTCTAATATATTTATTTCGCCTTTGTAATAGCCCGCAAAAGTCATTTTGTCACTGATTTTGCAAAATAAGGCGGTACCACATTTGAAACAGGAGAATAAAATACAACAAAACACAAAGTTTATTGTTTATATAAATGAGATCATCACTGGACAAGAACCAATTTCTACCCATCACCATAACAAATGGTCTATAGAACAGAAAAACAAAATCATATAAGATGCTATCTAAAGTCAAGCTTTTTCACCCACTCACAGAAGTATAATCACAGATAAATAACCCAAACTACTTGCTCACCATATTTACAAATTCCCATTAAATTAAGCATAAATAAATATATACAGACATGAACACTAATACCCCCCTCCCCTCCTTAAAATTACTCCCACTGTAGATCGGAATAGACAAATATTGAATATCACCGTAGGTCAAGAAATTGATCAATATATTCTTTAAGGAATATATTCTGGCATATTGTGAAGGGCTTAGTAATTTAACAAAAACATGTGTAACATTTGCAGTTGTTTAAATAATATTACATTGCATTCCAAAATATGTAATCAAATCAGATAGAAACATATCAAATATATTTTTGCGTTTATGGAAGGGCAATGTGAGTACAAAAGGTGATTACTGATAACTATGTCTGTACGTTTCCAGGTATAAACTTTCCAATGGGCACTGTGTATTGTTAAAAAAATGTAGCCTTGGAGAAAAGTAAATGACCAGACAAGAGTAAATTCTACTCACAGACAACAAGTTGGTAAAACATTATCTTTCAACACGTCAGGGATTCATTTAATAATAATAATAATAATAATAATAATAATAATAATAATAATAATAATAATAATAATAATCTAGAAATTCAGTATCGGCAAACAATGGGACTTTGGCACAAACAGATTAGGTTACCCTAATTTTGACAGCTACTTTTATCTTTTAAACTCAATTGCACATAACACATTACACCTTGTTTATGAGACGTTAAAGACTTGTTTGTCAATATTTCATACAAGGCTATATAAATTATATTTGGAAACTATAGCCCTGGTTCCCCATTAGCAATTCAGTGTATTTATATTTCCTGCTGAAACCCCCGTCCACTAATCAAGGCTATATGGATTCGGTGAAACATTTGAAAGGATGTTTGCCATCAGTTTCTGTCAGAACAAACACTGCACTAATCTTATGATACTTAAATCGATTATAGTTCATCTATATAATTATGTTTGGAGGAAGAGTCAAGATTATTCTTATGTATAATTTAATTGGTTATATGGATAGTAGGCCCTACATAAATTATTTTTTCAGAAGAAAGGAAGTTCGCCAACCCAACCATACACCTATGTGTAGTTAGAGGGGATTCCAGCTGAAGTTTTGTTTTGACTTGATACCAAAATAATGACGGGTTTAATTTACCTAATCTTTTAATTATATACTTGGGTGCAGAAAAGGGTAGGTAAGTGCCAGCTTTTAAAAAGCGCTTTAACATGCATAGACAAGAATGACCATAAAAATCATAACTGAAAATGTCAGTTTAAAAATGTATGGTAGCACGAGATGTTTATCAGTTTATCTGCCAGGGCTCCAAAAACAAATCTACACCTTGATCCAAACTCCCATTGCGTCGCAGTTTGAGCCATTTAGGGTTTTTCTGTAAGCCGTAATTATAAATGACCTTAATTAAGGGTACGTTGGAATGACTCAAACAGAACTTCAGTGTTTTTTAATTATTCTGCGATTTTAAATACTGTAGTTAATAACACTTTGTTGAAAAAAGGATAAACAAATGTACTTCGTTTACATCTAATAGGTGGACATTTTGGAGAGACATGATGAATATAATATATAATTTATGATGTTTAATGGTCTGTGGTAAATGAAGATATCTACTAGGCCTATAGTGTAAGTTTTTGTATGCATGCATTCTATTGAAACCAGACAGGGAATTATTATTATTATTATTATTATTATTATTATTATTATTATTATTATTATTATTATTATTATTATTATTATTATTACACTTTTTCAGTATTATAATATATGCTTTCGTGAATATGGCTGTTGATATAGATGATATTGGAATGTAATCTATTCATGGACGGTCTCTTAACCCCAAACACTGTACACAAGTATGCCAAAATGTGTGGAGCATTTAATTATCAGTTATCCACAGAATTATTTTAGGGAACCATATCAACTGATATCAGGCTGTGACCTATTCTAAAGATGATATCACCAATAAAGGAAAGTCACACATTTTTCCTTTTTCCATGCTATCATTAAAATTAAAATAAAAAGTGCCACAGTGTAGTCAATCAACGATGAATTAAAGTACGTTCACGTTACATATTAAATATTGGTATTACAGTACATGTGCAATGTGTCAGTCTGTCATGGTACATTTTCTACATTTACTTTACACATCTGTTTTAATCAAGTGCTGTCTCATCCCAAAATTTTAATACTCAGGAACAATTTATGTGTATCTCAGTTTAGAACATTTTAGGCCAAGTGTACTGTAGGTTAAGTATCAGAAACAATGCCATGATATCACTAGTACAATGTGGATTTCATGAAAACACACATATACATTCAGCACCATACTGATACCTGAATTCAATGTACCCTTGTTTATCCAAAGGCAATTGATTCTAGAAAAAGGTGAAAAATCATTACGTGGCAATGGACAGTGTTACACAAAAATCTGTCCCACAAATTCAAAGAAAATATAGTCTTGAACAGGTGAGATATCCATAGGTTATATGGTTTGAGGGAAAGAACAATATGATACATTAGGAACTTGGCACATGTCAAAGGTCGGGGGAAAAGAATCCTTAGAACTGTGAAAAACCAAAACCACAAGAAGAATGGGCAAATTGAATCCCAGGAATACAAAAGAATAGATATTTATATATTGGCAAAGTCACAATGTGGAGTGTTTGAATCATCAGCTAAACGTCTGTTTCTAAAAATGTAAGGTGAAAAAGAAATCCTTTGCTACCGATGTTGACCCACGGTGTCGTTCTCTTGTGCGCCTGTTTCTTCTTCCTTTTTTCTTCCTCCTTGAAATTGTTCCTTTTCCAAGTATTTGCAATATTTTAAAGCTAGAATATAAATGATTTGGATTTTTTATTTTTTTTATTTCCTGTGTTTATCTTCTTTATCTCCAGACTTGGAGCCAGGTCCCTCCCCTGAAGTGTGCCTGTTTGGGGTCTGGTTATTTAAAAACATCTTGTCCAGTCCTTTCAGGGCCTCTGTCAGGTAGTTTTGGAGAGCGGTGAGGGCAGCACAGATGGCGGGAGACCCAAAGCCATGAGTGATGAGGCTAAAATGAGATAAACAGCTTTGGATGCCTGGTTCCAAGATGGGGCTTGGTCTGCTGTTGCCCAAGGGCGTCCTGTCCTGAGCCAGGAGGTCTGTAAATTCCTTACAAAGTTGCCTGGAGAGGAAGAAAATGAAAATAATTACTGTCAGATAACACAAATCAGATGTGCGTAACTATAAAACTGGCGAACCACTGAAACAACCAATGCTAAAAACATCCTCCATAAAAAATAAGTTTATATTACATTGCAACACTGCTAAAACAGTTAGTGTGGTATTATCAAGGGATAATTTATGTGTTTGTTTTATTTGCCACATTTTTTGTTCACCACTATACTGATGGAAACCTCTACCTTAACATGTAATCTCTTTTTCGGTTTCTAATGTTTGCCTGTTTGCCTAAAAGATCCATCTAAAAGATCTAACTACAATGTATGCAAACCATCTGTTTCTGCTTAACATTCATTTTGGCCTTCTGATGCCAGACTCAATATTCATGTTTCCTCATTTCTGGAATCGTTTTGAATGAATTGAATTTCTATGGTCTCATCTCTTGCTTTGTTTATATGAACAAAATCCTCATTACAAAAAAATGATGTTTAATTTAAACATCACAGTTACTCATACATAAGTATAGTAGGTGTTTGCAGGTACAGTATATTGAATGTTTCCTCGTCTGTGGGTTTTATTTGACATGAGGGGTTAACGGGTTTATGGAGAAATGGAAAAACACCTGCAAAATGTGTCTGAATCATTAGCATAGTGCAAAAAGGAAAAACCTTGATATTGGAATAAAAGGCTAATGGCTGTTACATACAACCTTAAAAAGGAAAAAGGGGATCTGCAAGCAATTAGACATTAATATCTTCTGAAAAAGTGTAATCAAATTCATATCATGTCTAGAAAACATCTGGGTGAATTTGAGCAAATGCTTTTTAAGCAAACCATTCCGTAAATGAATTTGTCAGTAGTAAAATTTACACTTTGGGGCTTTACAGCTTTTTTGGAAATTGTTCCAGTGTCACAACTTACAAAATAAAAAGCACTTGATCTGCAGTGGATACAGACATTGGCAAACTGTATCTGAATACTTACACAAATGGACATACCTACACTCATTTCTTGGCCTTACACAAAACACTAAATAAAATGAGGTTCTATAGAATGAAAGTGTTTTTAGGTGTATATTTATGTGAAATCTTTAAATATGTGTGCACTGCGAGTCTGAAAGTAAAGTTGTCACATATGTTCTAGCTTTATTTCTATGCAGTACTTTGGTAAAATCTTGGTATCCATACCGTGTTTTGTTAACACCAGATATCCAATACTACTATACTACTAATACTAATAATAATATGAAGAAGAAGAAGAAGAAGAAGAAGAAGAAGAAGAAGAAGAAGAAGAAGAAGAAGAAGAAGAAGAAGAAGATATATTTTAAAGGGAACATCTTTTGTGATTTTACCCAGCTATTCAACCCTCCAGATATCATTAGCAATTACATTTTATACAATCTGTATATGTCCAAAGTGCGAAGGCCATCTGGGTGTCAGTGCTACGCTTGATGAGACCTGTAGTCAACCCCATATTCAGAATACGAAACAGGTTATTTATTTATGCAGTTATTTGTTTATGTATTTATTTGTAATCCAGTAATATCAGTACAAGGAAAAATCATAATCTGTTGGGAATCTTCGGTTATGTTTTGTGACTAATGTCAGGTATCCGTGTTCACTGTAACAGAGTTGGAACCAATCTGAAATCAGTCCCATTTGTTTCCATCGGCAGCAAAGTTGGATTGCGGTCTGGCTGAGATCGGCCACCCAAACTTGCCACCTCAGTTTGACATTGGACATTTGGATAAGTAGGTGACATTGAGTTTTACTAACTAGTTTCATGGAGTAGACAGGAACATAAAGGGAGCGTAAAGGTATACTTGGTCAGCTCCCCTAACGTTTAAAGCATGTTTAAAATCAAATGTCCTGAACGGCAATAAAAACAGAATCTGATAAATAGACATACAAAGCACTAGCTATGAAAAACTATTTGGTGGTGGTGAGTAGTTGTTATACAAGATGTAAATTTTAATGCACAATGCACAGTACATTTATTTTGTGTAGTGTCTAAAATATAGTCTAATTAAAAGAAACACTAGGATTTGTTGTTGTGTTGAATTCAGTGCGTAAATCTATGACTTGATAAAAACTCTCAACAGTACTTTATGACAGCTGGTCGAGAAATTAATTGTGTAAGTGAAACTTAAATGTGATGACTCAAACTAATTATAATTGGTTTGATTTAAAATAGGATTTCTTATTAAGTTGTTTGATATGCATAGCATTAAATGATGTTACCTTTAAATATATTTAATAACAGTACAATCTAAATATTTGTGGTAAGTCATTTTGTATCTAGTTCACACTGTTTCACTGTAATGCGTATTATAAACATTGACAAAAAGTAAAGTGCAGGCTACTCACTTTGTTGCCAGGATCATGTTTTTCCGTGAATGCAGCTCATTGGGGTCTGTGTGTTGTCTATTTAAGTACTCGGATACAGCTTTAGCTGGAAATTCAGTTTCACACATATAGCCAAAATCCCTGGCTAAATGCACTGCTTCCCCTGGAAATAAAACAAATCACATTTAGAAGATATTTTTATAAATTACTTAATATAAAACTAAATGTATTATTATTATTATTATTATTATTATTATTATTATTATTATTATTATTATTATTATTATTGCATGTGTATATAAAATATTACTATTATTGATAATAATAATAATAATAATAATAATAATAATAATAATAATAATAATAATTCCCATTTCATCACTAGGGATGAAAAGACCATTATTATTATAACTGTTTCAATTTACGGTTTTGGGCATAGAAATTGCATGGAAAACAAATGATGTACAAAATGTTGTTTTGTACAAATAAAGTGATGCAGTGGCACTGTATGATGTGGGTCCTTTATTATTCATTTTCTTCCAGAGTTGCATTTCAAACGCTCTTAAG